>VWZZ01001292.1:51310-113647 GCA_013399095.1 Psophia crepitans | reverse complement strand
TTGTGGTCCCTTCCAATCCTAACGATACTATGATTCTGTGATTTTAAATTAAAAAAACAAATTAACTTCCAGATTTAATATGGTTTAAATTGAGTGGTCTTTCCACTATCCTGAACAGATTTTGAGAACAAACTGGAGCATGTTTTGGGGGGGGTGGTGCGTGGATGGAAAAGGACTTTTATTTTCTTTCTGAGGTACACATAAATAGAAAGTACATATGTTTAGCTCTCCAACCTAAATATAGCTTTAAGTGATATGAAAAAGTAAACATTGTATCATTATATATTAATAATTACAATTTTCCTATTTCTTGGTAAAAATCAATACATTTAAGCCAAACATTCATTTACCATAGTATGATCTTACATATTTTGAGAAACAGCAATAGTTTTGATATATATTTTATTACTATAGATATATATAAATATCAAATGTAGAACTTTAGAAAATAGCCAGTATATTTTTAATTGAATGTACTTATTTTTAATTGTATTTGTCATACATTTTCTTTAAAGCAGCTTATCTGTTGCAGAAGCCTCAGCCACGTAGACATGCCAATCTCAGGTGCTACCTGTCTGTTAAAAGATGTCACGTATCTGCTAGTAAATGCACACTCAGATTCACCACAGAACATATGCCTGACATTTTCTTGCAGCTGAGAAATCTGCTGAGATCTGAGAGGCAGTTCACTGTATACCAGAAAAAGGATATTCCTGATAACTTAAGACAGTAGCAGCTAGTGCTGAACTTGCAGAATTTTCTCTCGGTGCAGCTTTAAGCACTGTGTCCTTTTGTCTTCAGTGTATGTTAGAGATCTGCTGGCACAGCTGGGTTGTTTGTCACAGATGCTGAAGGCTTTTTACTGCAGTTCAAAATGTGAGACTATACTTATGAGAAATGGACTTTGGAGAATCACAGTTTCATAAAGGGAGAAAGACAGATGTGGGAGAAGTTACATGTTAACTTCTTCAGTGCGGTGCATTGTAGCCATAATACCATACTAAGCCTGTATTCTATTTTTCTCATTCTAGGTTGGCCTTTCTGTTGAAGACATACATTCTGTTTTCAGTGCACAGAATCTTTTAGTGAATAATTTTTGCCAATTCTAATCCAATTTTCCTCCGTTGAATTGCTTGTAAAAAAGCTGTGTCAGTTGTGTTGCAGTATTACCCTTTTACCACAACTATGTGCAATCTGTTTGCTTTTTTGGTTCTGGTTTTTTACTTCTTTTTGAATATGAGGGCTCGTTTCTTTAAATAGTGTGAAAACATTCTCTGTTTGAACTCTCAGGATCATAAGTTAAAACAGTCCTTTCTTACTCCTGTTTCAAACTTGTTCTAGCTGTTCCTGCACAAGCTGTTTCCATGAGAGTTTGATACCGTAGCTGTCCAGAGGGGTACCAGCTTTCCAACTTCATGCTTATGGACTCTATACTATATGTATTTTGTAGGAGTATTACTCTGTATAAGTCTCTCTATATATGCAGGGTAAATCTGAATACAGAACAGCAAGCAGAAAAGCCTGCTCATGGTGAATTGTTAATGACACAGACACTTCAAGAAATGCTGAGCTGGAAGCTCAAGGGAAGCTTCATCAGATGGGGTATCCGAAGATGTCTAGGCTGAGGCACTGTTTTGGCACATCCCAGACAGTGGGTGGACAGCTTATGCTCAGAATCAGAAGGAGCTGAAAAACTGTGTTCTTGCAGACAAACTAAGTACCTTTTTAAATTTAATACCACGCTAATTTCAATCTAGCAGTTAACTAGTAGGGAAAACCTGTGTCCATATGAAAATTCGCACTTCTTCAAGTGAGCTCACTGTGTATGAACAGCTGGTGAATTCCCATTACTTATACCAGTTTATAACCTAGGTCAAGCCATACATGCATTTAAGCCTTCAAAATGATTCAGCTGTTCAATAGCAGGTAAGAAATGGTGCTTTGTGAAATAAATGTTTTTAAGTGCTTTAATTTGTGTGGACAATATACTTTTGGTCACTCAGTTTTGAAAATCTTAAAGTTACAATCCTGTTATAGAACTGAGAGAATCCAGTTTGGTGACTGCTGTGTGACAGCAAACTGTAATCTAGAAATACTTAATGCAGTGCTTATCACTGTGAGTAGTTAGCTTTCTGCAGCAGACATTTGAAATTGGAAGCAGGTGATCAAACACCACCCTACCAAAAACACCACCATAATATTCAGGAAAACACTGTGAATGTGGATGTTCAAGGTGAACATACACTATTAAAAAGACACTGGTTACAGGATTAGCAGAGAGGTTGCAATTTCTGCTCACAGTTTCATTTATGACAGAAATGAGACTGTCATAAGACAGTCTTCAAAGAAAACTTTGAAATAAAGTCATAGCTTTGTATTTTCCCGGAGGGTACACTTTGTACTTCATATTGTAAATGATGGAATGAAAATCTATTTATCTGAATAAAAATACTTAATGTAATGAAGTTTAATTTCACTTTTTCAAAAATAAAATAAATGCACAATGACTTGGAGTCTTCCTGCTTTGATTTCTGAGTATTTCATTCAGGCTCTGTCTCATGGGCAGTGTTTCCTTGGCTCAAGTTAAAATAATGTGTAAGAACTAAGTCTCATTTACACCTCAGACCACTGAAAAAAATACAAAAATACCTTGAGATGAAAATAAGTGATTTATACACCACATCAAGGCCCTTCCAACTCGAATGCAAAGTGTCATTTTTTAATGCCTTGAGGGAATTGTGGTGAAAGTCCACAGGCAGTAAATGCCTGAAAACCCTGTCCTTAGAAGTACTGATGGGAAGGTCTGACAATTTAAACTCCCTGCAACTACCTAACAGTTTTGGCTGTATGGCTGACAGAGTTGTGAAATCTTGGTCAAATGAACTGAAATGTCCTTGTTTGTGTAAGAAGCGCTTTAATTACACAGGTAGTGTATTATTTAGTTAAACATAGAAAGCAGTCTATGTATAAGAAGATAATTCTTCACAGTGCAAAACAATGCTGGGAGAAGAGGGTCTAGTGTTGTGGGCAGATAATTAGTATACAGTGACCTCTGAGTTTTAATCCCGCTTGTGACATCAAATATTTTTGTGCATTTAAGTAATTTAAACTCTGTCCCTCCTGTAAAGTCATAATCATGTTGATAATCAACCTTAACTACGTTAAAATGGTGTTCAGATTAGCTGAAGTGTATTTGTGAAAAAGCTTTGAAGATGAAAAGCACTGTATCAAGGTAAAAGGTCTTCTTATTTTTTGTTACAACAAAAGTTGCTCTAAAGAAGTAACAGTGCTGTGTACACATAGCTGAGCTTTGAATTGCTCTTGCTAATGTTACTTCAAAGAAACAACATTCACACTGAAGAGAGGGGAACATAAAGGCTCAGTCAAGTCAAATTTACCTTCTGCATTCATTCATGCAGATCTCCGTGTCGAGAGTTCCCACTACACTGTACTGCTTACAGACTTTTGTTGTTTCTGTCCTATAAGTTAACAACATTTATTTCAATAGTGATGGAGTATTGCACACCTGTTAAAAGGAGAGCTTCCTCTGTGTCCCCCTCTGTCAGCCAAGACTTGACCCAAAGAAGCAGCCCATATTTACCATACGCTCTTGTGTGCAACTAGCTTTCTCTGGCATGTTTCATGTCAATTTTCTGTTTTCTCCTGTGTACTGGAAGCAGCTTATTGGACACTGTCCCTAGAGTAAAAATTTAAGATTTCAACTGACTTCCAAGAAAAATGAATGTCTGTGTTTGGTGTTAGGACAAAGAATTTTAAAGCATAAATGAACTTCAAGGCTACTGTATGGAAGCATCCAAGCATCATGTTCAGGAATATCTGAAAACTTGTTTCCAACAGTTTATTACAATCCATTACCTACAGTTTACTGTTTCTACAGCTCTCTTGTGGAACAGAAAGGTCTGAACTCTCAAAAGCATGCCAGCAAAACGCTAACCGAGGAAGTTCAAGCAACCTTTATCAATAGCCTAAGCGAAGATGGCTGTGCTGTCTTTACATTGACTCTGCTATGGGACTGTAACACTTTACATATGTCCATCCATTTGCAAAATGAACAGTTGGCTTTTCCCTAATTTGCACAAAGTGGAAGTATCTTCAAGGGACTGTTTTAGCAACACAGAAGCAGCAGAAAATCCCTTCCCTAGCATGTTTTTTTTTCTCAAGAAGGAACCATCAAGAAGATAGAATAACAGAACAGAATCACAGAATGGTTTGGGTTGGAAGGGACCACAAGGACCATCTAGTTCCAACCCCCCTGCCATGGGCAGGGACATGCTCCACTAGACCAGATTGCCCAAAGACGACATCATCAGCTTCAAAACTGATCTGCTCCTTGAGCACTAAATACCCTTAGTGAGGTGAAGATTGCACAGTCCACAGACAGAGCAACCCTGCCAACTACAGGTGAAAGAAGGAGATTTTTTCAGTTTACAAGTAATTTACTGATGTAATATTTTGGAAAGCTTCCATGCAAAGAAACATACACTGTATGAGATCAGGTATATAAGATCTACTACAGGATTAAGATAGTCACGTCCAGAACCTTGACACTTGACTTTTCTGACACAAGTTACTTCAGAAAATAAAATCCATACTGCAACTAAGCAGTCATACTTTTTTCCCTGATTGTAGTGTACAGCCTCAAAGTCCCCATTATCTTCAGTGAAAGGGCACCCCAGATCATGGGGCAATGATGACAGAAGATGAGCATTATTTCAATGAGTAGCTGCACTGATCTGCTACAATTCGATGTGTGTGCTTCTCCTTAATACCGCCCCCATACCAGTTAATTACTTTTTTGTGCATGAAGTACACGAGTGCATCTGTATCGCATGTGCATAGAAGTGCTTATAAAATTAATCTAGGTAGCTATAGTATGAGCTGCCTCCCCCTGTGGCTCTGGAGGAACTTGTGCATCTACCACTTGTTTCTACTTCCAGAATATTTTTTAATATACGCAGCACCTTTGGTCTAGGTTCATCACACAAATATTTAAAGAGGAAGAACGAAAAAGGCTGGCATAAATTTTCCATTGGTTTATGTTGAGGTGTAGTTGTTTGAACCTCAGCTGGGTTTTGTTTACCCGTACCTCTACTTTGACTGTGTCTTGACTTCAGGTGCCTTTCTTGGCTCTCTCAGGCATTACTTCTGTATGACTTTGATGACTCAAAGTTAGGTCCCAGTGATTGTAAACTGCACCCCAGGGGACTGTCCTGGGAGGCATGGTGACTCAGAGATGTCTGACGCAGGCTGCCTCCCGCTTCCTCCCAGCCGCGGGCATGCAGGTACTCACTGCTGGCCTAACGCATCCTTCAGCTATTACATGCCCATCCCACACAGCCCTGCTGTGGATGGTGAGTAGCAGGAATGGGGCCAGATCTTCGCCCTGTTCATGCCTCTGCCTGCTCCCATGAAGTGAGCTCACAGTCTTGTTTCCTTACAGACCCCTGGTCCGGCAGGTCCTGTGTGGAGGTGAACAGATACCTGGCCATTTAAGGCTTCGTTCTGAGGTTTGGTAGTGGTCCTAGCCAACATCTGTCTATGCTGTGCCAAATAAAACCCATGACACTCTTTCATGTGAGTCCGTTGCAGGTACAGCTTGTGTCCTTCGGCAATGTGGTTTCACTCCAGCAGCAGAATAGCTCCTTCTCCTTGGATGAGAGGGTTTGTTGCTATTGTAGCCTGTGGGGCAACACTGATTAAGCCTTGATGTATATGTCATTTTCTAGCTCATCATCCAGCTTTGAATAGTAATTAAAAATTAGATCCATGCTTGTTACTTGAAAAAGAGGAATTTCATAGGTATTCTCGATATTGCCATCTTAAAAAATAACAAAAAAGGCTTCAGCTAAGAAGGTGACAACTGAAAAAAGTTTAATTCATTAGCTATTGCAAAATATTTAGAGTGAAGCTAAAGAGGTATTCAAAAGTTTATACTTTTCAGTTAGTCTTATTATAGTGTCTAATACAATGAAATAAGAGTAAAACAGAACCCCTATATCAAAGCACATATTACTTTCCAGCTTAGTAAAGGGACAATGCTTTAAACAAAGAGTTCATTATGTGTATGGCGTTAATTTTATCGTAGTTGAGAAATGTGCAATATTTTAAAAGTATTTCTCCTAACACTACCCAAATAAGATGGGAAACTGCTTACAGATGACAGGCTAAAGAATTCTCTGGGTCTCAAGCAAACACAGAGGTGCGTCCGGAGACATTATTGCCCAAGTATCTGAATCTCACCCAGACTCAGGCAGAAGGAAAACAGCTCCTTGATTGTGACAGGAATCTCCATCAGATGCTCATGCTATGAAGTAGTTTTCAGAAGCTGAATTTTTTTCTATGAAGAAAAGACTATTTGATCTCCACTGTTTGCCTTTGAGCAAGATTTAAGATACAACTATAAGGTAAAAATCACAGTTCTTGGGATCAACATCCTTTGCTGCTGTTTTTTTTTAACTGCTATAAGAAGCAGAACATTATTAACAAGAGTATTATTGTGCAGAGTGTGTCTCTTCTGAAACTACGCCTTGCTGTAGCTTCCAGTGTACCTTTGCAAGGAAAAATCTGTGGTGTAGAAAAGCGGAAATGCTACTAATTGTGAGGACAGTGTTTTGCAACCGCACAGTGCGTATTGAGATGGTCTCTGCTTCAAAGAGCTTACTGTTTACACAAATCCAAGCAGGCAGAGAGGACATGAGACAGAAACTGGAGCAACTGAAGCTACTTAAGCAATGAAAGTACAGAAACAGGATCCTGAAAATACAGAACCAGGTCTCACTCCTAATCCCATATTTCTTCACTGATCCAGACTAAGTCATAGCCACCAAGCTTCCTCAAGCAATGACAAGTTGTAGTGGTCCAAATCCTAGTTTTGAGCTCATTTACATTAAGAATTCAAGCTGCTGCTGCTGTGCACTCATTGTCCCTCCATGCTCCTAGCAGCTCAACCATCTGTACTCCTCCCTGCTTTAAGGAAAGGACTTTGCCGAACCTTCCCCAACTTTCATCGGAACAATGCATTAGAACAGATTTAAATTTTAATGAATTCAGCGAATTCTCGAACAATTTGGAAAGCCAAAGAAAAGCAGCAGAAGACCGTGGTTGTCTCTAGAGTTAATCAGTGGAATGAGAATGGTTTTAGGAGCCTAAAAACCCACATGGATACAATGAACTGTTTAACAGGTTTGTAAGTCCTGTGAAATCACCACTGTGCTTCTAAAAATGTCTTTTCCCCCCCTGTTTTCTGATTTAATAAGAGTAGATTTATTTAACAAGATCATCTTTTTCTGAGAAATTACTATCAATCTTTGGATGAAAAGGCGGGAAGGGTTATGCTGGGATAACTGATTCGTCTTGTTACTATAATGCATTATCAAAATCATTTGAGTTTAGCAAGCTTTAGCAAACTGTCAAAAGCTGTTAGCAATGCAAAACCCTGCAGCCATAAAGAAGCTCCGTGTGTTGATAGTCCTGTGATGAAGAAAAAGCAAAGGGCTAGAGGAAACAATGCGCTGCATAGACATATGGTGGGCCTCTGTAAGGATGTTCGCAGCGGGCCTGTGATTGGGATTTGTGCAAAACTGAGAGCTGTACAGTCTGAGAGACCATGTGGTTGCAAAGCATTTCTTGGCAGTCCTGAAACAGGATATACCACATTATATGGATTTAGGTAGGAGCTAAAAGACAAAAATATTGCTGGAGGATGCATTATGGAGCTGGGGTACTTCAGCTGCTAAATGAAGAGATAGCTAAACAAGTAATTCTCAATGCCCTATTTAGAAAGTACTTAAAGTCACTGCCTTTGGTGGGGCTCTAAGGAAACCATTTTCAACACGTATGTAGGAAAACTGCTTGTACTACAACAGATTGCATGATCCGATGACTCATTTGAATTGCAGAAAGGCAGGTTGACTGGGAGAATAAAGAAAGATTGGCAGAATAACAAAATAAATATAAATTGACGTGTGAGCAGGCAGGACACAGTGCTATCCTGTGTGGGTGTACATACTGATGGTCTGAATGTGCTGCTTACTATTGTTGTGAACAAGGTGCTAGTTTAAAAAATGGCAGGCAAGAAGTGGGGGATTTCAAAAGTTCCTGCCAAAGAGCTACTGACTCAGTGGGAACAGAATAACTTCAAACACATCTGAAAGCCAGCAATAAGTGCTTCTTTGTCTTCAGTGTTATTAACAGCTGGGTCATAAACGTTTGAGTGAAGTTAGGCTCATGATAATTGCTTTTTAGATGAGGCAGGAAAAAAAAAGGCTATGAAAGACAAAAACAACCAAGCAACAAACTAGAATACACAGCTAATATGTCTCACTACTTTGGCCCGATTATCTAATCTGTTTTTCGGCTGATATACGTATTAGGGGAAATTTCTATTTCATTATCTCTCTAAGTCAGTAAGGAACTGAAAAGATAACATGAGCTGATGTTCTGCATTGTGTGTGCTCTGATGGCCTGGGCCACAATAGAAGATGACAAGGCCTGTGGAAAGGGAGCACATGCTGGTTCCCTGTCAAAGGCAAATACAGCCATTTAATAGCTTTTGGCCTTTACATTCCTCTACAAAGAAGAGCAAGGAGGGCGATGAGGATAGAAATATTTTAAGTAATGCTTAAGCTTCACATAGTTATTTTTGAGGATTTTCCTAGGGAAAACTGGACATACTCAACCATTTTGCCTCTATGTGTATCTGCACCCTCTTTTCTCACCCTCTCCCATTAACCTTTGGCGTTACTGTCCAATGTCAATCCAATCCAAGGGGAAGAGAAATCTCAAAGATACTGGTTCCTTTAAGATATGTGAAGACATGTGGCTGGGCAGAAGAGGGAGAGACAGTTAATAATCCCCTCTTTCCCCCCTCTTCTTCCAAAGTAAAAGGCTAAAAACCTTTCATTGTCAAACAGAAAGTCCTCCCGAAATGTACAGGAAACCAGGCTTCAGTGTTTCTGCTACTCAGGTGGCTACTTTTATTTTTTAGTTACACTCTGGACAAAAAAGCAACTGGATACCAAGACATATTTTTAAAATTCACCTCTAACTGTGCAGATGAGGTAAAACACTTTAAACTGAGGTCAGCACCAGTGCATGCATGCTTATCATTAAGAACAGGGATTCCTTTGAGAGGATGGACCCATTGGGTCAGCTTCAGTTGTAGGGAGATGCTTCCAGTCTGAATTCTCTTTAACCTTTCTCAACAGAAGTAATCTTTTTCATCTCTGCAGGATGTAATGACTGGACAACATGAAAGGAAATGGAAAGTCTGGAAATCTCATTCCTTATTGATTTAAACCACAAGCTAAGAGGCACTTGGAGAAAAAATATGTATCCTTGGGCACAAGCAGTACAGATTTTACACATCACTTTTTTTTTTAAATAATACATTTTATTCCTTTTGTACTTTTCCCCTTCTCTTTGATTGTAAAGCTTAGATCATACATTCTTATATTCTTGTCATACTCCATTGTTTCCAGACATCTGTTTTGCCCATCTCATTCTGTCTTCCCAATTCGCCTGATGAATTCTTGCACCTTTATTTTGAGGTTTCTGGAAAGAAAAAAAAAAGAAAAAAAAAGAAAGTAAAAGCTCGAGAGAGTCACAAAACCCCCAAGTCTTCTTATAATTATTTGATGTCACTGTGCCTTACTCTACTTCCAGTACAGTGGCAAATATGTATGTGCGGCAAGCTTTCTCCAAGAAATTATATACTGGAATAACTTTTACTTTCGATTGTTCACTGGAACAGTTTCCTGTAACTTTGCCATTTTGTGTTAATACTGTGTTGCTGTTTGGTCACATTGGGTCTAAATAGGCAACTTTCTGCCTAATAAGCTTTCAGCAAACTTACCTGGCATCCTTTGACTGTTCCTTCCAGCCTGGGAAATGTTTCTTGTTGTTACACAACAGCTTTTCTGACTAGGTTGAAGAAATGGATTGACATCCCATTTAAATATGTTCTCTGCCTCTCCAGTCAGCTGTCAGCTGTATTGCAATATCATGGTATCACACTAAACAGAATGTGTAGCTGCCATTTGGCTGATTAATTAGTATTTGCTCATAAAAGTTTGTACATAGTAACAAATAATTGTATTCATAAATGTGCATAACAACATGTTACTTTGTGCATGAGAAGAAAAAAATCTTCTTAAGGAAAACTGTTTAAGAAAAACATTTAAAGGAAAACTGTTCCTGAAAAGGAAATTTGCTCCTATACTGCATTTTGTTACCTCAGTGTCTTTTTTTTTCTTTCATGTAAGACCCAGGAAACACTTGTCAGACTTTAAAAAATAATAAAATCCAATAGATAAGGTCTTTGCATAACATTTAAAAATGAGGCTTTCTTTAGTCAAGATATCTGTTGTAGGGATAGTTAGAAAAAGTGTCAAATGACTCTCTTATTATTATATGACCAGTAAACTAAATAATTTTTATTTTGCTATACTAGAGCAACTCTTGTAGACAAGGGATTCTGTTAAACACGGAAGATGAAAAAATTCCAGGCAAATTTGAATTCAATTGTTGTGTAAAATGGCTGGCTGTAACATAGAACAATATTAATCTCAGCAGTTACCTTGGTCACAACTTACCCATGGTCTAAATCTAAGATTTTTAAAGTTAAGTGGGTGCTAACAGTCATATCTAGTTGGTGGATTGCCATAGGGAAGTTAGACATGTTTGGGGTTTTGCAAAATAGAACATACAACAATTCAGTATTAAGAGACCTTAAATGAATTTTGCAGTTAGCTTAAATAGAGCTTAGCAATGCCAGCATGACTGTGTTCCTTATGACAGAGTGATAGTTTATCAGACTCAAAACCCAAATCCTCCCAATAAATATAAATAATCTGTCATCTACCTAAAAAAATACGGCACATAACTGTCATTCATTTATGAAGCATGATTAGACTATTAACATCTGCAGCTCAATTCACATACGCAAAGAATCAAATGATGCCTTAAGGGAAATAGGTGGTGTAAAGAACTTAACGCAGGCTTCTGTCCACATAAATATAGTCTAAATGCCATGGTGAATACTTGTGGTGAAGAGGCTTCAGGCTGTTTCTTTAGTACATACTTTGGTCTCATGCATGTATAATGGAGATAGAGAGACCATTCTTAATAATAGACTAGATTTGTGCAGGCAAAGAGCAACAATATTACATGGAGTTTTTTTGAACACAGTCCATCAAGCGTTTGCAGAAGGGAAAGCTGGTGTAAAGAATCATGATCTTTTGCCTTTGAACTGAAGATATCTAACGCTTATGAAAATCTTATTACAAGAGGAATAATTAGTAAATTCATTAACAATCTACTTCTCCAAATCTTAATAATTTCTGTAAGTTGGAAGTACTTTGATCCAAAGAATCTGCCATGTTCAAAGTAGAAAACAAAGAGGTGCCTTAAATTTTATTCCACAAAAAAAAGAAAACTCCCAGAATATTTCACCTTCCCAACCTTTTGGCACTGAGCTCAACCCACCACATTTGCTAAGCATTGATTAGTAGTATTAATTTTGTAATGCTGTATTACTGAAAGTAATCAGCACTGTTTGTGAGTTCCTTTGATTTGATACTACATGCAGTGGATGAGAATGTTATTACTTCAAATTGATGAATCATTTCTTCATTGACCTCTTGTGCAGCTTAAATTGCACACATACATCTTAAATTACTTTTCTTCAAGCCTAGTCACTGTAAAAATAATTCTTTTTATGAAATCCCTGAAATCATGTACACCTTGTTGTGGTTTTAGCCCAGCTGGCAGTTGAGCCCCACACAGCCACTTGCTCACCCCCCCTTCTTTGGAAAAGTGAAATAACTCATGGGTTAACATAAAGACAGTTTAATAAGCGAAGCAAAAGCTGCGCACACAAGCTAAACTAACCAAGGAATTCATTCCCCACTGCCCACGGCAGGCAGATGTTCAGCCATCCCCAGGACAGCAGGGCTCCATCACACGTAATAGTTACTGGGGAAGACAAACGCCATCACTCCGAATGCTGCCACCCTGCAACCCCCCTTACCCTGCCCCAAGCCCCTCATAAACCAAGCATCATGTCATATGGTGTGGAATGTCCCTTTGGTCAGTTGGGGTCAGCTGCCCTGTCTGTCCCCTCCCAACTCCCCGCACACCCCCCGCCATCCCACTGGCGAGGCGGGGCGAGAAGCAGCAAAGGCCTTGGCTCTGTGTGAGCATCGCTCAGCAACAGCAAAAACATCTCTGCACTATCAGCGCTGCTTCCAGCACAAACTCAAAACACTGCCCCATAGTAGCTACTGTTAGGAAAATTAACTATCTCTCTCAGCTGAAACCAGGACAACCTCCAAGATTCAGATTAGATGTGTTAGGTTTGTTTTCTGAAATATTTGACAGTTATCAAGGATTTTGAAGTAAGAATTGGTAACAAGCATGGGAATTAAATTATTTCTTGCTTGTTTGTCCAGATGATTGTTTTATATGACTGAGTCAGCACAAGTTGATCTTTAAGCATGGAAGCAGTCGTGTTAGCTTTGGTACTCAAAGTTATGTGCTGAATCAAACAGCCCCCCTTCAAGCAATATATACTCATGAAAAACTGGAGAAAAAACCCTACATCACCACCACCACCCAACCTTGTAAGAGTATAAAATGCTTGAACTTAAAGTAAATCCTGGCATCTTTGATGAATACCATTCACAGCTATTTGAGAATGAAGCACTCATTGCCCAGTTGTCAAGCAGATTAAGGATTTGTCATCCACACTGAAGTGTGATAGTCAGGAAACAAAATGAATGGGGGGAGGTACCATGGGTGGCCACCCACAACCAAATTTTTAACTATGTCTCCTTCAGGAAATGGAAACATTCCTTCTTCTCTTAATTTTGCTGCTTTGACATGAAATCAGTTTCTTTTTATATTGGGCTGATCCCCATGACAGCAGAAGATGACCAAAAATAAAGGCATTTGAAAAACCCTCTCTTGTTTTACAAATGTAATGGTGTTTCTTACTGAAATACAGTACTTGAGAGAGTGGCAGAAGGACGCTTTCACCTCTTTATGTTGGTGATTTGAGCCGCACTGGGTTAGTGGCAAAATATGATGATGCGCATGTAAAATGGTTTGGCAACCGGCAGTTCGTTGTCAGGCAGACAGGGACCCCACTACAAAGTCACCTGTCCTTTATCAGCTGCGACTTCTAGCAATGGGGCCAGTAATTTCTCATCCCAGTATAAGCTCTTCTGAAACAGGATAATGATATATTGCCATAGCAGTAGGCTGCTGACTGTTAGGCTTGGCTTAGGCACATTGTCATGCTGCCATTTGGGGGTGGAGGGGGAATCTCTAAAATAAGACCTGTTAATTAAATCAGTTATAACTGTTCTTGTGCTTTGAAATGTGTAAATTAACTGCCTTAATAGCTTAAGAACACTATTCTGCATAGGGAGTGATAGACCTTGGTAGTACTCATGTATTACATGATGTTTATTGCTCTGAGCACTTGCTTTGGTTACTAAAGCACATGCTGAAAACCACCAATGGCTCAGGTCTAATAGTATGTGCTTGTTTTCTCTCCTTTCAGGCTGATTAAAAAAAAAATACTATTGATTGCCTGATTTCACAGATTCTTTCTCTGGATTTTACTGGGAAATTCCTAATGAAATGGGTTTGGCTGATGCAGAGCAGGAAGTTTGACAAGTATTGCATATGTAGTTAGGACCTTTATGCCTTGGTGGGGAACCAGTAACGGACAGCATGATTTACAGTTGAAAAATATGTCTTTAAGGAACCAATACAATGCTGGTGATATTGTATGGCCTCATTTACTGCCCTACCCTGACTTTTCCTCAGAGTAGCCTGACCCATACCTTTTTGATTTTTTTACAGAATATACTTATATTCTTTTAACAGTCCTAAAGAAATGGTATGGCATGGCATGGCATGGCATAGTGTAATAGGAACTTGCAGAAAAAACAACAACTTATTGTGCAGGATCACCTGTTAAAATCCTGCTTACATACAGGAAAAGCATAATTGTTTTATGGGCATAAAGAGCACGTCACACTACTTTTAAAAATGAGTTGTTACCTGTGGATAAACTACTCACCATGAAAAAGAAGTCTTATTTACCACTTCACATCAGTTAATGTATGATCTTATGTATCTGAAAAACACTACTTAAAACATTAATCTAATCATTACCAATTGGTACTCTGATCACTTTTGTCTTCCAATCCTGAAGGGCTTTTCCAGGCATCAAATATTTCATTGCATTGTTGGAGCTTGACATCTGTGAAGGAAAAATAAGAATATCATCATAATTGAACTGCAAAACTAATACAAGCAAAATGTGCAATTAATATGTTACTTCTGTATTAATGCATAACGCTCAAGAAAATGTGGAGGAAATCAAAGTCTTCAGACAGGACACAACTATATGGTTGTTACTACTGAGATTTGTTAAACAGGACTTACATGACTGAAGCGTTGAAATTATTGGTGGACACCTATTTACAAATTGGTAAAAGAGGGAAAGTGGTAGTGTATTTTTGATTTTATTCCGTTTACTGACAGCATGGAGGTCAGGTTATTGAGTCTGGTAAGAGACTGGATAAAGCACTAGTAGAAAACTTCAAGAAACCCCAGTCAATTCAGATTTAAGAACCAGGACATTAAAATGCACAACTCTTCTCTAAGGCACCAAAAGAAAAAGGTTATTATCCGGGAGAGGTGCAGCTATGGAGATGGATGCTAGAGAATTTGAGCTGCCACCACCACTAATATGGCTTTGGATTTTCTATAGTTCCCAGAAGTTCCAATTCCTCTACCACCAAAGTAATGCAAGAAAATGACCGTGTGGCAGCTCATTCTGGTAAAGCTGGCATAAATTTAGTCGCTAAATTAGCAGTAAGTGCTCACAAATTATGAATGACTTGCTAATGTCTTCTGTGCAAGATGGACACATACCCTTGTATTAATGTATTACTTAAAACTAGAGAATTTCCAATTTTCTCAAGAAGTTTTTATTACAGGGAGACATTTACACAAAAATGTAAATAAAACATAGTTACGTTATGATACTGTATAACTGAAAAGAAACAAAACAAAAAAAAAGCTCAAATTCCTTATATTTGAAAAAATGGACTACTTCCATCAAAAAGTACCTTATTAAACCAACAAATGTTTGAAACATGTTTGCAGTTCAAAATCTAGTCAAGAAAATATTTCAGGATAAGCTTTCTACTCTTCTTTTTTATCCTTTTCTACTGATTTTATTTTTCATTTGATGATTCTTCTTAACTATATTTTTTTGAAGAGTCACATTCCCAGGGGAAAAAAAATAAAAGTTTTTGTGATCGGAGTAGGAGAGAAAATAATTCTCAAAAACCAGGTGCAGTTGTGCAAGCTGTAGTGCCCCCTGGGAACATGGCTCGGAGGTAACGGGAGTTATGAGGCAGCTAAGTTACAGCTTCTGCGTGGACCAAACCTGAAATTTCCAGTTTCTGGAGAAACTGGGGGACAGGGGAAGAAGCAGTTAGTTTTGGGGCAGACTTAGGTTCTTTATCTTACAGTTTCTTTAGAAATACTATTAAGGAAAAAAATTCCCAAACATCTTTATACACATACATCTAGGAAATTATGAATTAGATACAATATATGCCATATATTTTAGTAGGTACCAAATATGCAGCTAGTCTCCTAGAAATTGGATTTAGCTTCACACAGGGATCATTACTAACTACAACTTGGAAAGGTATTAATACCCAGCACCTGGGAAGAACAAGAAAAATAATATGGCAGTGCTGGAATATCACATACAGAAAACTAGTTTCTCTAGCGTTGTCTCCGAGTAACACTATCTTGGAGGAATTTTCCATTCAGATGAGTTTATTTTTTTGTTGTTAGGGAACATGGTTAAGTGCATACGAAACATCAACTAAAAGCAGGTGAAATCAGGCTTGAAGTCCCATGGGCCTTGCTGGGTGCAGGTAGGGTGAGGGGGAAGATAAACACCAGTGAATTCAACTGGGCTGTGTCCTGAGGAGGTGACAGGGATGGGGGTTCTGCATCCTGAGCCTTCCTTCTGGCAACCTTCAATAATAACCATCTCCTGTCATAACAAAACCGAGCTGATGAGTCATGACTCTGCTGCAGACATTTTGCCCTGCTCAGCCACAACTCAGCAAATCCCAACTGATGGCAATTTATAGCAACTGCGTTGTTAGCCTGCTTAAGAGCAACCGGAACAAATAAGGCTTGGACATGTGCCCAGCTCCGCATGGTGCATACATTAGGGCAGAAGTAGCCTACTTAGTCATCTCTTCATGCTTCCAACCGTGGCTGGTGAATTTGCACATGCAAATATTATGGCTGATTTGAAAACCTCTTTGTTTGCTTTTGAGTGTTTTATAAATCAAATCACTGGGATAACACTGTGTCCCGGTTTCAGCTAAGACTTAATTTTCTTCCCAGCCGCCAGCATGGGGCTGTGTTTTGGGTTTGTGCTGGAAGCAGCGCTGATAGTGCAGAGATGTTTTTGCTGTTGCTGAGCGATGCTCACACAGAGCCAAGGCCTTTGCTGCTTCTCGCCCCGCCCCGCCGGCGGGATGGCTGGGGGTGTGCGGGGAGTTGGGAGGGGACAGACAGGGCAGCTGACCCCAACTGACCAAAGGGATATCCCACACCATATGGCATCATGCTCAGTTTATAAGGGGCTGGGGGGGAAGAGGAAGGGGGGGCAGCAGCATTCGGAGTGATGGCGTTTGTCTTCCCAAGTCACCATTACGCGTGACAGAGCCCTGCTGTCCTGGGGATGGCTGAACCCCTGCCTGCCGTGGGCAGTGGGGAATGAATTCCTTGGTTTGCTTTGCTTGTGCACGCGGCTTTTGCTTCACTTTTTAAACTTTTGTACCTGAACCCACGAGTTTTCTCACTTTCACTGTTCTGATTCTCTCCCTCTTTCCGATGAGGGGGACTGAGTGAGCGGCTGCGTGGTGCTCAGCTGCCGGCTGGGGTAAAACCATGACACACTGTAAGAAAATTAATTCAAAGTATATTTTCCTGAAAAGTCACCAGACGAGCCCTCTTGTTCCTTTTCACCTCAAAAATAATTATCAGCATTTGATGGGAGATGCTATTGAACAAAACCACATTGCGATGAAGAAACTAGTATGGACTACAAAATTCTGCAGCTACCACTTAGGAAGGAGCATCAGATCTGTTTCTGATTCATCATCAATACATACTCAGGAAAGACAAAACTCAGTCCACTTTAAATGGTCCATACTATGTCACACAGCACTAAGGTGATTGTAAATTCCAAATTATACAGATGAACCACCGAAGCACAGGAACAATCCTTGTATGAATTTGTTAGAGGAAACCCAATGGCTGTTGGAGTCTTAGTCCCAGGCAGGGGAGAGGGGACCACTGAGCCATGGTAAAGCCTTAATGTAACTTTGCTTATTTTACACAACAAACGTAACAAATAGGCTTAGTACTTTCTGTGGTGAAAAACTAACATGTACCATTGGCCCAGCCTAACTGTAAAGCCTTGGTATATTTGTAAGACCACAGTGAAACTGCTGACATGCAGTGTCATGACAAGATTAGTGTCCTTCTCATTTAACATGATTTGTACAGCTTAGGGCAAAGAAAGTGCAATAATGGCATGGTTAGGATGCTTAGGGCAACGATGAAAGCAGCAGTCACTTCTGAGCCGGTTTCAGGGAACTGACTCCCCTGGGAAAGAGCTGCAGGATGAAGACAAGGTAATAGGAGGATGCTGTGACTAGTCACTTTTGGATTGGCTCAGCAAGTGACTCAGTAATGATGAATCTGTGGAGAAACTAGAGGAAATGAAGCCCAGAGGACAATAGGCCATGGTGTCCTAAGCAGCTAAATGGACAACCCAAGGTGTGGTGTCAGCAGAAGAGGGCTGGCGTTGGTGAGATGGGGTCATGAGCATCAGATGCTGCGGTGGCTGTCCTCTTTTCCAGATCACCCTGACCACACGCCACACCCTAAGGCCCTGTGCCATCAGCGTGGATGCTCAGGGACCAAAGTGGGCTCTTGCAGACCTTGTAGCACCCCTGGACAATCCAGGCATTTGGGCACAGCAGTGTACTGCTAATTCTGCCGTGATTGCATGGTACTAAATGCTGCTAAGCTTGTTGTACATATCCACTGCCATCATCATGATCATCTCATAGTTATCTTACAGTTGAATACTGCTAAACCATAACTGTAACCACTATTGTTGAGCATGCATTATTATATTTATATATTGCACTTGTATAAACTATCACGCCACACATGCTATTAAACATCATTATATAGACCTGACATAGAATCATAGAATCATTAAGGTTCGAAGACACCTCAAGGATCATCCAGTCCAACCATCCCCCCATCACCTATTACCCACTAAACCACATCCTTCAGTACCATGTCTAACCTTTCCATAGTCACAGTCTCCTTTCTTGCTGGGTAATATCTCTGCAAGCTCCTGCCTCCCTGCCACCAGAGCTCCTCTTGTTACCCCTACAACACAATTAATTTCCAGGCCAAGTTGTGCAAAGATTTCTGCCTGTGCCTCCTCCACCCACCCCTAGAGGCACCTGTAAATTTTATCCCCTTTACTGCATCAGCATGCGCAGCGACATTTCAACATGCTGGAGTGGGCAGGCGGTTTGTAAACAAGGTCTGCCTTTCCAAAATGCCCCAGGTGGTCTAAAAAAGGGAGATGTAAACCCATCAAACTAATAAATAAATTATGAAGCAAGAAGATTAATAGAAGAAGGTGTGCTGTGAATACCTGGGATGGACCTACTGTGTTGTTTCATAGCATGCTAAATTTACCAATTAATTCTAAGTAACTAGAGAAACCTGTTTTGGTGGAGGAGCTGCAAATACTGACATGAATATGACGCTCAAATGCCTCTTCTCTGGACAGGTGTGTTATTTGCTCTGATCTATGAAGAAAACCTCTTGATGCATAAAGATAATTTAAAATTTTGCAATAATATGGAAAATTTTTTTCTGCGACAGGTAGAAATTTTGAGAATCCCAGTGCCTTGACCAAATGATTCTTAACTGTTTTCTGAGATAAGTATTTCGGATTTAATACATTGGCCTTGTAGCATAGCTCACTGAGTAGCAGACTGAGACTTTTTTAAGCCAATGTACAGTTCTGATTCCAGCAACAAAACTCTTTGCTGAGTTTCCCACTTGCCTGAGAGACACTAAACCCAAGGATATCTGGATGAAACCGTTTTCATTCCAGTACTGACACAGATCAGAAGGAAAGGGATGAGTAAAGCTAACCACAGACAATTTCACAGATTGATGCCAACATTCAAATTGTTCCACAATCAAATCTCTGAGACGTGGCATGAAATTTTGGCTCCATCTGCAACATGATAACGGAGTAGCGAGGTGCTGAAAATATGTGTAACCCCTCATTCTCTGCCTGTCATAAAGAAGAGACAATTTGACATTTAGGGATGCTCTCCTCTCCTCAGTGATACAAGAAGGGAGTAAAATTTCCTGACAGTTTTGGGTATTTGAGAAAAGTCTATCTCATGGCAAACATGGAAAACCCTTGACTTAGCAAGTGTTCCTTTGCACTTCTCCTGGGTACCTAAGATGTCCTATTAACAGTTCAACAGCCTCTCCAGTTCCTCGGGGAGTATTGAAGGACTCAGTTAATACTGAAGGACTTTATTTAAGATTCTCTGCATGCCTATGGCTTTTATTCTTCTTGTAAACAGTACAAAAATTAAGACAAAAATAATCATGCATAAGATGCTGCAATTGTAGAAATTTCTGCTTGAAGAATTATCTCCCAGAGATAAAGAAAGCTGAAAATGAATACAAAGGAATCTAGATAAAACAGAACAGCACTCTGCCTACAGAAGAAAAACTAGGTAAAAAGAAAAAAAAAAAAAAGAGAGAGAGAATTATAAAGAGCCATCTGGACTTGGATATCATGTTTATTCCTGCCGGATTAAAAAAGTGAATCAAACCACAAACATTTTAGGTATAATTACTGTTTCATCTTACAAATATGTTTCCATGCTCAGAACTCAGTCTTTATCACAAACCCCAGCTCCCTTAAGAAAAGGCCCAGTTCCTCACCTCTGTCCAAGCTGTGTCTGCTATAGCGAGGGAAAGGAGGCTTGGCATTAAGGTCAGCAGCCGCAAAACAGGGGGTGGCTTCAACTCTCCGTGTCTGTCTTTCCAAGGATGTCCCAGCCACCCAGCCAAGCACTGCCGAGGCACAGCAACACCATGGCCACATCTGCTTCCTCCCAGTTACCATCAGCTTCAGAGGCGCTTGGCACTGCCAGATTAGCAAAAATGACTAGGGCATACTGTAACGAGAAATAAGTCAAAGTATTTAAAAGCAGCAGGAAGGACCTTTAGAGTTGTAAAGAAGTTATTTTAAAATTGAAATGGCTGAGGGTATATGAATTGGTGATATCAAGTTCCTCTCTTGAATATTGAAAATATTAGACAGTGTCCTCTTAATTTACAAAACATTCAACACATAAACCCCAATACATGACTGCACACTTGCTGAGTGTCTTGTTCCATGTATGTCTAAATTTCTGTGATCTTTCTTTATGCAACAGTTCACCAACATTGTATATCATAAATTAAAAGCACCAGTAATTGCATTCATCAGCTGGATTAGATTTAGTAGTTGGAATTGTCTTAAATTCTATGTCCTGCTTATCCTGGAGATACGTGTATTTCCAGTTCAGAGGAGGTGTTAGGGCTACTTGGGAGTGAATGATACCAGTAGCACGATGACTACAGATAAGTAGAGTGATTGACAGGAGCAGAGACCAAAATATGTGCCTTCACTTGTTTAGGAAGTTTGCTCCATCACCCTCCTGAGTACCTGATGGCCATGTGGACACACATCTGCATATATGTGTGTCTGTGTTAATGCACACAGACCAAAGTAATCATCTGTAAGTGAGGGTTATCTTTGTATACAGAGGTTAAAAAATCATGTTGTGATCACATGGCACATCCACAGCTATTTTCTTCCACTAAACAACCCCTTTCCCAGTAACCAGGACCCCTTTCCCAGTAACTACGTGTGTCTTGGGCACTGGCACAGCCTAGGGCATAAGCCAGGAATTTAAGTGTATTTCTTTCCTTTTTTTTTTATTCTCCAGTACTGAACCTGCCTCACACTAGCTCAACAAAGAAAAGGGCTAGAAACACTACTGGAAGCTGTGCACACCACAGGAGTGCCACTCATGCTCCAGTTTGCTGTCTACTGAAAGCTCCAAAGACACCAGTGCCCTCTGTTTTCTTCACTCCGTGATGTATTCCCTTCCCGCCTTGCTGCCTGCCAGTATTTACTGGCTCTCTTGGGAGAAAGTCCACCAGGGAGAAGGAAGATGAGTATTAGATTTTTCTTTTCTGAAGAACAATCACAGCATTTCACCTTCACAACAAGTTGATGCACATGCTCAGGTTGCTCCTGCCCCTGTCAGCTTACCTGGCTCTCTCATCACCAGGTGTATATCCATAGTGGGTAATGCTTCTGCGTGTCTGATGGAAAACAGGTACAAAATGCAGTTTGGTGAGCGTGCAAAGGGACATGGCTTTGAGGAAGGAGACTGGAGGTAGTCCTGACCTCTCCAACCTGTATGAATTTGATCTGCAATGATGTTTAAATATTTTTTTTTAAAAAAAAGATGTTTGTTTTTCCATGGCTTTATATCTGGCGAAGGGTACTAAATTGTCCAAATGGAAAGTGAAAGGGAGAGCAGAAGCCAGAGGCAAACACCACCTTCTGAACCAGATGAGTGGTGGGCAGTGTGGAGCTTGGCTCAGCCCTCTGAGGCAGTCACTCATCTGTTTCTGGTGTCAGTAATCTAGCTACATCAGATCATCCAAAGCCACAAGCATCCATGGTGTCAGCACAGCTGCTGCATACAGCAAAAAATGCGAGGCACTAATGGGCTGAAAAATTCCTCTTTTCAAGCCTGTGTTTATAAGCCATCTGGATGTGTGTCTGGCTGTAAAACTTATTTTGAACAGAACTTTCTTTGTACATTTTACTAGGTGCCTTTTAGAGTGTGATTTCAATAGAAGGATGATTGCAGATAAGTGAAGCTGATGACAGGAATTGAATCTGGGAGAGAGATGTGGATCTGTTTAAAGCAGGAATACTTGGCAGTACATGAAGGGGTGGAGAGGGCAAAAGATGGGAAGACTTAAGACTGTAGAAAACTGTTCCCCTTCTCCTGGAAGCCCTTGGGCACTATACTGTATGGGCTATTTATTTCTCTTGATGCCTAATTGAAGACCCCATACATGGCCACTGCACCATTCACATCAGCCCTGAAGTGGAGCCCAAGCCCCCTGGGGATCTTCACCCTTACTGTAAAACTGCTGCTTTGGAATAGTTCCTCTGGGAGCAGCACAGCTAATCAAGGCCAGCTTTGCACGGTGTGGGGTGCTATGTCCCCTTTGCCCCCTCCCCTCACACCCCATGCTCTCCCAGGAGGGAACACCCATGGTTCTGAAGGGACCTCTGCTCCCTCCCTGGACAGAGGACAGTGCATGGCCCGGAGGCCCCTGGTGCATTACTTGCATAACTGCAAACGGTGGCTGGCGTCGGCAGTCCCCTCTCTGCAGCATCACCATCAGCCTCTCTCCACTGCCTGTGTGAAACACATCTCTGAACCTTGCTGCATTAGCTCAGATTTAGTCAACAGGTTATTCAGAAGTGGGCAAGGAGAGTAATTAATAGACATTATTAAGCAGAGTGGCTTCAGCTCTGTTTCCTGAGGGAAACCAGGCTATCTATACAGAAGCAGTGCCTGTATAGCTAAAACAAGCTGGTGAGGGAAAGAGGCCAGAGGGCCCTGTGAGCCTCCAGCGCTGCGCATGCATGGCCTCCTGTGAACGCTGCCATTCTCTGTCCCCACTACCACTTTGACCATGTCTCCAGTTAAGCAGTTTTCCTTCCAGTAACATTCAGATGAATGTCTCCCTGGTTAAAAACATCACTGAGCACCTTCTGTATGTCATCACTGAGTTCCTGTATTGAGTTACTTCACACATATGTCCTTGAGCAAAAAGATGCTATGTCTTATTAGGATGACTTGAGCTCATAGTAGTCTGTAGATTCTTTTTTTTTTTTTTTTAAATATGTTTTAAGACATTTTCCTATTTAACCATCAAGGTTATGCAAAGACAAGGCTACATGAGAGAGACAAGGCAACCACAGACTATGCCAGGTCAGTTTCATTCTCAAAAATGAAGTCTTGTCCTCTCTCTCTCACATCTCATTATGACTGCCTGCTGGCTCAAGAGCAACAAGGTTTTGAGCCATCCCTCTATCTTGGTAGGCTTTCCCCACTTTCTTTTCTTCACACTTACAGACTCTCAGTCTATATATATGGAATTGATGGTCTCAGTGTCTGCTCTTATAAATCTTGGGCACTTGTGCTGTGCAATGTTTTTTTTTTTCTCAAGGACACGACCATTCTAAATGACACATTTAATTTCTTCCACTCTCCAAATCCCCCACCTTCATCACAACATTATTATTCCTGACTTTGGCAAGGAGTGACTAAGATCAACCCTTTCCATTCCTTTTTGCTGCTGCAAAAGATCACTCTCTTAGATAGCAGCATAGAAAACCTCACTCTTCCCTCTTCTTATTTCTCACCAGATACAGGTTACTGCTTGTCATGGTCAAGGTTCTTCGTGTTCCAGTCTCTACCTTTTCTCTCTCTTTTTCTATCAGTCAGGTGATTGATACTGTGGAGTAGTTCACAGTGCCAGTGTTTCTTCCTTTTCATTTTCATCTGCAGACCTTCTCTCTCATTTCCCTTTACACTGAAAAGGGACCAGCAAACCACATCAGTGAGATGTACTATGACCTGTCTCACACTAGTAGCATGACATCTGTTTCTGTGGAGTTGCCTTGCTGTGCTTTACCAGGTCTCAAAAAGGCTACCATTCCATTCCATGTCTGCACAGAGTACAGAGCAACTCAGCTCTCCTGGGCTCCCTGGCAGTACAAAAGGAACTCAGATCTCCTGAAGATCTAGCCACTGGTGCTCGCAACCACTGGTGCTCCTGTGTTTATGCAGGGAGAACAAAACCAAGCATTTTCACTTCTGGATATGAATTACTATCTTACGAACTCAGGTGTGCACTGAGATGACACATTACTCACATCATTAACCTTAAGTCCAAAGGCACTTTTCAGAAGCTTAAAGCTGAGTGTGTTTTTAAAAGGTTTCAGGAATGTGGCTATAATCTTTAAAATTGCCACTGTGCTTTAGTTTTCCTTGAAACTTCTTCACATGGAACAAATTCACATTTTTTAGACTTAATTCCAACAATAGATTATTTCTTTTAAAAATCACTACGAAGGTTTTACTTAAAGGGGACTTTAGGACCAGTGCAAATTGAGCCAAGAGAACATAGAAAGGAAGAAAGCTACTTTTGCCAACAAGAGAAAAAAAGAAGAACTTCTTCTGGCTGAGTTTTTATATGGATTTGTTTTACTAAAAACCTTTATGTACACATGTTGTCACTTCATTGTGAAGAAAAGGCATGGGGGCTCCATGTGACATAAGACAGGAGGGAGCTATGAATAAAAAGCCTGGATCTGTCCTACATGAATTTGGGCAAGTCACTTTACTTTTCTAGGTCTCAGCCTCTCCCACCAGAAAATGTTAATGCTTGTAAGGCACTACAGTCTAGAAGGGGTAAACTGCTGTAGGAGCACCAGTTAGTAGTACTGCTAGTAAGTTTCTGACAAGTCAGAACTTCTAAGAAGTCAGAGAAAAATGATGAATGTATTGTTACATCCACAACAAGGCTATGACTTCATTGCACTGTCATGTGGGAGGAAAGAGAGACTATCAGATAACTGGCAAACGGGAAAGAAAGTAGGTAAAAACAAGGCATGTGAACTTTTGCATGTGCTGCCTTTGAAACAATCAGGAACAAACTTCAACCAACCTTTCAGATGTTTCAAAAACATTATGTCAACCTCTCCACCTCCCCCCACGCAATCCCTAGCACTCCTATGTGGCCTCTGTCCTCCTCCATAATGCATCAGAAATATCTTATCACCATTGTTACAATCTATTATCAACTATGACATTAGATCAGTTCAATCAGATGCAGACAGTGAGGTCACCATGAAGCATTCAAATGATGACAGAAGCAGTTTGCTATGCAGAAAGGAGTTGGTTATTATATGACATGTTTAAATTTATAAGTTAGGTTCATCTTTAGCTAAATATCTAGTTATTTAACAGCTGTTATGAGTCAGCCAGAGAGAGGATTAGTTAAAAAAATGTGGTGGTAAGAAATGCTTTAATCTTGAGCTACAATAGAAAAGCAAGTCTGGTCAGGTCATGTCTATTAAAGGTGGTTCTCCAGTAGTACTTAGGAGTTTATCACTGTTCATACAAAACAGGAGATGGTTTGATATAGTTAATCCTGCCATCTTCATATTAACTCTACCAATTTCAGAGACACTTGGGAGAGATTTTTTTTTCAGGGCATTGTACCATGTTTAACCATTTTCAAATAAGACAGTTTTGCAAGTGGGTACTAAAGTGGTTTGTCTTATGCAGAGCCTTGTATACTCGTCACTCTGTTATGACTCAAGGTTCTTGAGGTTTTCCACGATGGTGGTATTTTACTGACTTCTTGCTAGTGTGTCTTCAGGTCACCTCTCTTGTAAAGATAATGGAGACATTGAGACATGAAGTCAGTGTTCCAGTTTTTGCCCACATCCTTTACCCAAGAAGCATAAAAAGAATGCAAAGACGTAAAGCTGACAGAATGGCTATTGGAAGATATACCAGCTTCATGGGTTTCCAGTCTAATGTCACCACACTATGCTTAATTCATCTTGGGAATTGACTGGGAGACGCGTACCCAGGCACTGCTATCCCATTACTCCCGAGCTTCAGGTGGTCACCAATGCCACTGAGACATGTTAGAGCAGCCAGATAAGAGCAGTCCCAATACAACACAGAAACACAGGTACGAAAATGCTGACTTTAACTTCTCTCCAGACTAGAGAAATAGGGTTAATAACCCTGGCCTAACATAGTTTTGATGGGTAGGTGCTAAATGTCTTTGAGTTGTGGGGCAGGGTGTGAAAATCAACACAGTACCCAAACAGCTACAAGGCCGAGAATCTGGCAGCTTTCAGCCCCTGCAGCCCAGAAAAGTAAAATCTGGAAAATCTGCAGAAACCCCCTCACACAGAATTGAAATCCCACTGCTGGGGAAATGTTACTTACTGATGTCCCCATGGAAGAGGTGAGCTCATAAGCATTCCAAGCACTTACTCTAGCAGACTCTGTTTTTTAGCTTTTTTTTAATTCAGATTACATAATACCCCACAAAAATTAAGCTAATCGTTCTTCACAAATATTTATAAAAATAGACTGCTTAAGTTCAGGGACTCATTAAGGACGATACTACCAACTAGAAGACAAATAAATACAACTGAATTGCTAGTTGCGTTTCTCAGGATGTGTTAAACTCAAGCTGTGGCTACCTAGGCAATTTCTGAAAACCCAGAGTATACAAGCAGTCAATCACAAATCAGACAAAGGAGCTATGAAGACAAAGCACTAAAGCAAAGAAAAAGTTTCTGGGAAAGAACAGAAACTGTATAGTTTCTGTGCTACTTGCTCTTAGCTTTCCCATTTGCTAACTACGAAACAAGATGGTAGGAACCAGCAGACAGCAAACTGGTTTCCACTTGGACGTGCAAAAGAATTTGTGTAGTAAAAATACAATTTTAGTTCAAATGTGAGCCCCACTGATTTTTTCTCTTCTTTTTAATACCCCAGTAGTGTTATAAAAAATATGTCACGTAGGATCTGTCAGAATTATTTATTTTCTGTAATGACAATAATGCTAAAAACCTGCAAAAAATTGCAACAGTCAAACAGAAAAACAGTGAATTAAACCCAGAAGACATACTATTTAAGTAAGAAATCCATCTCTGTTCTTAAGTAAACTAAAAAGCCTGAGGGAAACCCCTTAAAAACTGTTCTAAAAATAGGATTATGTTTTTTCTTACAAGAATGTGTGTTTCCAGCTTGTAATTTTCCTTATTATTAAGAATTATGTGCTGCACTCAGCCTGATTTGCAGCCTTGAATACTTTAGAGGGAATTTTGATATTGATTCTTATCATGTGGTCATCCCTCCCCATGGAAATCAAGACAGTGCTGGAAGCTGATTTACAAATCTGATATTTTCCAATGACAAATTCTATATTTATAACTGAAAATATGTTTAATATATTAAGTATTTTTAACCTATCAAGCTGTCATCTAACCTTTTGATGATGGAGCTTCTCATACATAGACAGTAGTCACCTCCACTCACACCAGCACCCAATATGAAATCATATTTCATGCTTGACATGGTTGTAGAAATTATCTACATCAGGAAGGAACAAGAAAAAAAGTCTACACTGAGTTTTTGCTAATTTTTAAGGCATGAATTTTGCACCTAGGAATAAGGAGAGAAAGGGAAGAAAACAAATTAAAAATTGGTTGTGCAAAATTACAGAAATACCTAATTCAAGTGGAATAGGTGTTTCTATCCTTTGATGAACAGTGACAGAAATAAGGATGCACTTAAGTGCCTTGCCATACTTTACCTAAATACCAGCTTGTCCCTGAGAGATGCTCTCCACTGCACACCCAATTTCAACATATTCCAAATTCAAAGTCTTTCCAGGGTTTAGCCCATTACTTTTTAAGACTGTAAAGAAAATGATGTTATCAACATCTTAACTGAGAAGATAGTTAAAAAAAGTAATAACAAGAAGGGACAACCTCAATTCTCATGGAAATTTCCATGATTTCTTAGAGAAGAGCACAACATAGCAATTAAGTGCCTGAAACATTGATTTGGATCTCATGATTTAATTAGCAAATTACACCTTTGTAGAACTTTTCACAGAATGATAGAGGAAAAGAAAGTAGGTCTTTAATTAGTCATTCTAAATTATCTCTGTATCGGAATTGTTATTTAATGAACACCCCTGATTAAGTTTGTTTCATTAAATTATGAGATCTGAATCATATTTTGAGACCTGTATAGACTTATGAATGTTAAGGGGGGAGGAAGTTAGTGCAATATGTGTCAGCCTTGATGTCTAAATTATCCATGTTTTTGCTAATGTGCTTGTGAGTTGTTGATTTTTTATTTTAAGAAAAACCATACCATTGTATGGCTACACTTCTGTTGTCTTCATCTTTAGCCTGGCTTTAGGAAATAACAGTTAGTACTTAGGACCCTAATTTGTAATCCCTGTAGGTGCACTAACAACCCTTAAGACCAAATGATTTTCACAAAAAAGGGTTTGAAATATTTACTTGGTTTTGGTCCATGTGGTGGTGGTTGTTTTTTTTCTAATTGTGTCTGTTTTGATTAAAGCTGCCAGTTATAGAAAAACACAGAAAGAAATTGAGATAGTTACATGATAAGAATCTTTACTGTGGTGACAATCATAATGAGATAAAGATAGGTTTTACCTTTCATGAGAAGAGTAGTTGGGGCAATCTAAACACCTTTATCTCAGTGTATTTCTCATCACAGTCATATAGCTTTATCTTTTCCATTAAGTGTTTAGACACTTTAAACGTTCTTTAAAGATCAACATGAGGCAATTTATGTCCCAGGAATTAAACAAGAAATATTTCTGCACAGAAAATTCAGAATCTTTTGCATAGCACTGTAAGGCTAAAGATGAGAGTTGTAAAGCTGAGGCATTCGTAATAAATATGTGTCTCAAAAAGCAGTAAAAAAATGGCCCTTGATTCATTATCGTCCTTATAGTTTTTCCTTTATTCATGCTGAGTAATAGTTTATGAAACTGCTTTCAATTCAGGTACTTCCATAGTAACACAATGTACAAAGGAAGTAAGGGTAAAGGAAGGAATTCTCTCTGGTGAAGTTATTCAGAGAAATAAATAGGGTTTGCTTTTTCTTTCTTGGAAAAATTTAAGATTTAACTTCTATATTGCTCTCTTTCTGCAGTAGACATTTCTTAGAATTATTGGAATTTACATAATTCTGTCATTAGAATTACTAGAATAACTAGGATTTGTTCCTGTAATTTACAGCGTTATCACTAGAATATGCTCCAACGAGAGGACCAGGAACCTCCTTCATTCACAAAATAAAATGCGTACAGTATTCCAAGTTTGTTTCAAGAAGTGGAAGTTTGAAAAAAAAGAAAACCTAAACACTATGAACATTAGGAAAAACTTCCCGAATATCACTTTAATTAAAAAATTATTTTCCTACCCAAACACAAATATATCCCTAAACACAAGCAAATCTGATGATTCTCCATTCATAACAACACATGGAATGGGTTTGTTCAAACAATGAGTTTATTGTCCGTGTCGTCACTGTCAGCTACTGCCAGAGCGATATCCCAGATTTTCTGTCAAGTTTGGTCCTGTGCGGGTAATTAGAGTTATGTTCTTCTAAGCACTCTTGAGTCACTCTCATGCAACATTTAACAGGGGCAGCTTTAAGCATAGACAAAGAAGTTACAGTGACAAAGAAGCAATTTGTTAAACTTACCTGAGAAAACTGCTTCCTGTTGAAATTATTAGCTTAATACACTTAGTGTTTTATAGAGACATTTTAATGGATGGGAAGGTGAAAAGTGTCTCCTATTCCCCCCTGAAAATAGGCTGTTTCTGGTCTAAATTATATTCACAAAAGGTTTCTTGATGTATTGTGTATTGCATAAGCCCTTTGGATTTGCTATTCACCATTCATAGCGGCTGGATGTTTTTGCCTCTTCCTAAACATTTTGGTTTAAAAGAAAATAAAGGAGTTTATGTCTGTTTCTAGACAGAATTAATAATATGATTAATAGGAAATTATTTAAGTTTAATATCTATTCTATTAAAGATCACAATTTTCTAACAGAAAAAAAGAAACTAAAAATGTCGCCAGGATTATATTGCCCCATGCAAATGGTTTACCAGAGTTCACTGTATCCCTGGGACACAAGTATCCCTCTGTAGTTCGCAGCAGCGACCTGCTACACCAAGCGCTCAGCATGGGTTTTATCCCTCGATTAAGCAGCAATGTAAGAGGCGCTAGCTGCAGTGCTGCAGCACCTGGGCACCCCAGTAGCAACCAACCCCCCCGCCTCCGCTTGCAGGTACAGCCCCAATACGCTGCAGAGGCCACCACAGCAGTCTCTGCAGGTCAGGCTCACACAACCCACTGCAAGCCAGACCCAAAAAAAAGCAGTTTTATTATTATGTATAAGAAACCAAAGATCCAGGAAAATAATGAAAATTACATGAGGGGTCTTTGGCAGACAGAAGATCTAAACTGGGATCACCCAAACTGGCTAGCACTGGGAGATGACTGTCCACACCTCCCTTTTATTGCTGAACAGAAGCAACTATGTTTTCATGACAGTGAACAACTGTCATCTGTACTGGACCGTAGGGCAGCCTCAGGTCCAAACACAAGGTGCCACAATCCAACACGTGGTCAAAGTTTTCCTTTTGCTAACCGGAAATTTAAAACTTCTGTGTAACACCTCCCAAACTACTCAGCACAGGGTTATAATGGAAATTTCCCTCATTATTATTGCAGCTCCATAACATGAAGCTAAACGACCCAAAAGCATGTTAATGATGCCGTAGGACACATTAAAGTCATACAACAGCATTTTCCCTGAGTGGGTGTATTCAGCTCATTTAATAAAGATCATGAGTGACTGCACCCTTTTTTTGGCTATGACACAACTCAAGGATAGAGAATTTTAATAGCGTATTAGTCATCTGCCCAGAGGTGAAGTATTTCATAATGAACTGAAAAGCCAGCAAACTATGTATATGTGTATATTTTAATATCACTCTGTTCCTACTAATGAAATTTATGCAAAACACCACAAAAACTGATGAGTATACATCCATAATGTGACTGAAAGATGTTGCAGGTTGCATTAGGGTAAGGTGTTAAATTATTTATTACTTGTCAAGTTTTTGGTTTTTTTTTTAAATTACTTTTCTGGTATTTTGAAATTATTCCTACTGGTTACTATGAAGCTATGAGAATAAAGGTCAAGAAAAACGTCGCACGTTTTTGTTTCTGCTGTAGTGTGTGCCTTCCCCAACAAAGAAGGCAAAGGCAGGGTTATAGAAGGAATATCCCAAACCATCTGTAGGCAGCAAACTTAGATATTTTTTTTTCACCTTTTAAAACGCATCATGCAAGCTAGGTGTGCATACAAGTGAGGGGGAAGCAGGGAAGGACATGGTGATTCAGAGGACTGGCAGTGGAATAAAGAACACATGGAAAATGAGTTTTGCTTGCAGGCGTAAGGATGAGTGATGACATGGCTGAACTGCTTGCTCACCTTTTGAGCCCTGCCTGATACACCCATGGCCCTGCAGTTTGCCCCACATGCCTCTCGGGTGTTGGGCTCATCTGCAGGAGATGCAGGGGCACCATGCCCACTGCTGACCCTGCCCTTGGCTGTCGGTCCACTTTGCCCACAGACCACCACGGTGACATTGCTGGTGAGCAACAGAAAGCTGTTTTTCACACTGTCTTGGACTTAGCATAGCTGTCTAGACTTCTGTGTTGTCAACCTAATGCTGAGGAGAAATGGGAACATGCCTTTTACACTCAGTTGCGACTTGAAATCAGCTCAGGGTCCAGCAAGCCAAGAGGAACCAGCAGATAAGCAGTCCTGGTTCCTTCACCAGAGAGAATTTCACCAGACCTCCTATTCTACCTAAATATATGTGGTACCACTGCTCCTCAAAATCTTCCAGAAGAGCTTATCTTGAGTTCTGGTCTCATATGCCTGTTGAGCCCTAATTCTTTCTGTGGGAACAGTTGTTCATTTGGGGTTTTGCTTGGTGCCCAAGAGATGAGAGATGGCTCCCTTTAGCTGGAATGCGTCCCCCGCTGGAGGACTACCCACAGCACCGGGTGCCAGCCAGGAGCCAGATGGCAGGGTGCTGCCTTGCAGATCTAGTGCTCCTCCTGCAAGTATAGATCTGCGAAAGCTGGCATGTTCCCTGCTGCTGCAAAAGAGCAATACCTGAGTTGGGTTGGAAAGCATGCTGAAGACCAAAAATGTCCACCACTTTACCTGGCCTTAAGCTGACAGCATTTGAGGGACAGGCTCACAGGATGTCTCTTACGGCCTTCAGTTCCCTGTGACCAGGGAAAGTGAAAAAGAGGGAAAAGAAAAAAGGAGTCTTCTATTTTTGGCTAAGTTCTTTAAAGCTCATTGTGAGTGCCATGGGCACTAGACACTAAATTGATATTCTTTAGATTTTATTTGTTTGGATTTCTATTGACTAGTTTTTAATAGGATTTTTACCAGTAGGTGTATTGTTGCCTGAGAACTCAATGACTATTGAGCTGCTCCCTGAGTGTTCACACACCATTCATAAGTGTCGCACACACACACACACACGCACACTTATTCTTGGGTACGCTTCTTCGTTCCCCAGCTTGACCCTAGGTTTCTCACAGCAGAACCTCAGGTGTCAGATTTTATAAAATAATTAATTTAATTGAGAGGTGCAGCAGCAGGATCAGCCTGGGGCTGGGTGCCTCCAAAGAGAGGGACCCAGAACAAAGAAATTTGGGGATAATTACATCCCTGGTACCCACACACCCTCCCCTCACATGCTGTTGGAATCACGGAATCATATAATGGTTTGGGTTGGAAGGGACCACAAGGATCATCTAGTTCCAATCCCTCTGCCATGGGCAGGGACTACCTACACTAGACCAGGTTGCCCAAAGCCCCATCCAACCTGGCCTTGACGACCTGTCCATGTGTTCTTTAGTCCCATGGTGATTTTTGGTCTGGGGTCTTCTAACATCTGATTGGATTCTTCTTCTGTGTCCAGGCAGGTAGACTCTTATCTTGTTGACCTTCAGTTTACGTTGAATGTTGGAGCCTCTTTATCTTCTGGTTTACACTCCTTGTGTGTCTGCCCTTCCTGGTGGAACATGGAGAAGCGAAGAGTTCCAGACTTGGGAAAAACACTACTGAGACGTCAGTGTGATATCAAAATACTTTTTCGTATTGCAAGACTAAACACAGCACTGTACTAGCTGTTAGAAAAACAACCAGGAAAATTACTGAGAAAAATACCTCTATTGTGGCCTAAAGGCTTCAGCAAATCTAGATACTCATGCTAAGTAAAGCTAAGCAAACAGCGCAAATCACACCCTATTATAATCCTAAGTAATTTATTCTAATTAAAACTTACTTATTTACCTTAAACAACTAATATTGCTCAATTTTAAAACCTGTGGTCATCGTCAAGTTTTCCTCCAGCCATCTTCATAGCAAACTTTGTTCTTGTTGGCAGTATGCAAATAAAAAGAATCTAAGACTTAGCCTGAGACAGCCTCTTGTCCATATTAACACACAATGCCTTGTGATGAGCAGCTGCAAATTGTTTTAAGGAAAGAACAATAAAAGCTACAGATCCAAACAAATGTGCAAGTACGTACTGCATGAGCTCTACACAAACTGAGACCGAGGATATGCTTAAATGCATTATTGGACTGATACATGATCATAGAATCATAGAATCATAGAACCATTAAGGTTGGAAGGGACCTCAAGGATCATTCAGTCCAACCATGACAGTACTAATTATCTCCCTACTACCAAATCTGAGATTCTTAAATCAGTTCAAGTCGTATGCTCGATGTCTTAGGCACAATACTAGTTGTAATTTATTAGAATGGGTTGTATACAGACAAAAAATACCCTCTTTCAATCACCTCCACAGTATACCTATGTAGTTTTAAGTTGTCCTGAATTCACATTTTCACAAAATAAGGCTTAGTAAAGCCAGAAAGCTTTTCTGAAATTTTTCAAAATCAGGTGTCCACATCTTTGTATGCTTTTGAGTCATTCTTAATGCTGACGATTGTGTAAGGTAGAATGAAAACTTCTTTGCTTTTTTCAGGTTTTGAGGTTTACATAAAACCTTTTAGCAAAGATGATAGTCTTGGTCCTGGAAATGTGTCACACGTGAAATTTCAGATTACTTGAAGTTTTGCTACCCTTAGTGAGAACAAAGCAAATTCACCCATGAAGGAAAAGAGAGAATTCTTTGGCCTGTTGAAAATCATCTTTCTGAATGCATGCCTGGGCAGAGGTATGCTATAAATTGCTCTTTCCAGAAACCAGTGGAAAAATCTGTAACAGTATAAGAAGAAATTATTTCCTTTTCATGTTAGCATGATATTTATGGAATTCTAACCTACCTGTTGCTGGTTTAGAACAAGTATATACAGTACATTTTACCTAACTGGAGGGAAGTTTGCTATTCTGTTTTTTAATTATTGTTATGTAGAAACAGCCTCAAAGACAACCCTGTGCAGCATCAAAGCACTGTGCTACAAAAGGCCTGATCCTGTTATGTATTGACTAACATCAGAGATAAATCTTACTGACTTCAAACAGGATTGATATTACCCTGTGCTTCTCTAACTACTGCTTACTAATAGAACATTGTTTATAAATTATGCACTCCCACTTACATAAACCACTTTCACTCCATGTTATTGATTCCTTCACAAATATCTCAGTTGCAGCCAACAGGGAGACTGGCTGGCAAGACAGTAGGAGGAAGCTCAGAGGTAAAGTACAAGTCTCTAAATGTTTTTCTTCAGAAATGAGTTATTTTCCTTACATTCCCTAAAACAAAGTGTAGTTCCTGGGGCTTACACTTTGTGTGTCAAAACTCATCTTTCTGTAATATTTCTCCTGGTTTATGGTTTTAGGACTGATTCAAATAAACCTTATTTATTTTTTCAAGCAGACATACATGTATGTGGTTCACAGTTTTTTTCAATCCTGTATTTTTAATTTGTATTATGTTGGGTTTGTTCTGTCCTGAAACAGGTGACAATCACAAGGCAGTCAAAATGCCCTCTTTCCTTTTTTTAAAAAAAATAAAATTACAATGCCTAAGAAAAAATGTAATCAAGAAAGAACTAATCCACTAGCACAAAAGTCTTCAAAAGCCACATAAGATAACAATCATACATAACAAAAATAATTTATTTAAGAAAGCATATTTCTATTTCAAGCTTCCATAGAACTTCATGAAAAAATGAAATATTATGATGGTGATGTCACAGTGAGCTATGTAAACTCCATTATGTGTTTAGGTCACGTTATAGTCACACAGACAGAGTTACGAAAAAGTTTGAACAAGCTCCCCAAGAAATGTTAAAGATTTTGCAGGAACTTTTGCTTCAACTTTTTGCAGGAACTTTTTGCAACTTTTTGCAGGAACTTTTGCTTACAACAATCTGTAAAGGGAGGGAAGAAAAAGACCTAAGCAAGTTGTGTAACTCAGATCTAAGGCCATCCCTGTCATTCCATACCATGACTTCGTTTATAAGGGATCTCATAGCAACTTCAGTTACTTCTGAAATTTCTGTTAATGCTGGTTAAAATTTAGGTTAAATTTAATGTCAGGGTTTTTTTTTTTAAGCATTAGTAAGCTCTCACGAGTCATTCTTACTCACCCAAGCAACCTGTTTTTAGTGTAAATGGGTGGTAGACTTACATACGGCAATTGTACTTATTCTGATATTTTCCTTTTAAATAAAATTACTAGCTCACGTACCATGTACCTACTTGTTAGGTGAGAGGAAATATGCCTTAAAATGATGTAAATTAGAGTGGGAATATAAGTTCAGTCACAGTATTGCGTAGCCTATGGACAGTCATTGGAGATTTGTCAAACCAAACAACAGCCAGTGAGTGATTGCTCAGCAGACCACCTTTACTCCTACACAGGAACACTCTCAGTACAACAAAGGATGTAAAATAAAAAATATTGTACTTCCTATGACATCAGAAAACAGGGGAATAAGGGAGACCTAGCGTGCAAATGAAAAAATATGCTAAGTACGTCAGAAAATAAAAGGATGCAATTATTTTTGCAAAGCCTTTGACCTCCACTATAAGTGTATTCACAGGGCTGCATTTTGCGGGTAAGGTTAAATAATCTTACAAAGAAGATATTTCTTTGTTTCCAGAGACAGGCAGGAATAATTTAATACACCACTCCGCCAAACCCAAGAGCCTGCGGTGTCTCTGAGGCAAGCGGAGCTGTAACGATACACGCATAGCTGCAGGCAATGTGTACAAGCTGGGAATGGTCACTTCTGTACGAGACACCAGCGCGGAGGGTCCAGCAGAGCCACGGCTGGCCCTGGAAGAGCAGCCAACACCACTTGGCTCACGCTGTGGTTCCCTCTGCCACTCCAAACTCTATCCATCTGCTTGAACCTTCATATGCTGCCTTTTACTTTGCAAAGTGTCTCTGAGCATTGTGTGAGACTGGAGAAGCAATGGGAAGGAAAAGAAGTTAAATGAATCTTTCAAAGCTTCAGACACTGCTACAGGGGAGGAGCATGGAATGACAAAAAGTGGTTTTTCAGCCCACAAAGTCTGTAAGTCTGCCTCACTTCAAGAAAAAGACACTTGGTTTTTTTAGTCATCAACATTTCATTGAGCTTTATAGACCAGACTTCACTTTTGCTGTTGTATGTATGCTTATACATAAATATATAGGTGTGCATGTGCAGATTTCTGTGTTTGGTACATACACAGAAGCACAGATATGTATGGGCTCCCACTCTTTCCTGTCCCTGTTCACACAAATGTTGATATAATAGCTTAAAAAGAAGCCTCTTACCATAAATCTATTTTTAGTGCTTTTATTTAAATTGCTATCTAGAAATAAGGTTGACAGCCAGTACCATATATGGGTCCTGAGAACCCTCTGCTGGGATCTCTGATTTAAAATCAGTTCAGTTCCCTCTAAAAATAGCTGAATACAGAGGAACAGACACTGCAGTGACAAATACACTGAAAGCAAGGTAATTTGTATGAAATTTTTATCAGTGTGAAACAGTCTCTGAGCATTATTTTAGCATTGAAATAATGTGCTAGTTTCTTAGTTTTTAAATGTGCATTTAGCATGCCCAGGGAATGGGTGAGACTTTTCACACTGAGAAAATCTTCAATCCTGGTTTGGCTGCATTGAGGGGGAGTGGGGCTGTGTTCATCAGGTAAAATCCTGTGTAATGTTATGTAGGTAATTCTAGACTACAACCTGTGGCTGCATGAATGGTCCTGTTCCAGCTGTATGGTGCCTCCCTGCCATATCTGAATTTAAATAGCGTCAATATGTAACTTATACATTTATATACATTCACATGCACACATGCATGCACATGCTTAAGTAAAAGAGAAGTAATATTCTCACCTTTGTGATTCCCTGCTCAAGAGGAAATTTTACCTAGGAGCAATAGCCAGCACAGCTGCTCTACTTGTTTCCAAAATATTAATATCTGATTTGATGACTTCAATGAGTCTTCAGTGATCACATATTTTTACTGCACTTCTGTCCACCATAGCAAGCAAAGCAATAGCCAACAAGCAAATGATAATCACAATTATTGTGACACTGCACCTGTGCAAGACCCAGTTTTCAGCACGGGGTACCTCTGCCATTTCACATCCTCCAAATTTCCTTCTCAATATAGACAGGATATGTAATGGTGCCTGGTTTCCAAATGAGCTTTTAAGACCAATGCCCATTCTTTTAAATGCAACAAGAGTTTTGCCTTTGACAATGTAACATGCTTCAAATTTACCTCTGACATTAAAAAGAACATGAAAAGTGCAGCTGTTTTCCCACCACATTGAGCAATTAGTGTAATCAAATAGACTGTTTCAAGTCATACAACAATAAAAACAACAACAAAATGATTCTATTGCTCTTCAACTGATTTCTCACCTGACAGTATTTAGGGAAAAGGTCTAATCTCCTACAACACAGTTCATAAAAAACAAATAAACATTCTATTATAATTCCAAAATTAAGCCATGAATAGAACAACTGCGCACCTTTTGTCTACTCTGGCATATTTTAAGCTCTGTAAATGCAAATATTGCAGCTGTATACAGCATTTGCACATGCTAATATTTACAGTTGAAATCTGTTATATTTATCTTATTAAAGTTTCTCTGAATTCTGAGTACAGCGTCAGATTGGTAAGAGTGGAAAAGAACAAAGAGTATAGGCTACAAGAATCAGCAGTTAATTCGTATCAAGCCTAAACAACTGAACTGCGATATTATTGCAGTACTTGACTTCTGTCTACATCACAGTCCTCTTGCTGTTAACACTTGAATTATCCCTACTCTTTTGGAAGTATTATGTTCTGCAGGTTGAAATTCTCTATCCAAACGTGTCCCTCCCTGGCAACAGAATAAAACTCATTTTTCCCCAGCATGCCAAGTGCACAGGTAGCCTTGGAGTTAATGGGGATCATTGGAACAGTAGGGAGAACATCATCAGTCTCTTTCCCTGCTCAGTTTGTTCCACTCCTCAAGGCAACAGGAGTCTCAGCAGGCTGATATAATCTGTTCATCTTACAGAATGATTTTCATACAGCAAATATAGCTTTTTTTCAGATCATAAGGAATGGTGTATTTTAAACATTTCGGTACAAACTTCATAAAAACATGGTCAAAGTAAATTCAGACTGCTGAAAGGATAACCTCCAGGAACAAGTATGGTGAAGTGAGAGTACAGGAAGAAAATTTTTTGCAAAATTTTTTTTTCTGTCCAATAGTGTACAGTAAATAACACTTCCCAGCATGTGCATCTAAATGCTGCATTTCAGTAACTCATGTAATCCCCAAAATAGTTGGGTTTTCTTTTTTTTTTTTGGGGGGGGGAGGTATTGGGTGCTGTTTTTTTTTTTTGTTTGTGGGGTTTTTTTCCTTGTTGGTTTGGGTTTTCTGTTTTTGATTCTATGTTCTTTGAAGGCAAATTGCACTTAGGAAAAAGACATGAAACACCAGATAGTCCATCAGTGTAACTGTAGGAAATTATACAGGGATTACAGTGGGTGACAATCTGAAAATTAGCCAGCAGGTCAAAGCTTTTGACAACAAACCGACCAATCAACCCACAAGCAAAACAAATCAAAACAAACAAAAATCCCCTGCATATTGCTGTCAGTGTTGGAACTAATGAAATGTGAAATTGCGTTTATTCTCTTCCAAACCAACAGCTGCAGCTACTCCCTCCCAAGTTTCATCTTTCCCCAAAAATGCTTGCAATACACTCCCTTGTTTTTCAACCCCTCCTCTTTATGCTCACTTTTCTGTCTCCATGCCTGGGCAAGAGGAAGCCAGATATGAATTCTAACAGGAGTGGACGGGACATACATGCCAACCCCCTCAACCAGACAGGTATCTCTACGAGGGTAGCTCAGCTCTCTGTTACCCATCCAGCCAATGATTTTCACAAAACTTGTAAGAACTGTGGATCCTCCTGCATTCTTCTGTCAAATTTGGTTGAAATATGTCAACATATTAAGCATTTGTTCAGGAAAACTGGCAGATATAGAATGAGATAGGGCACAGCATAAGCGCCTTAGAAAGAGGAGGAAAAGGAATTTATCCTGGGACGTTATTCAGAGAAGTGGTACGTAGCAGTCTTGGGAGTGAATTATTCTAACATTCATTTCACGGTTTCAATGCTGTGTCCTTTCTTCAGTATGACTTTTTACGAGACATTAATTGCAAAGCACTCAGAAAACAAGAATGGTAACAGACTGGAGAAACAAGATCTGTAGAGTAACAAGTGAGATGAGTGGATATGTTTAACTTGGGTATAAAAAAACAGAGATGGGACCTTATGTAAAAGATTTTAATAAAATGATCAGTTGCTCTCAGTGCCCAGGAAAGAACAAATTAACTTAGTTAGCAACAAAAAATCTGGATGAAACATGAGGGGAAAAAAAAGTGCTGACAGAAACAGTTAAGCAGCCTTTCCAAGGCAGTGCACAACCACCCATCGTAGAGGTTTTTAACAGCAATTTATACAAGCACATTTGGCTTTCAGCTTTACGTTTCTGTCACTGCATCTTAAACCTTTTTCTTTGGGGAGATTCTGAGGACACATTGAGAATTCCTACAGTTAGAGCAGTGCAACTTGGGCTCCATTTGCATGATTTGCTAGATTTCTAAAATGCAGATTTGTGTTCTAGTGATAAATCTGAGAAAGATCCAGTCAAGAAAATAAAAAAATTGCCATAGGTTTCAGTTAATTTAGGCTTAGAATCTGAATGCGCGAAGAGAGTACACCTGCGTATTTTAGTATCTAACAGGGAGAAACGCTCTTTGGTCGTGCTCTTAGTTTTACCAAACCAGTGAATCAAACCCAATTCAAACAAAGTAGAAAGGAAACATTTCCGAAGTTTTAGCCTTCTGAGGATTCCAGTCTAAAGATTAAAGCAATGAAAATTAAGCTGGGGGTCCAAAGTCATGTAATAATTTCCCAATAAAGATTAATAATAAGCTTTGTTTTGTCGTTATTTCCCTCTTCACCATCTCCCAAAATACTTTTTTCTAAAACTAGCTAATGGCTGTAGAGACAATTCTTCATTTATGGAGAAGTGATTTTACCCAGTCCTTCCATGTAGGGCAAACTGGTCTCAAACACTTTTGTTTTGTTTTTTGACTGGGGCACAGTGAAGTTTCAGTCCTACAAATCTGTACATCTGTGGACAATCCTTAGTCACCTAAGGGCTTATTAATTTCAAGTGGGACTTTTGCATAAAAAAACCTGTAAGAAAACATTTTCAAAGATCAGGACCTAGAACTACATTCTGAATATAAAAATTGAAAGGTGAACTTTTTCCTTCCTTGTTATATTGCAAAGGAGATTTTACTACAAAGCACTTTATAAGATTTAAAAAAAAGCTGGACTACTGCTGACATTATTTTTAAAAACTGGATTGCAATAAAAGTAACGTATAAAAGGTTTATAAATACTCTATTTCATTCATGACAATCTACTCATATTAATACATAAACATGTATGAAATCTGTGGGTTTTCAGGTTTTAGAAAAAAGAAAATGCCAGAATTACACCCCTTTTTACATATATATATACACACTTCATATCTAATTAATACAGCATTTTCTTGTTGTTGCTATATGAGGTCTGACAATAAGTAATTTATGACCACAGTCCTGCAAATCAAGCTACTGAATGAACAATTATTCCAAACTTGGACAAGAGGAACCGAAATTGCCAGGTATATTTGAGGAAGACACATGCACTTGCTGAAACAGCAAAGGAATAGATATGAGATCTCACATGTTTGAACTCAGCATAAATTTTATTTAACATGGCAACTGAAAGGTGGATCAAAGGATCAACCAGAATGCATAATATTCCAATTGTTTAGTGAAGACTACCCACATTATTCTCTTAATACTCTGTTTAATTTTCAGGGAAGAAATCTCTCTAAATCCAATGCTTTGAAAATCATAACTACTGGCAAATCAGTCACATTGCTTGGCAGTTCTCAAGTTGTTCCAACTGGTAATGTAAAATAACTCTTTTGGTATGAGGATTTCAGGTCTTGGGGACTCAAAGCCCTTACCACATACATTTCTGTAAGTGCGTGAGTAGTCCAATGGGAGCAAATACAATAACTCCCATGCAAAATGTGTGGCTGGATCTGAGGCCAAGCATTACATGTATAAGAGACGAAAGAGAGGAAATTCCACAATAATGACGGGAGCACAGTCAGAAGAAGGGTAGAGGTGCCAAGGCAGCAGCCGCTTCCTGAACCACAGCCCCGAGCGGCACCATTTAAAGTCATCATGTTTGGTCCCAAGTCAATGGACATATAGGATCAAGAGCTAAAGAAAAACACCTTCAAGAAGACAGGGCTGAATTTGTACCATCACAGGAAGCCAAGGCTCTGTTTGCACCCCCCAAAATTAATGTAACACTTGCATGTTTAGAAGATTTAAAAATCAGCAAATGTCTCTCTATTCTAAAAATTCCAGTGCCAGAAGCCATATGATTGACTCAAAGCAAAAAACATTTCAAGTGAATCATACATCCAGGCAAGCCCAGACAGGACACTGCTAAGTATCAATTGGCCATCATAATGGTTATCTCTCTTTAGGAACTTCAGTGTCAACAAAACCGCTGGCAAACATAGACCAATCTCACATGCCGGGCCCAGACCTGTACTCTTTCCCGTGGTAAAATTCCCGCAGGTAGCAGTGGAAATTTTACCTTAAGATCTGTACAGCTCTGCGATTCGTGTGAAGGCTAGAGCTGCGTCTCTGTAGAGAGCAAATAGCTGTGCATGTCTTCATATTGCTCTGTGTTGTGTTTTAGTTAGAGACTCTAATGGAGTATCTGGGGAACAGGGGGCATAAGAAGAGGAAAAATTTCATCTTCCTTCCCTGGCACAGTTTATGCATCAGCTTATCAACCTTCCTTCCTAACCACCCCTCTACACCCACGGCCCAAATCACTCAATAAAAGTTTTATCCAATGCTCAAGATTTCTTTTCTGCCATGCTTACGTGCCAAATGGGTAATTTACAAAAACGCATCAGGAAAAATGCACTGCTCAGCTCTTAGAGTTGGAGGCAATGGTTCTACTGCTGGCATGATGGGGTTGAGCACTCTTATCTACAATAAACCAAAAATGACAGACAGCTGAGGCCAATGGTCCGATAGCTAAGCATCAGCAATTCAGGTTTATGGGAATATATCAGATGGTCACCTCCCTCCAATCATTAACTAAAACTCTGTAGAGTTCTCCAATGAGTTAGGCTCTTGCAATAAATTCAGCCATAGGTTCTCTTACAGAGGAAATCAGTTGATGATGAGGTGGTTTCAGGAGCACCAGTAGAAAAACTTAACTGGTAACCATGGTGTGGAAAACATCTAAAGTTAGCTGTAGCTGAGGAGGAGGAATTTTACCCATTTGCATGTTTTTCTGTAGTTCCCACCACTGGATTTCCAATATCATATTCAATCCAGAAAGCTAGGTAGCCCTCACCTGCAGGACTGTCATACTACTTCAACTAGAACTGAGATTTTTCTCTTCTAGCTCTGTTTTAAGTGGCTGCTTGGAGGCAGTTGTTGTCACTGAAAACAGGTGTATGTGGCAGGACAATGCTTTATACATTTGCTATGAACTGTGTAGCATGAGTTATAATACCCATAAAAACTTCAGAGATTGTCAGGTGGAATATAAAAGCAAAATCTTGCTTACAAGTAATCATTAAAAGCCTTGCAGCTTTTCTTCCAAAAAGGAGGCATCTCTCATTTCATTGGCCTAACTATCCTGCGTTTATTGTCAACTGAAAACATTGTTTTGTACTCCTCCTAAAAATTACCACACAATTGTTTTGGTGCCAAATCCCTCCCATTTTCCACGCCACAGATGGTTGCAGCAGATAGATATAGCAATTCCAAAATGCTGCCTGGCTTCTATGAAATTATGTGGATAATGAGATTGCTTTCTGTAAAGCTCTTTGGGACACTCAGTGCAGAAGCTGCTGTTCAAAATCAACAGAAGGAACTCAGGCTGTTAATGAAAGCAATCCAATGTAATCAGTGCATAGCCTCTATTTTAATATTAATTAACATTTAAATTCAGTTATAAATAAAAATAAAATGCATGTTAGTATTTTCAATTAATAGATAATCACTAAGTAAAATAAAACATCTTCCATGGTATGAAAGTAGAGTTTTAGGACGAAAGAGCCATTGCACTACAAGCATGAACAAAACCAATCCCAGTCATGGTGGGTCATCACACTCTCAGAAGAACTCTTTTGCTATGACCAAGTAATGATGATGTTTCATCCTGGGGTTCAGTGATGAGCCAATATACTGGCTTTTGTGGAGTTTCTTCAACTGGAAAGTCAAACTGATACTATGAAAGATTTTCAGTTTTCTGGGTACTTATTTAACAAAAATACAGGTTTATACAAAGCTGTTTTTCCTGGAATCTAACAGAAATAAACAGCAGCAGTAAATTTCAGTCAACAGTGTGCTCAGAGGGCTCTGCATTGGAGAGGACTGTACTCACAGTCGTCTCCTTTGGCTGGTTTAGTTGACAAACAATTCCCTCCTCCCTGTGTTTTCACAACTAGTACCAGTCAAATCCCTGAAACTACACAACTCAGTCTTGATGAACTTTTCAGCCACTGCTACTCAAGGCTACATTTAATTGCTCCTTCAACTCAGCCTGGCAGAAAGGATGCCAAACACAGTTATTGGCCCAAACTAAGTCTCCAGTTGTCTCCAGTTCACCTTCTGATGGCTGGCGGGCATCAACATTCTCCAGAGTAACAATTCCATCCCTACAACTACCTTTTCTTCCACTGAACCTGGCAAAACATCACTAAGTCTAACACTAGAAGTGTAGACATTGAAAACAGGTTCAGGCAGCAACAATTTATAGACTGGGATGAAAAGAAAAACAATCAGGAGGTATGATATAATTACAGGGTAATAAAACTATAAACATTGCTAATACATTAATTTAATATTTGGCTTTCTCATCTGAGTGTACAAATCCACAGATGTCCAATTGTTTCCATTTTAGGTTCAAAAAACCTGTTTTTTGACTGATGCCCATCAGTAGCTACTTATTTTTTTCATTAGTGACACAGAATAAAAGGTATCAGAAATATTACCAAGGGAAACTCATCTCCCACAGAGTAAGCAAAAAGTATAAAACAAAAAATCCCATCATGTTATAAAGATTTTTTGTTTTCTGGGTGTGAAAAAAAATCTACTGGAGGAAAAATGTTTATATAAAGTAGAGAGGGCAAAATGTGACTACTACCATAAAAAATGACTCCAACATCCAACTTTCTGATTCCTTTCTGAACACCTGTGCTGAAATTCCGAAACCCTTGGAAGGCATATTCTTTCAGATGAGGCCCAATAAAATACAATCATCACAATTGTCCTGGCTATAACCTCCTCACTCTGAAAGCAAGGTCTGCACAGACAACAGAGGGAAGATCGTTCTAGCCTTAATTTCCAGAAGGGCAAGAAACTTAGCTAATGATAGTGTGGCTAGTGAGCAGACTTGCTTTCATCCCTCCTGAAGAGGAGATGCTTGCAGGAAGGGAAAGAATAACCAGAATATCTGTAATTTATGGCAGAAAGGGTTGGGTGGGAGGGAGCAGAGTTTAAGGGAGAGAAGTAGGTGGGATGCAGGATTTGTTCCAGGGAAAGACTGAAGGTGAGGACAAGAGGGAGACTGCAGGAAGCAAGGAAGGTTATGTAATTTGGAGACACACCAGATGGTCATTCACCAAATTCAAAGCTAGACCAAACCTTGGTGCCGACAGAACACTCACAGAAGTTTGCCAGTTGCCGTTTTGAATAAAGTGAGCAGACATAATCCTCTGAGAGTACCAGCCATTTTTACATCGAGAATGAGCCTGTGAAACTTGTTTTGATTTGATTAATTTAAGCTACCTCTCAAAAGAAGAAGCCCTGAATCTCCTTGGGAAGTGGACACACTATTGTTCTTTTACTTTTTTTCAGTACTTGAAAAACTACTGAGAAAAAAGAAAAAAAAAAAAGCTTTGGATGAAGAAAGAAATATCAATAGCTTTTTAGACGGTTGATCTTGGGTGTCAAAGAGAGAGCTTATGTGTCTTTTTTCTTGTTACAACAAATACAAAGCTGCCACAAAACACTCCACCCCTTTTTTAAAGTGAGAGTTTCTGAGTATGAAAATCACCAGACCAAAAGCTGTTTATACCGCCTACAGAATACTAAGATGTTCCAAGTATGCTCCGTATCACTTATCAACAATAATATGCCTGCAATTAACTCAGGGTTCTGCTGAAGTTTGAAAAGTCTGTTTCAGTTTAATCCCCCCCCCCCCAACAAAACAAAACAAAAAAACCCAATCAAAAACCCTCCTGCAAAGTGCATATATACACAATACTGCAGGGAATTCTGCATATGCCTATCACAAATAATTTTTTATCACTGATAGATAGGGTAAAAGCCCCTGAACACTGTAATGTAAGACAGTTAAAACAGCTAGCCATTAGGGCAACTATGTTTAGGGGTTACCCTATGAGGTCTAGGGAGGTAATCCCATTTTGTCCCTGTGGGTTGGAATGAATGCAGCCTACTGTGGATCTCAGTCTGTCCTCCAGAGTCTTTCTGTTGCTTTTCTGCATAGTTGCTAGTGTTGTAAAAGTTGAGAACACAGCACTATATTTTTCAGGCTATCAAATGTCCCTTTGCAGACTACCACTTTGAAAACTCCTTACTTAAGAATGGGTCTGATCAGAAGACGTATTATATATAAATCCCTTCAATGTATGCAGCAATCTTCTAACAAGCCGTTTTACCCCACATTTCCTTTGAAGAGGACTCAGCGCTTGCTTAGTTTCCTGACAACAGTATAATGTCAGCTTTGGGCAATATTTGAAAATAATACGAAGACGTGGAAAAAATAAAACAGTTGAAAAATTGCAATTTCTTGGGTAATGACTATAAAATTCTATCTTTCCAGCTATTCACCTCCAAGTGTTACTATGAAGAGAATCACTGTGCCCTTTGCTAAAATGAATTATCTGGATAAAGATTGTCACAGTTACTTATAAAGATCACAATACTTTTGTACTATCCCACCTTAAAAGAAAAAGCAAATTAATTTTTAAAAAATCTACAGAGAACTCAAGTCAACAATACATTTTTTGTAAAAATTTATCTCTGTATATATATAAATTATATACACATAGATATATAAATTTATACACATAAAAAATAAAACCCAGCCTTACCTACAGTGAAAATCTTGCAGTCATATAAGAATGAAGTGAGAAGAAGCCCTTACTCATAATGAGAATCAGATCATGAGAGGAAAGAAGGTGAAATCTGGAAGCTAGTTCCTACTCGAAAAACCACGACCGTGAGGAAGGCTGTAAGTTTCTCTATGAATCAGCCAAACATCTGATCTCTGGGGATAATTAACTGCCTGAAAATAAATGCATCTGGAAGCTTTTTGTGGAACAGGAGGTAGGAAAAAAACAGAAGCAACATAAATAACAAAGCTCAGGAACTTTTGGTAGATAACTGCTGTAAATGATTTCAGAATTCCTTTGTAAAAATCAGTGACTATTGTCACAAAGCGAAGAAAGTAAAAATTCTATCAGCAGCCAGTACAGTTTTGATCTGTGCAAGAAAAAGAAAAAGGAATTTCAGAATTACTGAAAGAGTACTATAATATTTTTTTTATAACAAAAGAGTTGTGAATTAAAATGTTTATAGGCTTTTTTAGCACAGGCATAATGACCAGCTGGAGTGCAGCTTCCTGCAAGACACAGATAACACGGATGTTTCTTCACAAACTGACAAACAACAGGAAATACAAATCAAAGCTGAGACACCATTTCTAACTTGCACAAATGTGACAAAAATATAAGCCCAATCACATTCCCCTAGGCAAATTTGGGGGTCTTGCTCTCCATGTGCTCTGTAAATACAGTTTAAATTACGATAACTGTGACATTATATGCAAAAGCAATACAAAATATGGTCTGAATGAGAAATTTCCTTGCTCCGCTATGTATACTGCAATATTTATTTAGGCAATATAGCTTTATCTTCTATAGAGTATTTAAAATTGCTTTAATTAACTCAATATATGAGAAACACTTAGAGATGCTTAGGTACTTCAACATCTTTCTGATATACATTGCAGGCAGAAATTAAAAATACTCACAGAAGGAAATAGCTCTTTTACTGCAAGATAATTACTTCAAGCTAAATGTAAGGGCTAGAGCTGCACCACCTTAATGACGCACTTTCCTCTAAACCTAAAATCTTGCAGAACTGGACTGTTTTATTTGCCCACTCCAGTCTACAATGTGGATATTCAAATGCTTCTCTCAAACTGGGAGGATACTTGCATCCTTTAGAAAAATCATTTTCCTGGCATTTTCCAGGTTGTCTTAAGGTACAAAAAACAAACGATAGCTGCAATTGCCATATAATTATTTTTCCTTTAATCAGCAAGTTTTTTAAAAAAGTGTTAAAGAAATACAAAAGAAGATTACAAGGTACTGAAGTGTAAACAGTACTTTACACGATTCTATAAAAAGAAAACTAAAATCAGTTCTGACCTGCTGAGAATCGAATGCTATGTTCTATGGTTTGCTCCTGCTGCTAATAGGTTTTGAGGGAAAGGCAGTGCCAAGCACCTAGCAGCTACATGTCCTTATCATGGAAACATATTACAACAGACAGCAATCACACAGAAACAGAGCATCAACTAAGTTGTCACAGTTCTGGAAAAACATTGCAACAGAATCTAAGAAGAAAGAAGGCAAAAAGTACTATAGAAAGGGTAAAAACACACATGAAAAAAAATCAGACTCTTCCAAAAAGAGATCATGAATCTTTGTCCAGGTGGTAACATAACAACATTTGTTTTTCGTCTCCTCTATCTTCGGATGTCCCACTGGTTGCAGCCCCCATGAATGCATGGATGGACGTAGGACCCTAGTTTTGTGCACAGCATTACACAAAGACTTTACTTGGGGTGCAAGTGAACTTCAAGCCATTTTCAATTCTCAGCTATAGGACATCAGTAGATGAAGCTCCACAGGAGGATGTTTTGTATGGCATTCCTAAGGACTGGAAGTCGCTCTGAAGTACGCTGAGCACAGAGTAGTTACAGGATGCCACAATGGGTTGCTACAGCACAGGGGTGGCGGCACCACAAGGACAAGAGATTTGAGGTTAGCATGCCTTGTGGAACAAGGAGGGTTAAGTTTTACAACCTAGAATCTCCTAAACAGCATGGAAGGAGGAGAGGGTGGCACAGAGCTCTATGGTGGGAAAAATTATTTCAACAGGAACAGGATGAAAGCTAGTGCCAAGGTTTTAATACACTAAAAAAGTGTTGAAATTTAACTCAAGAAAGCAAACTTGAGGGAAACACACTGAGCTTACAGCCAGCATAAAACCAATTTCTTCAGCACTTTTCCCCTGTGTAGCATAGCTGCAGCCTGGACCCTCTTCAAGAGCAGCTGGCGTTGGGTAGCAGTAAGGGTGGTAAGGGCACTGTGGGTTTTTGCCTGTGTGGAGACAGGGCAGTCAGGGCTCCTTTCCTGGCCTCCTTATAGGCAGTGCCATCTCCTGAATGTGGTCCTGCCCTTGAGGCATAATCTAGTCCATTTTAATGAAAAAGTTACTTTCTTTCAGTTCTTACATAGAACTTTCTTAGATCAAGTAGATGCTTGTTCCCTCCTACCATAATACTTCAACCTACAGCTAAGGTCCCAGCTATTGTCTCTGACAATCTGATTACTAGCTTGTTAGCTAGATTGTAGGCCCAGCAGAGTTACCTGTTAAGTTATGAACTAAAACCTTCCATTCAACATCTCTGACTGCAGGACTTCAGTCAGAACAGGCAGAGACTCAGACTCAACTGGATGCAAATGAACTCAGAATATAACATATTCACCTTTGCACACAGGGTCCCCAGATAGAGCCGTCAGTTGGAGAGGGCAATCCTTAAGGGATGAGAGTGTGGAATAAGAGTTTCCTATTACAAACCATTAAAATTAAGGCAGTCTGTCAGAGCAGGACAATCATAGAGAGCCCTTTCCATTCAAACCCACAGAGCAGAAATGCAGCTATCGAGGAACATGTTTCTGTGCTTCAGTCCCTCAGCAGCACATGACTTGAGAAAAGTCTCCCTTGGCCCCTACTGCATATTCTGAACAGCCCTCCCATTCCCCAGGTACCCCTCATGTGTCACTGCCAACTAAGTGCTCTGCTGCCTGTCACAGGTCCCACATTGGTGAGGAGGTTGGCGCTAAGCACACCCTATTTCAATTGCAGCTAGACTGCATTTTTATTCCTCTTCAAAATGATCATATGTAGGTGGATTTTGAAAGGCCCTGGGTTCCTTTCTATTTTGAACAAACTCTACTGCACTAGATTGGTGCTCAGAGATTCTCCTGGGTGGTAAAGCCAAAGCCAGTACACAGAGATAGGACCCTCTACAGATGCCCCTGGGAGAAGAGCTGGGTTTTATTTGTGCTTTATCGATAACTCCTTGCACATCTTCTTCTCGCTCCCTTTTTGACTGTTTATATCAACAGTCTGGGATTCCTGTCTACAATGTCTGCATAGACCCTGGGAGAACCAGCTGGGGCCTCCACATATTTCTACAAAAGACAGTAATATACATTTTTCTGCTGGATTTTTTAGAGCTAACTTACCACTTTTATACTTACTGTCTCCTAATTTACATACCATCATATCTAATTCTTTATACAGATGCAAATATCACGGGCGGCAGGAAGTCTGCATGTGGATCGTCATTTCATCTAATTTATGAATTTTCTCTCTTCAGTCCCTTCAGTCTTTAGTAGATCGATGATTTCCTTTTCTCCCCTTAAAGCGTTTTCATTGATGAGAACATAAAAATGCTCTCATTCAAGTGGCAGGGAAAACCAGACACTTGTTCCATGGGGCCCTGTCTTTTAATTTCCCTTAAAATTGTAGAGTCTTTGGTGCCTCGTACTACTTCAGCCTTTTTTCTTTTTTTGCCATAAGGGCCAGCCATTACTAAATAATGGCAGGGAACCAAGTCTGAATGTACTTTATATTAATTTTTATTCCCCTCATCTGATTAGCAGCTGTTCTGGCAAGAAAGCAAGGAGGCAATTTTGCATGTGCTGGTATTTTCAGAAGTGTATTTACTGTATGTAATGACTTTTGGAGATTTCTGACTTGCTGAAGAGAGAATTATTTGCCTTTATCCACAGGCATTGGAAATATTGCCTCTCTAGTCATCTGCTGTTTGAAAAGAAGTATGTTTTTCATATGTAGATATATATATATATACAGACACACACACACAAACACAGGTAGGATAGATTCCACTCTGAAAGACTCATAGTTTAACCCAAAGAACACAACGGCACATCATTCTAGAGGTGCTCCCATGTACCTTAAGCCACATCTCATGTAAAGGGACAGGCCAGTGCACAGAGCTGACGTTAGATGTTTCATAGGGTCATAGTCTCAGGGATTCCTTATGTCACCAAGATTTCCCAGTCTATACTTTCTGAGTCATAAGTACCAAAATCAGCCATGTGTACCTCCCCAGCTGTGAAGGAGCAGTACAAATCCTGATTTGGACCTGGTGAATATATTTGGGCTTTCTCCTCAAGAGTGCCCCAAGCCCACTCTCAGGTCCAGATCAGCTACCTATGCAAACAGCTAACCTGTCAGTAAAGCCCCAAATCCAGCCAAGAATGACTTTCCTGGAGGTGGTCTGGTATGTTACAGATGGTCTTGTGCTGTCTGGAGGCTATTAGGTTCACTTAGATAGGCTGTCCATAAGTTGCCTTCAGAACTGCTATGTGGAGACGAAGACCTGAAAAATGTGCTTGTCCCCAGGCCTCTCTCAATCATCTAAGAGCACCATAATGGCAAAACTCATCTTTGGAAGCTGAGAATCTCTTGTAGCAAACATTCTGGATACTGCTTGTTCTCAGCCAGAATAGTCAGACAATTCTAATTGCAAAAAGCCTAGCAAGCCAGAAATAGGCCCCTTACATTCCTTAAATATCTCTATCAACATCCATTAGCAAATAACATTCAGTAGATGCTGAGGCTTTCTATAAGATATTCCAGGCTTTCTCTTTAATACTTTTGGGCTGTCACATAACTTTGTCATTGTAAAATGGGACTCTTCTGCTCTTCCTACTGCATCCCAGTACAACTCCACTGATAACTAAATGCTAGCTAGAGACAGAAATATTCTTCATGTGACTCATTTTTCAATGGCACAGAGTTAACAAACCCATTACCTTTCCACCCCTGATATGCAATTGATGGGATGGTTGTTGACATGTAACATATCAGCTGCTCCAGTGCAATTGCCTGTGTCCTCTGACAGTCTCAGAAGAGAGAAAATACATAAAAAGGAAACAAACTCCTCCCAACTGTCATTACTAGGAATAGGTTAATGAGTTTGTCCAGGACGAGAAACAGCAGGATTACCAGCCTGAAATGTAAATCTAAAGACCTGGGTGTGCTTCAAGCCTTCTCCTTCTGACCCAGAGCATGTTCTCATTGCTGACAAGTCACAGACCCAGTAACTGCAAGGTTTTCTGGTGACTCATCTCCATGAAAATTCCTGGCATGCACCATCTAATGAGTAAATCTTCAAATGAGCTTGGTCGTGGTGTCGCCAAGGAGGAGAGCTGAGAGCCCAGCAGAAGGGTATGTAAGAGGCAAGAAGGTCATTGGTAGCAGCATGTGGGCATGGGAAAGTAGGTGAGATTTTACTTGATTCCTTCCATAGGACATAGGAAAAGCTATGGCTTTTCTTGACTTTCTTAGCTAGGCCAGCTGTGGGAGGAAAAGCAGTCTAGTGGGAAGCCAGATCCTGTTGGAGAGTGTGTAGGAAACCCAGCACCTTTATAAAAGAGGGGAAGGCCCACAGAAATGGTCCAGAAATGCTAAGCAGAAGACTGTAAGGTCTTATGGGATGGGATGATATCATAATGTCTCCAGGAGAGAGGTGTCACAATATGGATGTAACAGCTAGATGGCTATTGAATACAGGAAGAGGAAAATGGAATTCCAGGTGATTTAAGGATGGCCTCAAAAAATATACACCTTATACATATTTGTGCAGCAGATTGATCAGGAAGGGACAAAGCTGGGTATTTTTCAAGATGCTGCTTTTTTCATCAGAAAATGACAGTTCATTGAAAACAAATATTTGCAAGAAAAGAGCAAGTTTAAAGACTGTCCAAACAATTTTCACCCAGCTTTCCAAAACATTTGGTTTAAAAGTTTGTAACTAAAAATATTTTATTTAACTTGGAGAAAAGCCTATGTTGTAAGTAAAACTAAATTGAATTTCTTTAAATTTAAGGATCTTTTATGTGTAAGTGCTCAAAACCTGTGTGAAGAGTTCCAGTGCTATCAAAACATCTGAAATTATACAAATCATTATTGGCTTTCAACATTCATTAGTAAAATAAATCTGTATGTTTTATTTTTGGGAAGAATTAACTGCTATATAGCTCATACACCAGCTGTACACTTGATGCTCTGGTTAAAAACTTTACAGGAGGGAGGTCTGTCTGTTAACGGGACAGAGACACAAATACAACTTTTGTGTCATTGCAAGTAACACTGTCAGGTTGAAGACCCTCTAAAAGAGAAGCCAGGTCCAGGGTGTTTAATTTCATCAGTACATACCCATCTCACCTCACAGCCAATACACTTTTAGACATACCTGATCAGCAAAAAAGAAATGAAAATGAAATAAAAATCTAAATGGGATTAAGAGGAGCTTGAAATGGCCAAATGCAGGCAATTAGGGCTTGGTAAATAATATATAAAAATAGAGAACACAATTTTTTCCAAGGGGATGGAGGGAGGAGGAGGAGAAATTAGGGCTTGGTAAATAAATAAAAATATGGAGTACAATTTTTTTTCCAAGGGGATGGAGGGGCAAGGAGGAAGAAAAGCCTTTAAGAAGCATTATCTGAATCATCATGCAATTAAAGTCTGTGGGCTGAGCTTGGGTCTGTTCCATTTGTTTCACCAGTTCCAATGGTATTATACAGTTCAAAACCTAGCTCAGCTGTCCATCAAATGATGCCTTTAGCGTAAGGAAATCCCCAGGAATCAGTGTTTAAACATTCCCTCCTGGGCTTTTGTGTATGGGGCAAGGCCAGTGAACAGGAATGTGGTTTGGGACATCCACAGAATCCAACTAGTCATTTGCTTCTGGGGTGGTCCCTTGGGGCCATAGGCAGTGGGCATTAAATTTACTAGCCCATGACTACTTTAAATTACACAGGCTACTGTTATCAGGTAGCACCAAAATATTACATATAAATATTATGAACCAGAGACCAACCACAGAAAGAAACCGAGCTGCACTTTGTGCCTGCAGGTAAGGTAAGTTCACTGTTCATGAATGCAAAACTAATAGACTGATTCTTTTAAAACAAGTCTCTTCCTTAGATTGCAAGGAGATATACAAAAGGAGCTGAGTTTCAACTAAACCCGCTTAATTCATGCCAAGTTATGCAAGCGCAGCACTCAGGGGAAGACCAGAAGAGACAGAAAACAAAAAGAATGAGGTTGATTCAACAGAACCTTTCTTAAAAATAAAGTGATGCTATGCAAAGGATGGGATGGGTCTTGTTTCTGTAAAAAGTTCACAACAGCATAAGTGAGTGATAAAAGGAAAGGAAACAAGGAAGGCAGTTCTGCCCAGCCACCTTGAGGATTTACTTGCAAACTCAGATTAGCATACTATGAAAAGCCTTAAAAGATGTGTCAGAAGCTGCAGTAGCATATGGTGTGGTGAAAGTGCCACAAAAACCTAAATTCTGTAGGGCATCATAGAAAGATTGTCAGTAAGCCAGAATGCTCCCTTAAACCCAAATTCTGCCTAGATAAAGACCTTCCATTGTCCTACCCCACCCCATCAACAGGTACAGCACAAAACAGAGTGCAAAAATTCCCAAAGCCCATGCTTCACTAACAGCAAGTACTGAACCATGCCTTTTAGAAGGGAAAAAGAGGAGCTTGCTCCTAGTATTGAAGGTTTTATTCAAATAATAACTGAGATAGATTGTCTTAAAAAAAAAAAAAGTTCTCTAGTGAAAGCTGTATTCCAGTTTGCAGCTTTTGCTTGTAGTGTAAAACACAGGAGCCTGCAAGTTAATGATCATGACTGAAATTGGTCAGTTTTGCCTCACCAGATATCCTGATTAACTGATAATTCTTCATTCTAAAATGTTGGTCACCACATAAAATATTTGATATATATCGGTAATCACTCTGAAACTGCATGTTTTTTTCTACTGCTCAATTTACCCTGTCAGTGGTGTGAATATCTGCATGAGTTAGCTTAGACAAGGAAACACTAAAAACCTTAGCATATTGTAAGAATAATTGTGTGTGCACATGTATACATAATATTTTTGTGTATGTATTCATACATGCACAGACACATACCCAAAAATACTGAAGTGTAGTGATTTTTCAAGAGAACTTGGCACTACTGAAAGATTCATATAAATGAACCTGAATACTGGTTGACAAATAATGCAAACCAAGGCAAAGAACACCAGATACTATATTAAATACTTTGAGCTTACTGAGTTGCTTGCTTGGACTTGCAGGAGAAGTCTGAAAACTGAGATATATAGTCAGTATGAAACAGCACTAGGAGTATGTACTTTGCCTCCTACTCCTGCATATTTTATCATTTATGTTAATCATGACTTTTAATGATGGGTAATCTTCAAAGAGGTCTAGGAAGATCTCTGAGAGAGAGGTTGAATACAAGGAATAGATTGGGTACAGTTACAAATCAGAGGGTGGAGTGAGGAAACAACCTTGGATCTGTGGGACAAACACTCAACGGCATGAGGGGGCTAAACATGGCAGTGAGTCAGAGACCAGGCAGATTCTCTCCCAGAGGAAAGGGAGGGGAAGATCTAGGACTCCGGTGCAGGAAGGCAGTCTGGAAGGAAGAGTTCATCTGACATGGAGAAGAAGAAAGATTTAGGAGATCTGTGGGTGGCAGAGCAAGGACATAAAACCATTATTGAAATGATTGAAAATTCAGATTTTGCAGCCTGCAAGTCTAAGTCTTTCTCTGGAAGATTGTATCCCTCACCACTGACTGTAGGTAGCATCTTAGACAACACCTACTTCAAAGTTTCAGTTAGGAGTGCAAAGACATCTTGAAAAAACTGAGTTTCCAGCAAAGCAGCATATAAAACACGTAAAATCCGCCTGGACTTCACTGGTACAATGTTTTGTAGGCCTGACCACTACTGTCTTAAAAGAAAGGAAGAGAAAAATACCATCTCAAGTCATTACACAAAGACAAAACCCTCACATTACATAAGCTTATACTCTCCATAGAGAGTGTAAGCACTGTCCTCTCTTAGTTTCCAACAAACAGATGAAAATGAACTGGAGAAGTAATGATGATCTTGTAATCAAAATGAAAAGCCATTGTCTGTTGACATCCATCTGTATTTGGTTAAAGAGCAGAACAATACTGGACCGTATTAAAGGACAGATTACACGGAGTCGTATGTCTAAATGCAAGAGAGTGCAAAGCAAACTCCCTGTCTAAACATGTATCAGTCTTCCGAAATTATCACGATGTCTGACGACTACAGCACAGCCCTGCTGCATTAGCTGGTGAAGTTGCACTCCAACAGAAGGAGGACGGAGAAAGGAAGCAGAGCCCCTGCATCTCCTTTGCTCTTAGAAGTGCTGCTTACAGCCTGAGCCTGTGGGAGTTCTTGTTTGGTATTACCTCCTGCTTCTCCTGCTAAATGTATGAACGCTAAGGCAGATGGATGTGAACCAGTAACACTAGACAAATTCCCTTCTCACAGTTTGGAACGACATTCTGAGATAACCCCGTCTCACTTTAAGGAGCCTAACTCAGAGCTGAATTTAATTGAATACTTGTGTCTGAATGTTCTGCGTCTTCTAAAATGAGGTATATTATTGGTTTTAATTTATGTATTCAAGCACTATTAGATGACTCATTTGATGAATAATGGCATCGAATAGTTCACTTCATGTTTAGTTCTCCCAGAATTTCAATGTTCTTGTCGTCCTCCATCAATATCAGAAAACCTTCTATCATGTGGAAACGTTTTCTATAGCCAGGAAATTTCGGGTTCAGAGTGAAAGACACAATAAACTACCACTGCTGCGATTTGTCTTGTTTAGTATAATCATGAACCCACTCCTGCAATGTGCTGAGCAAAGGAGTCCTGGGAAGTTTCATGGGAAACTGGAGTTTTCATGGGAAGGACAACACAAGGCTTCGCCGCGAAGAACACTGGACAGCTACCATGTCCCTGCTTTGAACTGGCACCACTCCTCACTTGATTCCTGAGATTTCTCAAATTAACTGTTGATAATTTGAAGGAGTTAGGGCAACCTCTGAAATGAAGTGCTTTGAACTTTCTAAAGTGCAGAAATAGTATAGTTGTGCAACAGTCTGGGTTATCATATAAATACTATGCATTTGGAGATAACCACTTTCTGTTAAATACAATCCTGCAAAAAGGAAGAATCTCCACTTTGCATCTTGAAGAAGCAGCACAGAAAACAAAGAAATTGCATATTAACAGCCTTGAAAGCTCCTTCATACTCTCATGTACCTCATGGAAATGTATTAATCCTGTTATGACTAAAATAAAAAGGCTGAAGAGGACTAGGGAATTAAGTCAAACGCATAGAGCCATTGCTTTCCTTGAGCAGATTAGGTGGCATTTAGAAACAGGGATAAGGAATGCTACTAGTATATTCAATTGGCAAGAATATGCAGGAAAACAGTGTTGAAAAAAAATTCTATCTGGTCATGAAAAAGTGGCTTGTTACAAAAGAAGAAATAATTCTGATGAAGAAAGAGAAGAATTGGGGTAGGTCTCACTGAAAGCTATCACTTCAACTCAGTTGAATTTAAGAAATCGCTTCTGAGCTGTTGTGTTTTCTTGGCATGGATACTCAAGAAAAGCAAATATTAAACTCCAGCGCTGAAGTACTAACTATGAGTAAAATGCAAGCCTGAGCAGGGTCCAGCATTTAATTTATGCAATATTTGCACTTCCACATATGCCTTCAACAACAGGGGTAACATATTAAGTAGGCCTGCTCTGCACAAAGAAAATGCTGAATTCTGTAGTCCATATGAATATTGCTACTTCAACGCCTGACCCTCTCCTTCCTTTTGCAGTTTGCACAAGTTTACCGCATAAGTCTTTGCATCAGCAAGGAGAAATAACATCACAGCAAGAAAGTACCCATTCTACTGGCAGGCTACTTGTACAGAAAAAAATAGTTTTGTCTATGTTTTAGTAAAGAACACAGATGTTCTGCAAACCAAATCAGCAAATCCTTAGTAAGAGACAATAGTCTGCACAGCACAAGCAGCTCGCTTCAGGTGTTGCACTGACTAGTGTCTGGGTTTTAAGTCTTAGCAGAACATGGGATGAATACAAATTGCTTTTAAGGAATGGCTATCTAACCTGGCACTAGGTGGCAGATACTTATTTTTATGGGAAGAGAACAAGACGGCTTTATAGCTGTCAGATTATTGACACTATTAGGCATGAATAAGTAGGGCTAAACAACAAAATCAGAAGTAAACCAAATCTTACTTGTATTTTTTGGAAAGCATGCTGCACAGCACAACAAATTAGGTTCATATGTGGGCCTAAGTATTACGGTTGTTTTACAACATTAGTTTCAGTGAAATTTATCATATGCTCAAAGTGAAGGGGATACTTCAATCTGTAGGTTCTCTGTGACAACCTAGTAAATTTTCACACCAGAAAGCAATGCCTAGACAATGGTTCCATATGTTGAAGTCCTGAGTCCAGTGAAGCCAGCAGCAGTTTTGTCCTTGACTTTGATGAGGTCATAGTTTCTCACATGTGCTCAAAATTTAGAGCACAAATATAAAAGCATATACTGGCTTTCACTGTAAAAGTATATTTGCACCTCACATGAATTATGTTCACAAATTCTACTAACTTATCCTTTTTATATGTATTTTACATGCATTCCAGTGGAAATTTCTGCCTTCTAATCTGTTTAAAATTATTTTGTTCTTACATTCTTGTGCCTTTTTCCTTTGAGGCAGCAAAAAACCAAAAAACAAACAAAACCAACAAAACTAAAACCAAAACCCAAACAAAAACAAAAACAAAGCTCCACTTCTGTGACCCTTGAACTAGGACAATTGGTTAAGACATTGTATAAAACTGACAGCTAATTATACACAAATTTCACAATGTCTAAGACAAGGAAAAATCTATTTGTGGTTTAAAGCAGAATCTGATTTAAAAATATTGTCTCAGAGCATTTACAATTCAAATATTGCCACAAATACATAAAAAACGATGGAGTCGATAATCTAGAAACTGCAGATAAAAATTTGGACTGAGTGTCTAGGTAGTTAAATATCCAAGCTGAGAGAAGCAGAAAGTAAAGAATTAACTAGAAGCAGTTTTATTATTTTTAATAGTTAGAAAGGAACATTTTCAACAGAAGGGAAAAAAATCCAAACCCAGGAACAGAAACGCTCCTGAAAAAAAGATTAATAAAAAAAGAAAGAGAAATCACTCAGATAGGTCTAAGGCTGCTACAGCATAGTTGTGTATTCAGGGATGGATGAGATTTGTAGATTCATGCAAAGAAATAACATTTCTGCTTCGAGCAGAAAGGAGAATATATATAAGTAGTATAACAAAATAGAGGCTGCAATCTAGAAAAGAGTACTGCCTACTCCAGAAATTAATGTCTGTGGTGTGGCTTATTTAACATAATTGTAGTAGAGCTTTTTTTCATACACAGCGTTATCAACATTAGTAGGTTGAGAGCTGAAAGAACTGAAAATTATTCTAAAATTAGGCCCTGATCCAGCAAAGCACTTAAATATGTGCGTAGGTCCAGGGACAACAGCAGCCCAATTTGCCACAGCAGTAATATGCAGAGTTACGGACATGCTTAAGGGCTTTGCCGGATACATTTCAGTCACGCAGCGGAAAACTTACACCTGCAGAGAAAATTACTATGCTGTTTATTTATTTATACAATCCTCCTACCCAGGGACCCTTTGTCAAGGAAAAAAACCCAAATGATTACAAATAGAAAACAAATCAGCCTCTATTTAAAAAGTCAGTAGGGATCCTTTCTAAACCCCAAATCACTGTGACCTGGGGAGAGGAATGGGGCAGTACTACCTTCCTGCTTTCTTCCAACCAAGCACTGAATTTACTCCCCGTCCTGAAACCTCTGCTCATTTTTGAGGTGCTCAGTCTCCAGTGAGGTCCTGCTGCTGCACTTCCAAGGCTGCTGGCAGCAGGGCCTGCTTCAAAGAAACACTTGCCAGGAAGCCCTAAAGTCTGAGATTGCTACAGCAATCCCAGTTAGTGCGTAATATTGCTCTTCATTTGGCTGTGAGGATCTGAGAAGAGTTAATCTGGTTTCATGTAGAACAGGGTTAGGTACCAGGTACTTCTATCATGACTGCCAGCTCGGGTCACGTGTCAAGCAGCGATCCAGTGTGGGCATGCTTCTACTGCAGTGAATGCTCCCAGGCCTTCCTCATCTGCCTCTTCCCTGCATGTTAAGGTAGGTCATGAATGCAAATCAAAGTACAGTGATGGGATTTTCCTTTAAAAAAAAAATATAAATCACTAAATGGAGCATGTTATTTCTTGTGATCCCCTCAAAGAAGTGTAAGGAAGGAACACATAAAGGTACACCACGTGGCTAGAATGTGTTTTATAGCACACACACACACATTGCTCTTGGCATTAAGTATAATGTATAAAATTAAGACAAATGTTTACAATTTAAATGTGAGTTTAATGCTATTAGTTTTCTTTTGGATGTCAACTTTGACAGCAAAATTATATCAGCTGCAAAAGTTCTCATAATTTTAATACTAATATCTATATACTTTTCACTTGCCAACAATGAACAGGAGCTCTAAAGTATTTGCATTTCATTGGCATGAAAACACATGTTAATATTATAGTCAGGTAGGAAAACCTACATTTCTATTTCATAGACATTCCTTTTCTCTCTTTCTTTCCCAAAAGAGCACCCCAGTTCTGCTAAATATAGTCAGATGATAAATTTGTGTTACAAAAACAATATAAAAAATATCCATTAATAAATAAAGTTCATGTTTAAAAGCATAACTGCAACTCAGATGAAGACAACCAATCAGAAAAATCAACCGCTCTACGAACCTTTGGCATTTTCTCTCTTTGGTGTTGTACCAAAGGTTTGAGCTTTGGTAACAGATTCATGCTGTATATAAAATGAAAATAAACTGTAAGAACACAGAACAAACTACAAGTCAAATGAAATTTAATTTTAACGCTTTACTACCTTGATCCCACAAACTTTAATTTAACTTGCAGTTCTGCAAGTTTTTTAAGTCCTTGCACATACAGACATTTCACAGAAGCCAATGACATTGCTGCCAGGACGCCGACAGAGACCGCAGAGCTTGCTGATATGTCAGGATTTACAAAACCGCACACGTATCACCACATGTGCATGATCCTGTACATACACACTACATTGAGCTTCTGCTATTCTCTTCTTTATAGTTTTGCAACTAACACAACCTGTTACTACATTTCCAAACTTCGTATTTTAAGGAGGTAGGCAGTTATTCTTAACAGGTACCTTGCTCTCCTTTATCGTGATGGCCCAGGGCCAACATCTAACAGATCATACACCAGGACAAAAAGAAGTTAATTACTCTGTGTAAACCTAGTTCTTTTTATGACTCATTTGTTCTCAATGAGGTCTTCCTTATGCCAACTATTAAAGGAGTACAGTCATTGCATTTTTTACACTTAATGCAAATTCTGGAGCTCTGCTGCCGTCAAAAATTACAACACTCACTCAGTGTTAAAACTTGAATACTTTTTTCCAGTTGTCAGAAGACACAGCTATTTTACATTCGGTGCTTGATCCTGCAGTCTCTATTCATGCCAGTGTTTTATCTGATTAATGATTTTGACACAGATGCCCTTGAGTCAAAACTGTTGCAATGTAATTGCTTTCTTCAGGGTGACGGAGAGCAAGGATTCCCAAGCACAGTCCACATAACTTTAACTTTTGAATGCAGCTGGAAAAGGTACTTTGGAAATCTTTGCCGTTTCAAGTCACACAGCAGGTATGTTTTGCCTTCATATGAAAGATAGGCAGTGAAACAAGTCAATAAGTGAAGGACAGAAAGAAAACATTGTGCTCTCACTCTATCCAGGGACAGCCTTCCAAACTCACCCCCCAAAAGAAAAAACGAACGCGAGGACAACAGCACCTATGGAAAACCCATATACCAAACCATGGTCAGACTTTTTAAAAAGAAACACATCTGCAGTTTTCCAGCAGGGGATGTTCCTGATTTCACTTTGCCATGGCACTCTCTGCTGTGGCTGTCTCAGAGGAGATATGACATAGTTATCATTTGTCAGAGACTGACTGGTGCTTCTGATATAGAAGACACAGCGTCCCTTCGCAAATTTGTCTGTTTTCTCTTTGTGACACTAACATTCTGTTTACCTCCATTTTTTTCTGCTTTCATGCCATTTGCACTGAAAATATTTAGAGGAAAAGAGTCTGAAGACATGAATCACAGAATCACAGAATATTAGAGGTTGGAAGGGACCTTGAAAGATCATCTAGTCCAACCCCCCTGCCAAGGCAGGGCCACCTAGAGCACATCACACAGGAACGCGTCCAGTCGGGTTTTGAATGTCTCCATAGAAGGAGACTCCACAACCTCTCTGGGCAGCCTGT
>VWZZ01001292.1:21693-50482 GCA_013399095.1 Psophia crepitans | reverse complement strand
GTTTAGTGGGTAATAGGTGGTGGGGGGATGGTTGGACTAGATGATCCTTGAGGTCACTTCCAACCTTAATGATTCTATTCTATTCTATTGTAATACAACCCAGGATGACATTGGCTTTCCTGGCCACCAGGGCACATTGTTGGCTCATAGTCATCCCCCAATCCACCAGGACCCCCAGGTCCCTTTCCCCTATGCTGCTCTTCAGCAGCTCAGTCCCCAACCTGTACTGGCACATGGGATTCTTCTTTCCCAGGTGCAAGACCCTACACTTGCCCTTGTTGAATTTCATCAAGTTCCTCCCCGCCCAGCTCTCCAGCCTGTCTAGGTCTCACTGAATGGCAGCACAATCTTCTGGTGTGTCAGCCACTCCTCCCAGTTTTGTGCCATGAAGGAAAAATCATGAAAGTAACTGGAAATCATTTGTTTCTCACAACTATTTATTTAGTATAAAATGACCAGCTTGCATACCTTTATTTATCCCATTAACTTGCTCCCATCCATAAGTTGTGTTTCACAGACTATAATTTACATAATTTTCATGTTATGTTTTGTCTCACACTGATGAAAGACCACAAGGAAGGGAGCAAAGGCAATGAGTCTATGAGATCCCATAAGTATAAGATTTTATGCTATTACTCTAAAATGTGTAAGAGTTGTAAGATTTTCTACTGCTTTTGACAGTGTAGACAGCATCTGTAGACTGTAAAGCATCTACAGATGTAACTTGTTATTTTATATTTTAAGTAACTACATACAGAGAATAAGCAATCATCAAAATAATATACAAAAAATGAAAGTATTTTTCCAGAGAAGGTAAGAAATGAAAGGATCTGAGACAGTCATACACAACAAACCTTGAATCAGAGCAAGAAGAAAACAAACAAATAAACAATGGTAATGTAGGTATATATGTATAAGAAACATGCTGAGAAAACACACTTTATCACCAAGGAGTCCCTCTGTGATGAAGGGCAAGTCACTCACCAAGAACACATTACAGACTGAGTTGCCAAGGTTGCCATTGCACATTTTAGAAGGCTATTTGCAACCCAGTTCACTTCACTCACCGGCACAGAGCACACTCACCACAAGTTACTGGGGGTGGTAATCTGATGAAAAGCTTTAAACTGAATTTATCAACAAGAAACCGTACTGTGGAGTCTTATCCTAATGTGCAGTGCTACTGCAGACTTCTAAGAAATGTTGCTGGACAGAAATTTACGTTCCCTTTGATTTTGATTTTCATTTACAAAGATCTCAAATAGGGTTCATGCACATGGATGATGATCTCATGATCCTTCATGATGAAGGAAAACCATTCCTTTCATTTTCCAAACAGGAAGGATGGATGCAGAGAATTAAAAGCATTGCACCAGTTTTCAGTGCAGTCTGTGGTAAAACTAGACCACTGAGAAAACCACAAGGAAGGTGAATATTGGAGGAGGGCCAAAGAGCTGAACAGGTCTGACTCCTCTGACAAACTATAATTGAATTAGTGGGCCAAATTAAATCAAATGGGACAGAAGAACAGAGTGCTTAGAATACTACTTTCCCACCATTGTTATAATAGGCAGCAGAGGACAGGAGAAAAATATCTATTTGTGACTTTCAGGGCTAGAGCTTAATCCTTAAAAGACTCATTCTTGAGGTACAAACTCACAGGAAAACACGCTTCCCGATTTCTGCTGTTCACACAACTGTCTGATTTTTCTCTGCTCACTGTACATTTTGGTGGGAAACTCCTAAAAATCTTTATGCTTTGAAAGGACATGATCTACAGCTGAACTTGTCAGATCCAGTTCTTCCCACATCATGAGTAGCAATAGGGTTGCCAAGCTCTGAGGAACATTGTATTTAGTGTTAAGCACTCATCTTGCTGAAGATGGTCCCAACCTCCCATATCTCACATGCCCTATTGAAAATAACCTTTCAGGACCATGTTTTTTCTAGGACTTGTACATTGCTGCAGAAGCAACAGTGTCCCAGATGGTCTTTTTATTGATGAGGCCAAAGAGAACATGACCCAAATGTAAAATCAGTGCTGTAATACCTGTAGTAATGAATATGGACTCTTTCAAAATGAGAGAAAAAAAAAATATTTCTAGAACAAAACAAAAATACCCCAATACAATGTGGAAGCTGACTGAAAAGTATTAACACTTTTTAAAAAATTAGAAATGCAATTGACCCATTAATCTATAATGAATGGGCACAGATAGCCTCTTCCAAAGGGCAATTCAGATATCTTACAATTCAGATACCTTACAGTCAGTCACCCTCACTGACTACATACAAATGTCTTCACACAGCAGCCCATGAATGAAACCTTATCTGCAAGTCATGGTCCTGTAAATCACTGTCTGAGAGTAGAAATAAAGAGGTTCACAAAGACATCAAAACCAAAAGGTGAGCAGTTCTTCCACGGGAGAAGACAGACCCCAGTTGCGTGTTCGCCCTTGTATGGGTAATGCAACTCTATTTCCACCTGAGTTGCTGAGAGACATCATCCCTCACTAAATAACTAATTCTCTAATGCCAAATTAAATGCCAATTAACACAAAGCATTTTTAATCCAGGCAGGGCTCAGTTTTAAGCCTTGTCTTTAACTCCTCTTTTCCGGTCTAGCAGTGGCACAACTGTCATTCACTTGTGAGGCAATGCCTCCTTTGCTGAGCACGATACATCCTCAACACAGCTCACCTGCACCCACAGCGGGACAACTGACTAAAGGATGATTAACTTCCTTAAAATGTGATAGGTTTCCACTTGAATGTAACAGGGGGTTAAGGCAAACACTTAAGGGCAGTGACAATATCAGACTAACCACCTGTATTAATGCATGTTAACTAATATATTTCACAACGCTTAATCACTGGAGGTATCACGTTGTTCAGGAACCGCTGACTAAATGACGTGTAAAGGAGTGGAAAATTAATTTAAATTCATGACCTTGGGGGGAAAAGACAAATGTTCAGTATGCAAAGTGAATCCTTGCCTTTCCGGCTTTGCACCACTTCCCTTGGCAGCCTTCTCGCTCCTTTCATACAGCTTGATATGGAATAACCGATTCAGATTAAGTCCAACTCAGCTTTCCTAGGAAATTCAGTGCATTTCTATTTGTTGCATGTCTCAGTTGGTTGCCAGGCCTCTCCTTCCAGATCCTGTTTGAACCCCATAATCATCAAATAAGAAAAAGTGTCAAAACTGTCAACAACAGAGCCATGCAAATTACCCCACAGTGAAAAGACCAAGTAAATTGGATGAATCTTACATGGTATGGTCATCCTTCTGGTTGGCGCTGAGGACACCAACATGTCATAGGCATAAAGATTGTGACTAAGGAAGTGAAGTCTAATTTCTCTGCTACTTCCATATTGTTGGTTATATCATTTAGAAGCTTAAATTTTGCAGAAAACTATCTGGTATCTCAGGCTTTGCTCATCTACTCTGAAGCAGTAAAAATGTCACAATTTCACCATAAGTTGCTATACTTGATAATTTTTGCTTCTCAGGTGATTACCTGTTTTCCGTCTGGCAACACCAAGGAAAAAAATCCATCCTCTTACTTTTGCTTGCAAGGTTAGATTTATAGCTTTATTTGTGAAGGTGTAAAGAATAAAGTTATAAGTAATAAAGCAGCAGAAATATTTACAGTCTGAAGTCTGTTTGTGTCCCTTACATGAGATGACAGTTCTATATTTTTGTATACAACTCAGCCTCCTCTTAGAGAGGAAAAGCTGTAGAGAAGCTGTCAGAACAGCTTAAAAGACATGATTTTTTAGCATCTAGAAAAAAAAAAAAATTCAAAATGGCAAGGCTCAGAATGTTGTCTTGTTCAGTCCTGGTATCGTGTTTCCCTGCTTTCCTCTTCCTGCCTCCTAGTCTGAGGTTCAACAACCTCATCCCAGGCATGCCAGTCATTCACTCCTAGTCTGGCAATGGTGCCCACACATACATCACCATGTTATCTGCTGGGCTTGGGAACACTGGATTCAAAGGCACACTCGATAATCAGTGATTTTTAAACAGACTCTTCAATCTGCCTTTCATTGAAGGGAATCTTGGTGGCACAAACAAGTTGAATATCATACTGTTGAAGCCACTGCCTGCACTTTCCTCCCCAGGCAAAGGCAAAAATTGTAGCAAATTTTGCTTTATGAAAATTTGTTGCTTTTGTGTTGGGTTTGGGAAGACAGAGTAGCTCTTGGGGACACCTTGCTCATATTACTCTGCATTTGGAATATGAATAGCAGCATGCAATCATATGAGAAAGAGCAGCAGATCTCAGAGTCCTTCAAAGAGCTGAAAAGCAAAAAAGGATCTTCTTAAGCAGAAAATGCATTTCACCTTTAAGGAGAGTACATCTACTTTTCTGAGATACTGCGACCCATTATAAGCTACTTTTTAATAGAAACTAAATATTAAAAAATGGCTGCTTCTCCTTGCCCAGTAAGGATATTACCTTTAAAGTCTACAGTTTTTACTAACTTAATTCAAAAAACATTCCATTTATAGATTGCAAAACAAGAAACTTTATAAAGGAATTATAAACACATGAAATTACATAAAATCACAGGAGGCAAAAGAGCTTTGGTAACCACTGTTGTAATTGTGTAAAGCATTCAAAGATTGTGGAGGTAGACTTACTAGAAAAACTGTGATAAACTACGTGTCTTGCAAGCTGAAGCTTCTGTGTCTGAAAAAAAGACCCATATGCAATAGTTTCATTTAAGACTGTGATTTTGTAAAGCAAGGTATTTGCCTTTACAGTTTCTCCTACCACATGAAAATACACCGTAGCTCCTGTGGTGAAGTGAAGATCTAGTATAAAGTCTTTTTGTTGATTCAAATTAGTTAAGAAAATTTGTAAGCTTCATTTTTGTATGAAAGGCAGCAATCAAGAGCAAGCATGGTCAATCTGCCCAATTCTCAACTTGTGTGGGGTCAAGTGTCATCAATCAAGCATAAAGTTGATGTGTTCACTGTATTGAGTAGCAATCCCACAGAAGTGCAATTGTGTGCCCAAGAATATTTGGATCAACTCTAGAATGATAAGAGAAGTACATCCAAATATCTTGGAACAGGGAGAAAGGCTCGTGAGTACTTCCAAAGGCATCAGGCTTATTTTTGTTTGATTGTGTTTCAACTGGACCTAATGACACATTGACATGAAAATACCTCTGCTTCCTTAGACTGTAGCTTCAGAATTTGTCATTCTTAAGATCACATTTAGCTGTAGACAGAAAAAATTACAACAACCAGGTGTGCCTGGCAAACCCAGGATATGAGTCATTTTAGTTGATATTTGCATTATTTTCTTCCTACGTAGTAATTACATGAAAGAGAAGAAAAAAGAAAGGATAACAGAAAAGGGTGGAAATACATTCCCTTAAGGTTGGGTTTTCCCTTTGTCCATAAATACTCAGACTAATCTCCCTCATCAATTAATTAGAAGAATCACAAAAAGGATTAGTGAGAAGGATCACAGTAAATCATTCACCAGTGAGAGGACAATTTGCTGACTAAGAATTATGTGTCTCAAAAGACCATAGCTCAAAAGTTCTCACTGTGGATGGCAGGACTCATTCTGCTCAATTTCAAACATACCTGAGCAGATCTATCTGTGGTTCGTATTTGGCTGGTCAACCAAAATGTGAAGACAAAAGAGAAACAAAGCTGAGGAATATGTGTATTCGATATTTTAGGAACTACCAGAACTAATAATGCCATCACCTTGACAGACACTCCGAGGCCAGGCATTAGAAGGTAAGGACAACATTTCAGTAACTTTTTATTATTTATTTATTTTTCAAGTGGAATACTGAAGGGCATTCTGTGCAACTCTAAAATATTGGTATCATATGTATCTGCATGTGGGCATTATACTGCTGTCTTTGTGTGAGCATGTGTGGTGACAGAAAGATTCTGGTCAGTGCTAGTAAATATTCAGAGATTACAGCCATGTTAGGACAAGCCATGTTGTTTCACTTGAGCAAAATATAATATATATCATGGTATCACTTTCAAACCTTCTATGACATGAGAAAAGACAAATACTTTGAATTAATTTCCAATTATCCATTCATTCACTCATCCTTCCAAGCTTTTGTGGTGGGTTTTTTTCTAAAACACAGTTCTGTAGGCCAGTCCACTCTTGTTTTATCGTCATGTAACATCTGAGATTACTGGCCAATGGGTCCTTATAAACTTTGAATAGGTCAGCTAAACAGCAGAGATTTAAAAAAATATCAAGAGGTTAAGGTGAAAATTGATATCACTTGATCAGACAACAAGTACTCTTGGTCCTGAATGTTTTTTTAAAGGGTTGATAGCAGCTTCCTTCCCTTCCCCATCTGTGGGAACCACAGATCTATCTCCTTTACCTCTTAAACCATGCTTACATCCAGAGGCCAAGATGCCATCCAGAAAGAGTCAGATTAGTAAACACATTTTGAATGAATAAAACATATTTTTTTCACCCATATTTTCACCTTCTTCCTTTAGTTTAAAACACACTCTAGAAATACTGCCTTTTTTAGGTGGGATATTAGCTATTGTGACATGGTCCAATTATACCGATAGGTTGTAATCCTTCTAATACAAGGCTCCCCAGATTTAGAAATCCTTCTTCAGGAATATTCTGTGGTTTGGATAAAATGTGATTCTGGTTACAAATTAAGATAGGTGCTTTTAAGGCACTGCTTACTGCTGTTGGCCATCTAGGATAAATTTAACAATATAAACGACTCATTTGTGCAAACAAACGCCTGTGTGTGTTGTGATGTGTACTTCATTGCTGTCCAGCTCCATTTGCCTTTGTAGGTGCACCAGGAGGGAGTTTTACTATTTTACTGCTGACTTTGGAAATTACTCTGGCATTTATCTTTGAAATAACACCAATTTGTACATTTAAACCCACTATGAATCCTTCAAATCTTTTTTTCTTTTTCTAAAAGAAAGGAGTGTTTTACATTAAGCATGAACACTGTTCCACGTCAGTCGGAGTATTTACGTTTATGAAGTTAACACTTGCAGAAGTCCTTCCATGGACAAAACCTGCGTAATAAAAGAGGAAAGGACACCTTGTTTTTAAATAAAACTTTGAAATAAACCAACATTAAGAGTTCATAAGGAACTACCTGCAACACCTGAGAATGAAAAATGTACCTGTAAAAAAGCTACTCTTTTTTCTGCACTGAGAAACACATGCAGTACAGAACTTTTCAATCCAGCACTTAATTAATTTTCTGGAGAAAAAAGAGTATGAAAAAAACCCTATACAATTTTTCATGTATTACATTTTTGTAAATTTTTACCTTTAAGTTTGGAACAGACTCTTTATTACACATAAAGGAAATAAACGTTGCAGTATGCCACATGTTCTGAAAAGCATAACTTCACACCAATCTTTAGAAAAACTACTAACATTCTAAATATATGAAAGATTCCATTTTATTCTACAAAGATAACACACAAAAAAATGAAACAATGCAAACATTTTAAAAAGTTGCAAAGTTGTTTTGAAACTTCAGAAAGTAAAACAGCAAAATTTCTTTCTCTGCTAATGCAGTGCTTTTAGTTGATATAAGTTACACCCAGATGTATCAGTTTAGCACATGGCATTTTTCAAAATACTCCAGGCAACTTGAAAAATATTCTTATTCCACATTTTAGCTATAAGTAACCTAATTATGGTAAGTGGTACCACTGTAGACCTACTCTTTATCTTTGAATTTCAGGATACTGTCACCTTTCTCTATTAAGCCTGAGTTCATACAATTACTCATGCAGTGTCTGCACAATAGATTTAGCAGTATAATCCAAGTTTTTCTTTGACTTTTGTGACACATGCACAAAAGCGCCACCTGATCTCTTCCATCAGCCTTTACCAGTGACACAGCAAATAGATAGCATCACTGTGATTGTGGTCCAGATAACAATACTCAGGAAACCAGTAGAGATGTAATAAAAGATATATTTAGTGAGTCTATATGGGCTATAGTCACCTCCAGTCTCCAGGGGACTTTCCGTATGACAGTCATGTACACAATAACAGCAAGTCAATGCAGTAAGTCTTAAGTCAGCTGGAACCAGGGACACCTTGTTGCTCTTTACATCTTTAAAAACATTCTGCAGATGCCTTGCTTGATCCTTAATAAATTTTATTTTTACGAAGTGGGTAGATACTGGCAGTAGGCGACAGCCTACTGAATCAATTACAAACAATTTCACAAAAGATGTAGAAATCACAGTGGTTATCTGCCATGGAAAGCCACAACGACTAGCAGTTTATAGCAGGCTTAAAACTGGAATTGAGCAATGTATGTCAACTACTGCATTCAGATTTTAAAAATAGATAAATAGGCCAATCTAGCCTGCATCTATCAGCATAAGGTTTTTTAGGACTTTTTTTTTAAGCAGTCCAGGTGCTCAACCCTAGGGTAACTCACTGTGGTAATTGCTATTCCAGCATATGTGTCAATCATTCTGCAGCTGAAAGGGGGAGAAACCCCACCTTGTCTCCTACAGCCCTCACCAAGAACACGGTACTTTCCAAATCTCCTCCAAAGGCAGAATCTTAAAATATTAATAGTATGAAAAATCTACCTTGAGGACACCATTGCATCTAAAGTGTTTTTCTCCTGCTGCAGCGTGAAAAGAGAAGCATCCATATCATAAAGATTATTGTCTATCTAGCACAGAGGGACTTATCAAAGGGAAATGAATAAAATACAAAAGAAAGAAAAGCAGGGGGAGTTGACATCTGCCTCGCAGCAACAGAGTTAAAACCAGATGGGACTTTCATCAGAAATATCTTGATAAAGTGTATTTGTAAATGCAGAGACCAAACTACACCCGGAGCCTTGCTTTCTCCACTGCTAAAGCAGGAGAATGTTAGTCAGATTACTTGCAGGCAATCGATAGCTTAATCCAGGGCCTGCTGCTGAGAATAAGAAGAAACGAAGCAGAGTCTCATATGAAAGTACAAACAGCTAAAAATTTCAGAAACATTCAAGCTAGTTATCGTGTTTGCACAACAGGCACTATAAACTGCAGTTTACTCATAGATTTTTAACTCTGTTCCACTGAGCAAACTTAGGCATAGTTTGTGATCAGACTGGAAGCATCAGGAGTAACCAGAGGAGAAGAGCACCTCAGCATCTGCTTAGGATGAGGAGTCTTACTGGTCAGCAGTGTCCTCACTGGTATGTTTTAGTAGAAGCATATCACTCACTGATCAGTCTGAGCAGCTCCACAGATGTCCAAATGCTCTTTATCAGATTGCTGACATGAGAGGTAATGTTTTTAAAATATTTAACGACTCAAGTCACTTTCTGAAATACATTTACATGGCAAAATGTTATTTTTGTTCTCTCAGCCATGTAGAACACACAACATTGTGTTTTGGGAGGGTGGGGGAATGACATGTTAGTAACCTACGATCCTAAATCGTATGGCTTTGTCTCTTAAATGGCCTGTCAGTCAGAGGTTCATAAAAGCAAGCCATTAGAATGCCCCTTCTGTACAGAAAAGTGCACTTCCAATGGCACAGAAATACTTGCAAACTCAGCCAGGGATCCCACAAGATAGGTGACTTTCCATGCTTTCATTTCAAGTGGACAAGACCCATTTAGGAGATGGATTTTTAGAAAAACCACTGGACTTCTTCCTCAAATAAAAAGTGAGCATTCCTCAGAGAAAGCCTCTCTTCAGAAGTGTGGATGGTCCAAATATCTGGTTTAGGTTTTCTAAGGGGAAAAAAAAAAAAGTTTGCCAACTACATCTCCATGTTCAAAATGGTGAAAAAATCCGTAAGTAAGGATTAATCATTAGTTAATGTCTTCAAGCAAATATTTCTGTTCAGAAGGACTGTAAAAGCACTGACAGCCCTTTATTCCCTGTGTTGTTTCCTTTGAAGCTTCAGTCCTCCATTTGACTACAAAGTTTACTGAGTTCCCTTACCTATGACCACACTTTCCCTAGTTTTTTTGAAGCACAGCATTTCTTCGTTTCTGTCTCCCAAGTCACGAGCAGTGCTGTATAGACGTCTAACAAGTTGAGGCACTTAAATTACGAAATTAATATCACTATTAAAATATCAGATTTGACCAGCCATTTGTTCCACAGCAAAGCATAAATCATGCCCAAAAGACTTGGGAAAAAGACTTTACATCTGAGAGTTCTTGTGTACAATCATGAAGATCCCTGTAAATCAAATTCTTCTTTATGTATTATGCTTAACAATTAAAGGGAGTTTTCACAACATGCATTTGCTGATGCTTTTAAGATCCTTTTCTGTGTTCAGAGAGGTGCAAAGGAATTTTGCTGTAAACAGAACAAACCCCACATCTAACAAACTAAGTACTAAATAAAAACAAAGTGGTGCCAAACAACTAATGAAATTTAACATTATTTTCAGAGAAATGTAGGTTATTTAGCCACACTACCCTTCAATAAGAAACCACACTGAATGATTTCATTATTTCCAGTGCAAAAGTGTGTCTAGACAGCTTTGAAAAAACTCTCTGTTTGGTGTAATCTCAAAATCAGTGCTGAACCATTTTGTTAGGTGCTGCTTAAATTAATTTACTGCTGAGAATTGTAACAGAGAGTAAAAGCTAAACCAAACAGCAAAGGCATCCTTACTATCGATCCATTAACCTCCATTTCCAATGTAGCGCTTGTATTGTTCCTACAGGACACACAAATGATACAGCACCGATGGCGTACAACTCAGAACATTTATTGATGTGCACGGTAAATTCCAGTAAAAGAAACAAATAACACAGAAACCACTGATCTCAGTTCATACTGGCATAAAGTTGACTTCTTTGTCATCCTTGGGTTTGTTAAATAAAGAGAGACCAAAATGTCCCCAAGAAATACTGCATGTATAAGTGGGTTTATTTTATTTTAAATCCGTTCATTCAGTCTGACCCTGTGAAACGTTAAGCATCTCCTGTTGGCCCTAAGCCTTCCTTGTCCTACAAAATTGTTAAGGATTGAAGGTGTTCAGCAGCCAAAAAGAAGCTATTACCTTTCAGAATTGGACACCATTTCATGGACTGTAAGATGAAAGCATTTCACAGGTGTACATAACATGCTGTTGAGATGGTGATGAGGACAGCATCTCTGCAGAGTAAATTTTCATTTCAACCGGTGGTTAAAATTTACACATTTCCAGAAAGACCCACAAATGCCAGCTCATAACAAAAATATTTGGAAATAAGAGACCAACTTTATGAAATTATGGGCCTGATCCTAAATTTAAATTGGATTTCATTAAACTTGACAGCAAATCTAACTGCAAATAAAGTCTGCTGTACTGAAGTGTCACAGGACAGACCCTTGGTTGGATAACATGTGCACACAGCTGATTCAAGCACTCACTCCATAACAAGCCATCCAAGCTGAACCAAGGCTTTCAGAGAAAGAAACAAATCTAGGGGTTAAAATAGCATCAAGAATAAGTCCTTTCTTGTATCATTTGTATTAGTAAGCAAATGCATTGCTGTTGTACAGGTGGGAACAAAATAATCTACTCTCTTCAGGTAATTTACATCACTTAGAAGTGGTATCTACAACACTTAAAATACATGGAACCTAATTCTGTAGTCTTTATGAGAATAAAGACTGTCATTCTGTGAATATTTCTTATCATTCATTGACAGCTCTAAACACTCTGTGAATAAGTAGTTACAGGGGAAAGATATGCAGGAGTTGATCTGCTTCTCCAACACAGAAATCTTTTGGATGCTACTGATAACATCCTTAAGAATATTTCCTATGGGATAGGATATTAACAATAACCTTAAAATCTCAGATAAGCTTGCTTCCAGAGACTGGAAGGAAACAGAAAACCCCAAACTCAAAGTTCCTCTGATAGCAAGTTATTGAATATATGATGTGTATTATTATGAAGGGCAAACACACCAACAGATGTGCAGATAAATCTTCTCCAGAAGTTTCTAAGCATAAACTTGATGTATTAAAACAATCACATCAAAACAAGCCTTTTCTCAAGGCTACCATAAATGAAAGAGTGATTATGTGCTTCAACAGTATTTAAACAACTTTGAACCACATTTGTTATCCCAAAAAGCAAGAGAATCTGGGTTACAAAGGAAAAATGGCAGCAAGTAGGGTGAGGCAAGAACTACACTATGCTTTCTGTAATATGAAAGCCTGTGCGGTAACTCTTAAATAACACAAAATGGAGAAGATAAATATATGCATCACTCATTTTATGTAATACAGAAATGAGGACTTCAATGACGTAGAAGAATCCTATCTTCCTAATAATTGCTGTGTTTTATAGAAGATGAGAATCAAACTGAGAGTGGGGACGACTGATACTTGAATAAGTTGTAAATATGTATTTAAAATATTCCACTGCAAAACCTATCCCCCTGGAAGCACAAAAGATGTTATTACCTTTAATTGTGCCTGATACTTCAATATCATTAGAAGAAAAAGACAGTGAACTTATCAGTTACTGTCAGAAAGGCCTAGTTGGAAAAAGCTAAAGATCGTAAATAAGACAACTCCATTCCTCCATACAGAGGGGTGCGAGAGCAGAGCCACACTGTTCAGAGCACGAAACACGCACCCTGCCACCAACTGAAGTCACCCGAGAGGGCTTGGCTGTGCGTGCTGTTTGGAAGTGCGAGTAACAGCTTGCCTACATGGGGAACCTATTACAAAATAAAGCAGGGTGCAATCTGCACGTATCAAGTTGTTTCCCTACCAAGCTACTCCAGAGCAGGTCTCAGTAAGGTTTAGCTCAGCCCATCGTTTTGGTGGGCTTACAATAGGAAATTGACAGTGCCCTTGTGGGCAGCTAGCGGGGAAAAAACATTCCATAGAAAAAGGTTGAAAGTAGACCCCTGACCCCATTTACTTTAATTTGCAGTCTCCATGGGAAAGATTGAAGAAGTCGTCTGCCCTTCTCACACGCAGTGTATCTGCTACTAAAGGCAAGAGTCCTCTTCAGCTCCAGACTGCCCATCTTCACACCACTCTCTTGCTTCTTGGTTTTGCGCTCCAACTTCCAAACTTCTTTATATGCCTTTATGATTGCATGAGGAGCAAAGCTTTAAGGGTTTTTTCTTGGTGGTTTTGAAGGAAATAGTTTCTGATCTTTGTGCATCTGCTCACAGAGGTTTGTAAGCAGACAACAGGCACACTGCAAAGAATTGAGAGTGAGAGAAACTGCAGGAATGTCCACTGTGGTCTTTCAGGATCACTCTTAATGAGAACGATTACAGACAAAGAATCAGTTTCACCACTTCTTCCTCACTTCTATCACTAGCTACCTTCAAATTGCAGGAATGCCTAGAAAACAGAGGGAGAGGACCGAGAGCAGCATTGCTCAAGTCTGTAAATTTAAAAAAACTGAAAAAAAAACCCTGAAAAAAATAATCTAATTTTCTTGTTAAATTCTCCTTTTTATAGGAAGCTGCAAGCCCAGCAATATATTAAGAAATAAATAATAAAAATTCAATAGCAAACATCAGCAATTTATTGCAACCCCGATCTTGCTCACAAATGCATCCAGCAACTGCTTATCACAGCAAGTTGTTAATACATTACAATAAATTGTGAATTAATTAATTCTTTAAATTTATTTTCTCTGATCTGCAACATATTACACTTTAAGTGCTATTGATAATATATAATTGTGTTTACTTTTCATTTTGGTCTCAAATAATGGGAGATCATGGGACACTATGAAGATAAAACTGTGAACAAATCAATATGCAGTTACAAATTTCCAGTGAGGCTTTAAAACTAGAAAGAGAAGTCAGGCAGAAGGGATATCTGGACATTCAGTCAGTCCAGCCAAAGTGAGATCATAGGGATCATGGATGAGGGAAAAACGTTATTTATGATTAGTCTCAGAACAAATGGTTGGTTAAAAATGCAATAAAATGAGGCAAGACAGAAAAATCAGGTTATCTGAAAACAGAGAACACATCACTTGAACCATGAGGAATTACTAGGATTATGTTAAGCACATGTTTGTATATCAGTATTGGATTTCATACTTTCAGATAATACTTCCGGTTCCTTTTCTTTGAAATAATTTCATCTACATTGTACTGACTTTCTTATTAAACAAATTCACATGCTATTTCACACAGGCTTTTCTCTATTAGTACGAAAGAATTCGATCTGTCATCAGAACTACGTTACAGTTAAACAATGTTCATGATGGATCAGTGTAGCTCTAACATCCCTGAACACCTACTAAAGTGAAAATGGCAAGTAAAGCTGTAATACTTCTCCAAATAAAAGCCTTGCTACTTTCGTTCTGCATATCTTAAGAGAAATCTGAGATGGCATGGACTCCTTCAATCTGTATTTAAATTAAAGCAGGTCAGTGGCAACAAATACATAGGATACAGTCAGGTTTCAGTGTCTTCTAGAAGATTCACACAGATTTACTCCAACTAGCATAAGCCATGAGCATCTTAACTAAGGGTGCTTTGGTTCCTAAAGGTATATGACATGTTGTGGAAGGACCAAGCCACCAGATGCACCCATCTTCCAAGATTTACAAATAAAAACAAGTCATAAAGGAAAAGGGTATGTTGACTGCAGTTATCTTACATTTATATACATCATATTCCAATGATCTCTCCCCAAATGATCTGTGAAGTCCAGCTACACAATTCCTATACCTACTACGAAACGAAGGTAAAACAAAGTATTTTGTAGTTTGCAAATCGTGCTTATCTAAGTGTCTACAACATACCCATATTTGAGATACATCTTTAGCCCTATTTAATTAGTTTCTTTGTTGTATTCTTAGAATGTCACCCACCTCTGTGTCAGACCTGGACCACTATTTGAAACAGGTCCTGAAAACAAGCTGGCTGATGTTAATGCACCAGACTTTTCATCCAGCATGTACCTTTGTAAGTGGACTCCGCAGCAAACATGGGGTTTTATTTCTTTGTACTGCAGATGAGAATCCAAAGCTGTATAATGACAGTGCAGAATACAGACAAAAGATGTCACAAAAGAGTATTTCAGAATAAAGTGATATTCAATCAGTTGAAATGGATCTCAGATTTCATAAGAACTATTGGTTAAGAAAGTGGACACACTCTATCTAAGCACTAGTGATGCCGGGGCAATCCTGCTATGGCAAGCAGTTCTGCACTCCTTACACTTCTAGAATGCTTCAAAAACAAAATCAAAACCATTCAAAGAATAAGAGGTGCAAATGTGGCACACTAATTATTTCTACCACCAGACTTGGGAGTGGTTACAATCCTACAGATGTAATCTCTCCGTTCAGCGATAGAAGTTCCATGAATGCTTATTTTGGTCCTAACCTGTGGAATCCACACAGATAATGAAAAATCGAATTACTTGCTCCTACAATGGGTGTGGACATCATGAGATCAGTATATGCCTCTTAAGAGACTGCAAAATACTACAGTCTGTCTTTTAGAGGCATGTTGAGGACTATGAGGAAGTGGCAGAAATTTGATCAATTTCACTGTAAAATTTAAATATAGTACATTTCATTATGATTGAAATTCTACTTGATGGATGTTACCACTACAGAAAAGTAGCTACTTTTAAAGACTTATAAAGGCAGCATTTTCAGGAGTGCTCAGGTAGTCTGCAGCTATCCTACATAAAATTATATAGCAGCCTGTCACGGGAAGCAAGCTAACCAGTGAGCTCAACAGTGTAATTAGTCCTTGAGATTAGGCACGAACTCAGGTCTCAGAAGCTGTATTATTCCATTTACCCTTGTTACGCCTAGCTATCTGATTCCATCTCTCAGAGTAACTGTCAAAAGTGTTATGCCCCATGCACGTTCAGTGTCACTTACAGGATTTTTGCAACTCATTTTAACGCACTGTTTTAGCATCTCCACAGTCTCCAAAAGAGACGAAGAACACATGCTTTGGACAGGGTTTGTGCATGTGCAGCCCTTAAAACATCTGCATACCAGTGGCAGCAGTAGCATGAAGCTCAGCAGACTGCAAATCCTGCTCTCCAATAGCCGCGTTGGCCTGCGTCGCGCTCCGGCTGCAACAGTGACTTTGCCAGCAGCGTTCACTTAGGAAGCTTAGTTCAGGTCTGTCCTTAGGAGCTGCAGCAGCCACAGTGTAAACATACCCACCAACCCTTCCAAAATTCCATTTTCACCGTGCTAATTCACAAGCTCAATTCGAAGCGAACCGAATCGCTCACTGAAGCACACAGCAACTGTTTGTTACAAACTAGGCAGCTTTTCTCAGGACGCTGGTTGCAGCTGCTTTCTGCATGCCTATGCACACAGTGTTCATGCCCTGCCTTTTTCTTCTGGACTTTTTAAAACAGAGACATAGTTTATTAAGGCAATATCTTTGAAACTGCTATTGACAGTTTTCCAAACGTCTACTTCCTTAAATAATGTGGGGAATAGTCTAAACAGATACAGCACACATATTGCCTTATAAATGGAGACCTCCTTTCCCAACAGAATTATATCATTGAAATAAAAACCAACCAACCAACCAACCAACCAAACTCCTTCCTTCACAAATAACTGCAAAATAACTCCCCCATTATAATCATCATCATCATCTTATTCTGGTCATTCTTATTACCTTTTTCTAAAGTTTTCTTAAAAGGCTCGAATCCAGAAAATACATGTAACTAGCCATATGTATGTGTGTAGTCCAATTAAATTGAATATGTGCTTAGACAACACAAATTTTGAAATACAGTATCCATAAAAAGAACCCCTAGACTAGCATGAATAGACACTGCAGCACTAGTATTGTTGTTGACCATCCAGATGCAGGACATTATTAAGACATCATATAAAAAAAAGAAATAAAAATCAATTTATATGAACTAGATCCTTTCCTGTCTACCTCTGCCATTAGCAGTATATTGTACTTATACTGTTGACTCTTGTACCATCCTCTAATTCAGAAACCTTTCCGCAGCAGACAACTGTCCAGTGCCAGTTGTCCAAATTAAAACCCAGTTTATGAGACCTGAAATCTCATTTAAATCAGCAGCACTCCCAAATTTTTATTCAGCTCTGACTTAATTCAGTACCCTTATTTAAAAAAAAAATTGAGAAAAGGTAGAAACCAATCACTTACGAATTCACAGCTATAAATAGAAAACTTTTAAGGGGGTAAAGAAAAGAAAGGGAAATTCTAGCTGAAGCATGCAATCCTGACTGCCCTGTCTTGTCTTTTCTTTTAATACTGGTTGGCTACAATAATAATACAACAGGCAAGAGTACTCTAAATGAGATGAGAGAATCTGAGTGCTCGAGCAACACCAACACCCTGGAGATAAAGCAAAAGGATAATTCTAAAGCAGTGCAAATGAGGTAAAGTGATCTGACACAACGCTACCTGCCTGAAGAAAAAGATTCTACCATATTTTTAAGTGTATTTTATTTCTTGTAGCAAGAACTTTGCCTCCATGATCCTTTGAAATGCCACTAAATTAAACAACAGAAGTTATGTATATATTTCATACTTAATTTATATATACTTTATATACAGTCTTATATAATTCACAGATATATGGAGACGCTGCTGAGAATAATCCTGTTCATTCACGGACAGGACATTTTGACAGAAAAACGATCTGGCTTAGATGTCACAGTGCAGGGCTCTCAGACTGTTTTTCTTTAGTTCATTCTTACAGACAAGCCTACCAGTAGTTTGAAGTGAATATCATTTTCTCAACCAAACAAGTTATTTACTTTTTTTTATGTTTCATTATTAAACGCTCAGAATGCACAAGATAATAAGTTGTTTCAAAATTAAAAAAAAACAACAAAACTTCTGTTTTTTTAAAATAGCCTAGGAATATGTAGTACAAATATACAGAAAGTTTTCTCCCTTTCATTTCTGTCTGACAGAGTCTGCCCAAAAATGTATGCCTAGGGAGTGAACAGTTCGTTATTTACAGTATGCCTGGGACCTCATAGAGCTGCTGTGTCTTTTTCATCCAGAGAGATGAAGATGCCTAGGACATTTAGAAATTAATCACTCGTATCAACAGCAATAAAAAAATCTTCAGGGAAAAGGGGAACTTAACATCAATCTAAATGATGATTTGACTAGTATATGGTCATGAATTGCCTCCAGAAAGCCTAATCTGTAGTCAGTAAAATTCAAATGGTGCTTTTGTACTGGCTTCACATGATGACGATAGAGTACAGTAAAATATAAAATACTCATCTCCTGCTCCTCGCCCCAGTGCCTAGAGGTATCGCATATTAAAGACAATATTTTTAACAGATTTGCCTCTTACTGGCTGTTGTTCTCCAAAAACTGTTTTTTAACTATTTCTCAGATGCATCTGCTTAGAACTTTATATACCTCAACATATTTTATCAAATGCAATACCTGTATTAAACAGACAGAAACAATTTAGACTGTTTTCAAAAGCAGCCTTATGAAGTAAATGTGCAAATGTACAATAAATTTGTAAGATCGATAACAAATTTAGCACATTCCAACCCCACACAAAATGAGGATTTTGTTTATTATAGTAGCTAGTCTTCAAACATCCCTCTCTGTATGAATTTAGTTCAGTCATAGAAAGTAAATAGCAATTTCTAAATGCATTTTTCATGGAATGCTTGCAGTCTGCACAAATCTTCCATGCCACAGTAAAACAGCCATTCCTAGTGAAGTTAAGGTAATACCTTTAGAGAAAATCCTCAACAAAAGAGGGGAGTTTTAACGGTTCCAGGGAACAGATATAAGCATAAAAACAATTAGGTAGAAATACACAGGACACTCAAGCTGAAAGTTTAGGGATGAAAAAATTACCACTCCAACCTACTACAGATAGCTAGAGAAGGAAAATTAACTTATCACTCATCCTTTTCACTTCAGACTGAAAAAGGAGAGCTCTAGAAGCATGCAGTATTTATTCAAACATGGTAGAAAGGCAACAAGAATTCCTCTCCAGTTCTGTGAGGTATCTCACCTGCTTCCATGCAACCCACAAAACACAGAGTTAAATGCAGCCCTGTGCATTACTTCTTATGGATGTCCCCTCTCATTGCTTCTTTGAGGGCAGAGTTGAGTGTGAAGGGATAAACACTATCAGCTGTACAAACCCCAGGGATCCCCTGAAGGAAGCACCCCTACATCCATGGGAAACCACTTGCCAGATCTGTTGACCATACCATCATTCTGCTCCCATACAAGCCAAGCTGCCAGTGCATAGCTCCATCACTGCAGCAGAGCAGTGGCAGCGGTGGGGCCCGGCTCTTTTCATTCCTTCCAGGCCTTGCTGCTTCCTCTAACGCCATCTGCATAAAGCCCTCAAGGACGGTCACAGAATCACAGAATCACAAGGGTTGGAAGGGACCTCGAAGGATCATCTAGTCCGACCCCCCCTGCCAAGGCAGGGCCACCTAGAGCACATCACACAGGAATGCGTCCAGTCGGGTTTTGAATGTCTCCATACAAGGAGACTCCACAACCTCTCTGGGCAGCCTGTGCCAGTGCTCTGTCACCCTCACGGTGAAAAAGTTTTTCCTTACGTTAACCCGGAACCTTCTATGCTCCAGTTTGCACCCGTTGCCCCTTGTCCTATCGCTTAGTGAGGCCGAGAAGAGCCTGGCTCCATCTTCCCGACACTCACCCTTAACATATTTATAAACATTGATGAGGTCACCCCTCATCCTCCTCTTCTCCAAGCTAAAGAGACCCAGCTCCCTCAGCCTTTCCTCATAAGGGAGATGTTCCACTCCCTTGATCATCTTAGTGACTCTGCGCTGGACTCTCTCGAGCAGTTCCCTAAGTTCTCAGTCATCCCTGAGATGCAATGAAAGATGAACAGCTTTTAGCTTGTCAGACACTCACTGCATAGGTCTGGAGAAAAAGAGAGACCTATCAAACATGGATACTATGCTCAGACCTTTAAAAGCAGATAAAGCCTAATATAAGCAGAGGTGGTTATTTTGCTCTGTAACAAATTTCATTGAAGAAACAGGAGAAGGAAATGGTCAGGAAACAATGCTATGACTCGTGGATGTCCTTTCCCTAGTGTTGTAATTTAAGAGATCAATTTGAATTCTAAGTTTCATCTGCTTTTTACAGTGGGTCTCAGTATGGCTAAGCTGCCTAAAGCAACACAGCAACTATGGTAACCATCCTCTTGCATGACATCCTTCTGTGAAGTCTTTTTCTGATTAAACATGGGCTGGCTCCCCGAAAGAGTGGTGCTGGCAGACTGATGAAGCCCATGCAGTTAAACCAAGGGATTTTGCTCAAAATCTAGCACTGTCTTTTTTGCTTATGTCAGAGGAATTCCATAGATGTCTTCCTTACTACATAGTTTGTCTGACAGCAGTAGTGGCCTCCTAAAACTGCCCCTGTGTCTGTAATGCACACAACAATGTCACTCGAGTAAGGGACATCTTTTCTAAACCTCAGTTTCACTTCCATACAGTGTAAAAAAATCATTGACCTATCAGCCTTTTTCAGTTCCTGTTCTGTTGCTCATCTTCAGTGGTCACTGAGTGCAGATGCGAGTTCACAGCAGCTGTGAAAATCACACTATTCACAGCAGGGTCAAACACGATTCACTCCACCTCAAAACTTCTGTCCCTTAAGAGACCAAGACTGGGATCTGTGTTTAAATGCAGAAAATAGAAAAGACTTTTTGATGACAATGTATGTCCTCACCTGAATTAACTGTGTTCTCTGACCCTAAGCTTCCTCATCAGTAAAATGAGGCCATAATACCTACTTATGTAACGACATTTACCAAGCACTTTGTGAGTACGAAGTACTGAGGCCAGTCAGTAATACAGGTGAAGGAGAAACACTGTTTCTTGTGATACCTGCCTTCTCACTCTGAGCACTAGAACTTACAGAAACTTAATTTTCCAAAATTGCATAAAACTGGTACTGCAATTTTGTGAAGAACTGGATAATGAAAACTTACATAGATGGAACTGTTTGATTATCAGTCTGATACTTCACCTTAATAACTATTCATGTCAAGCCTGTAGGAACAGATATTTACAAACATACACATGTATGTATACACGTATCTTTTTTCCATGATATGCTGTGCTGTAACTCATACACCTATTATATGTGCAACTTACCAAGAACTTATCAACCTATGGTCTGAAAAAATGAGTAAGTACAGAGCTGGGACTCTTCTAATGAAGTAAACCTGTGAAAATGGTAACCCACAAGTTCCTCACTGAAGTGTGTGAGGAAGCTAATATATATTCTCGTCTTGCTTTGTGGGAGAATTTCCCTTTTTAGCGGTCAGCCTCGTACACACTGTTACTATATTTTGCACATCTGCAGTCTCTTGTAATGTTTCTGGAGGGGTACAATGAAATATGTATTTCTGACTGTTTTAAACTCCTAATGAAGTAGTAGCTGGTAGTTGTGAAGGAAAAAACCTGCCGCTATTACCATGACTAATAGCACAGCTTGTTTAGACCTCACTGAATACCTTCACCTTTTAATATAAAGCAGGGTAAAACCAATTAATGTTAAACATCATAGACCTCAGAAGAGGCAAAATACCTAATGAAGGGCATTAATCAATATGCAAAGTAATATCTCTTGTGTAAAGGGCGTGAGTCTGATGAGTGGCTGAGGGAGGCCTTCCCATTGAGTCACTAGGTTCAGAAAGGACCCTCTTGCTTTCTAAACCGCTTCTTGGAGAGGAGCCTAGATGTGGCTAGGTCCAGTCTTAGTCCCAGACTTGTCAATGGTTTATGTCTAAAAGATTATATATAGCCACATGTCAGAGTCAATGTTTGTGTGTCAGAGCCTCCAAAGGACTTTCACTGAGACAGTTTCAGAAACAGCCAGAAAAGTTATTAAAGCAACAGATACACAGAGTTCAGAACTACTGTTGATAAATACCCTTACTGCAATAGCACTAATATATGATTATAATGCCAGCAAAATGCTGTCCTGGGTATTCTCACCAAAAAGGTGAAATCGCAATGCTTACCAAGAAGGTGTCCCTATCTTGGGTGGAGGAGGAGGAGCATAGCTCGTCAACTGCCTCTTCAGGGCCTTCAATTCTTCTCTTGCCCCATGGGGTAACTTCCTCAATATCCTTTATACCCTAACCATAGCTGTCCCCTCCCTGGGGTGACATTTAACATGATCCGGGTGGAGAGTTGAGTACTATGGTTATATACGTTTAGCATATACTTCTTTTAGCTTGTTATCATGTTTAGGGTTCTCAACTTTAATATTAATTTCACAGATAATGAAGCAAAAAGTCTCACTCTGGGCATGATGGCTTTCAAAATTCTGTATAGAAATGGTCTGTTTATTCCACACTCTCTAGCCAAAACAGAGCTGTCTTGCTGCCATAAGACTCTCTCCCTCAGCTGCTTCTCATACCAACCTTGTGGATCTCTGTCCACAATGTTTGTGTAAGAGATAACCGGACATGTGTTTTAACCTTGTATGTGCAATTCTTACCATATCTATGGGACTTCACCTTGCCTTGAAACGATGTAGGGCCTCCTCAGCTGCCCTCTGAACACAGAAGCAAGGATGGAAAGAGGAGACAAGCAGCCAGTCTGCCTGCTGACCTTGTGTTCTGCTCCCCCAGATGACCAATACTGCCATTCCTCCCATACAGCCCAGCTCAAAAAGGGTCACTTTTTGAAGAGGTAAAAAGTGCCAAACCAGGTTTTTCTCTCCTCCTTTGGGTCGCGAGCAGGGTCTGCCAGCTATACTGGAGACAGAATTTCTACCCAATAAGAAAGAGCATGTCCCTCTTTGGCCATCTCTACAGAGGCAGAGCTGGCAGCTGTTCCATCCAGCAGTCTGCTCAGACTGGGGAAAGCACAGATACCTGTTCAGGGCACCTGAGTGACCCACTTGAGGGATGCGACAGGTCCGTGTAAGGCATAGCCTGGTCTGGAAGCAAGAACTCATTCAGCGCAAACACAGCACTCATTGGTGCTTCTGCAAAGACTCTGATCTCCAGAATCCACAGGTTGCTAATTAAGTTTGGAGAGCTTTTTTGAGGAATGTATTTCCTACATGAAGGAAATACTTCCAGTTTAGCAACTTCTGTTCTTTTATCAACATGGCTTTCTAGGTCTTGTGATATTTTAAAATACTAGAAATTTCTCTATTTCAAGTATCCACTAAAAAGAAAGAAAAAGCTTCACTAATTTTCTTCTACTATGCAAAATCTAGTAGGCTCACTGTTAACAGTGCTTAGCCTTACACACACTTAAATAAGGGAGAAAAAGCAGCAGTAAATTGCTGTTTAGTAAGTTCAATGTGAAGCTGTTCAGCTGTTTTGTATTTAAAAGAAATACACAGAATTTATGTTGAGTTTGGAGAAAACAGTGGGAGTGCTGTTCCACGTTAAACCTATGTGAAATGGTAAGTAATGAACTGCTTGCGTACTGAAGAGACACTGTGGAAAACTGGTTCACTTAGCTGTTCCCCAGGTAAAATGCTCTTCGGTTTTATTGAAAAGCAACCTTTAAGAAATCACCTGCCACTCTGCAGGCTGGCAGCAGGTTCAAGTTTTCATTGTTTTAATATTGTTGTTGTGATAATTAACCAACTGGCATATTGGTCATTGAGAGCTAGCTGGTATGTGCTATTCATGCTTTTATCTTACAGGTAAATTAAATAATTTCACAAAGAAGGGTTTTTTGTTTGGTTGTTTTTGTTTTGTTTTTTTTTCCCTAATCCAGAAAGGAAGGACAAAAGAGTATCTAAGAGCTACAGCCAAACAAATATTTTACCAATACAGACCATACGGGGTTGAGTAGCTCTTTCATGCTCTCTACAACTCCTTGTGCATCTTCTACATTTCCTCATGGCTGGGAGTTTGAAAGTTACTCACTTTCTCTTGAACTCTCTTCTCCTTTTTGGTCTGCAGCCTTGGTTACCTGTGTGAAGGTAGTGAAGAAGGGCAGTGGGTTAGGGCAAAGGAATAGGGCAGGTAAGCTGGCAGACAGGAAGTTTCATCCTGTTTCTTGTAACTCAAAAAAACTACCATTGCCTCAAATTGAACTAGCATTTCCACAAAACTCAGGCTTTCTGGTATAAGTTTGAGACTTTCCACATCTTATTAATGTCCTGTCTCTATTATGCTTTTTATCACTTAATACTCTTCCCAATAAATGAAAAAAGTAAAATCTAAGAAAAATAATAATTTCCATAAACCAAGAATCATCATACAATCTCCTATATATTTTTCTAAACCAAGGCCTTCAAAAATCCTAAATCAGTTTTCCTTTGCCCCTCCGAGCCATGGGCTTAGGTTAAGAGAGCTCATACAAAATTAAAGAAACATTGTCTTTTGCTTCTGAAGAAAAGTTCTCAGTAATTTTTAGTTTGCAGACTTTAGTTCTTTAAACAAATCCTTTAATACATATGATAACAGCTGGGTATGAAAACGGTAGAATTGTCAGGTCAAAAGAAGAAGTAAAATGAATTAGAACTGTAAAGTGAGAGGAAATTTGATTCTCTGATAAAACTCATCAAATGTTCCAGACAACCAGGTAATTTTAAAGAAAAATATAATTTAATTTCATACTGAATTTTCTGTCAAATTTTTAGGGGAAATCAGCCCTGACCAGAAAGGATAAAACTGGGAGAGATGGCAGTGTCATGGAGCTGCTAAACTTCTTATAAGCTTTCTGTACCATTCTGGGCTGCCTTCTTTCTTTCAAGGGATTGCATAAAATAAAGCCAGAGTAAAAGTTTGCTTTGTGAAATATGCTCTAACTTAAGACACCACACCTTCACTGCCCAGAAGTTTCCAGATTTTACCAGGGAACTCCTCTGTCTTTGAAGGAGGTCAGCACACAGAGAATGCAGCCATCAGAGCTGAGCTGTACCCCTCTCCTGCTCTGCTCTTCTTTGTTTCTGACAAGTGAGGATACAACCGTCTTTTCGGAGTTCCTTGTGCAGCTGCACCTCTAACTTGTTACATGACTTCAGTCTTCTCACTGAGCCCTGTTTCCTAGCTGCAAAACACAGGTAACAGGTGACATTTCAAAGAACTGTTTGCTTCAGTTGTTATGTCCTTGAGTAAAAACAGTTATATGAGTGTGAAAAAGTTGTATTAATTTACACTCACCAAACCTGGAGATTGGAATTTAAGTTTTAGAGCTTTAACATTCAACAGAAACAGGCAGAAGGAACTACGGGCATTATTTCAAGCCACGCAATTTGTATCACGATGAAAGTTTCTGCCAGAGGATTTGTATGTGCTTCTAAAAATAACGTGGTTTGGGCAATTATGGTTTTAACCATTAGGAGGGTATACATGGCATTCAATTTATTGACATTTATTGAAATCAAATACAGGTTTTCAGCATAAAAAGACAGCGATCCTTTTAGTATATTCCTTTTGTTCTTTCAAACTTCATCTACAATTTTAAGTAGTCTGAAAGCTTTTGGGTTGTGCCAGATAGGGAGAAAGACCTACAGAACTGAGCACAGTTTTAGTTTGGGGTTTCATTTAAGATACATCTTAAAAACATTTGAAAGGTGAGAAAGCTGCACTATTATGAGCTTCTGAACCAAATCCAGAACAACAACAAAAAAAAGCACTCCTGCTCAATAGAAATGTCAGATCTTTTTCAGTCAAAATGATTCGATGATCCTGTCAATCAGCAAGCACATACATCTCAAATTTTACTACAAGGTAAGGAGTAAGTTTGAATGGACTAGACATTAGTATCACAGTATGCATGGATAAGAAAGTACTTTAACAAACAGCAGGAAAATTAACACACACACACTACTTCATAAACCCCACAGAATCTACAGTCAGTTCCTGATACATCCCAATTCACTAAAGATAAATGAAACCACGGGAAATTATAAGATCAACTTGATACACCCCATTTTCCAACCTTGTGTGGTTGTTGCTGCTTTTATCTTCTGAATAATCCTATTGATATCTAAAAGGTATTACTTTAATCATTAGGATAATTTAATCATTAGGGTAATTAGAATGCCACTCCTGCTAGGAGCCTCACTCCACAATAAACTGTGTATACTTCACTGTCTTTGCAGAAACTAACTACCCTTGAGATTAGAAGACTCTTTGGTATCAGCAAGCACTGCAGAACACTGCTTGGTAATCAGCAGAGAGCTGGCAAGAAGATGGTCTTGTTTGGTGGTCCTTTTCTCCAGTTATTCTGTTTTGTTGCTCCTGCTCTTAATATTAAAAAAAAAAAAGACTTTACCGAAGGACACCACAGTTGCAGTCCTACATCCAGGACCAGGATATTTATAGAACACTCCTCTGATGTTACTTTTCAAGCAAGCAAATGCTGTGTTTCTCACAAAGTTATGCTGCATTAATTGTGATTTGAAGCAGAGAAAACCTGCTCAACACATGTGAATATTGCCCACACCGTGGAAGACACCTGAGTAGCAGCTCCTACAGCCAGACATGTCAGCAGTAGTCTCAAACCAGACTCAACTGAGTTGTAATGCATTGATGCAGGTAAAAAGGGATTTTGAATGTGCTGGGCACCCTATCCAAGCCTTGTTTGGCCGTGGAATAAATTGCTAAAGGTTGCTTCTGTAGGATATATTGCTTCCCTCCCCCACCAAGCAGAAGGTGATTAAAACTGGCATAACTTTACGTCTGGTAAAAAATCTACTGCCACTTGTTTTGCAAGACAAAAAGCAGGCAACTAATGGCTATCCTCAGTCAGCAAACTTTCTTCTGGAAGACCATTGAGCCATATCTTAGAGAGGGCAGTAAAGAAAAGCAGTCCACGTGTGGTGTAACTGAAAATTCTCTTACCAAGGCACCTGAAGATTTTATCTCATTAGCTGCTCTGTCAGTTGTGTGGGTTTACAATTGCCTTCTTTTGGTTTCAGAAGAATATTTCAAATCACTGTGAGAACACTGCACAAAAGAGCACGGCACTACGCAATTAACTGAGCATAGAAGGAAATATTGAAAATGACACTATACAAAGATTTGGTAAGAGTACAAACCAGAACTGGAATAAAGAAAAATATATTTGCCTAATCACTGCTTTATAACACCATATATTGGAAGTAAATGTAGTTAAATTTAGAAATTAGTATGATTTTTAATTGGCAGCATGCTTCTCTACGGTGTATGATTGCGTACTTGGAACGAAAGCTCACAGTTCACTGTCTCATATGGAAATGTTACTTTGAAGGTCACACTTTTGAAAATCTTATTTTAGCTTTGCTGTATTGCAGTGTCTAAGCCAAGCTTTCCAAATCAAACGGTGAGTAAAACACCAATGGACAGAAATCATGAGGGTTTCCTTTCCAGGAGTACCTGAGTAACAGGATGTAAAACCCACCTATCTGCCCGCTCCACTCCACAGGTGTTCACTACCTTCATTCCCAAGCAGCCCAATGTATTACTTAAACAATTGTATCAAACCCTTTTATTATTTTTAATCTCGCATTTTGCTGCTTCTTTTTAGCCATGACAAAGCACCAGGTCCAAAAATTTGTCTGTTTCTCAACTGTATTGGCAGGTCTGATAAACAACGCTTTTTCTACAGTTAAAAAACCTAAGCCATTTGAGTTAAGAAATAAAAAATTAGAACAATTAAGATGTGGTTGTACCTTTACTATGGTAAGAACTGTAGAAAGGAGCAGTGCTGTTCATATTCTACAAAGGCTGCAATATCTTGCTGGTTGTCCTAAAATAAACTGAAAGTGACAAAAGGTGATGAACATGCGAATGTTGGAAAGATTGCATTTGAGATGTATGTATCTGAAATCATATAGATGGTTTAATAGAATCTTTAAGGTTGGAAAAGACCTCTAAGATCATCAAGTCCAACCATCAACCCAACACCGTCATATCTACTAAACCATGTCCCTAAGTGCCGCGTCTACACGTTATTTGAACACTTCCAGAGACGGTGATTCCACCACCTCCCTGGGGAGCCTGTTCCAATGCCTGACCGCTCTTTTGGTGAAGAAATTTTTCCTAACATCCAATCTAAAGCTCCCCTGGAGCAATTTGAGGCCATTCCCTCTTGTCCTATCACTTGTTGCTTGGGAGAAGAGACCAACATCCACCTCACCACAACCTCCTTTCAGGTAGTTGTAGAGAGCGGTAAGGGCTCCCCGCAGCCTACTCTTCTCCAAACAGCCCCAGTTCCCTCAGCCACTCCTCATCAGACCTGCGCTCCAGCCCCTTCACCAGTTTCGTTGCCCTTCTCTGGACACGCTCCAGGGCCTCGATGTCTTTCTTGTGGTGAGGGGCCCAAAACTGGACACAGCACTTGAGGTGCGGCCTCACCAGAGGGATGATCTGCCCAGAGTACACATATTCTTGTGCCTGTGCATGTGCAGACCGCCTGCATGAAGTCTGTGAGCCCACGCCAGGGAATCTGCTCTCACAGTTGTCAGCTGCTGTCGTGACAGGGCGCACACCTGTCCCCAGCACGGCCCCTGAAGCCCGAGTGCCAGTTACGGTGGTGGTTGCGAACACCCGCAGTGCCGAGCGACCCGCAGGCAGGGCCGCTCCCTGCCGGCCCCCCCGGGGACCTGCCGGCAGCCCTGGGACGGGTCTGCGCCCGGGACTCGCGGGAGGAAATGGGCTCCCCGTTGGGAGCCGGGTGCGAGGCGGCCGCCGGCTCCCAGGGAAGGTGCTTTCAAGCCAAGCCTCCTACGCAGACCCTGCTTTAGCTCACCGGGAGCCTCGGCACTGCGCACGAGAAGTAACACCCGGGACGTACCGCGGCTGAAGAGGAAAAGGCAAACAAACCGACAAGATGGACCGGGGGTGGGGGGAGGGGAGAGGA
>VWZZ01001292.1:0-21333 GCA_013399095.1 Psophia crepitans | reverse complement strand
GGCGTGAGTGGACGTTTCCCTGCCCGCAGCCTTTCCGGGGGAGCTGGTGAGAAGGTCGCTGGCTTGTCCGGCGGGGTGGGGGTGCGTGGGGAGGGACGCGGGTCTCTCCGGGCCCGGCGGCGGCACTCGGCTCCGTCCCGCCGGGGTCCCCGGCCGCGGGGGAGGTTCCTCTCATCGGCCGGAGAGGCAAAGTACGAACAGTCACTTTGCCGATAAGTAGTAATTGCGCTAGTGCGAAACGGGTATCGGGTTGGCCGGAATGTGCTTAGGGAGGGAGCGGTGAGGATTAAAGAGTAAGTTTCTCTCACCCAAGTAATGGGGAAGCGGGTGAAGCCCCAGCCGGACCTGCCGCGGTTCTCAGCCGTGGGTTGGTGTAGCCGCCCTCACAGACCCGCTGCCGCCGTCCGTGGGCAGCTTCTGGTCGGGCGCGCTGTCTCACCTCGGGTTTACCTGTGTCTGGACCTGTGCAGTTCTCTGAAGTATCTCTTCCTATAGATACTGTCAAACACACTGCTTTTTGCTCGCTTGAGGGCCCCTCTGTCATCTGTAATCGGATCCTTTTATTTTGGGGTGAAATGGAACCCCACGGCTGGAGCTGAGGCCTGAGCACAATGGATTCCTGAAGGCTATGGTCCTACTGAGCAAAAACGTATAAACATCACAATTTTTTGCGCTTCCCTGCTATTCTTTCTCTGTATGCACACTTCTTTTTTTGTCTCTAAGGTGCTTCGGTAATATTTTTTTAATGTGCTTTTTTTTCTTTTTTTTTTTTTGCGAGCCAGTAATTATTTAGTGCTAGTGTGAGACATTTCTGACACAGACTGCCGCTGACATTTTCGTAGAGATCTCTTAATTCAGCAAAACAGCGGTGGAGATTACGAATCTGCAGCCTGTGGTTTGCAGAAATCTCGGCTTTTCATTGTTTTCTGTTAAAAAGGAACCCCAAAAGGCTATTGCAGTGTAATCCAACTTCCCTTTGCCAGTACATCAGTTTAAGTCCACTTAGCTTAGTTTTCACAAAACTTCTTAAAATAAACCAGTAGCACTAAGACAGAATTGTTTTTCCTGCACGTGTACTCTGGGACGCATAGTTTTAAGAAGGGATTTATTTACACATTACTTCAAGATAGAACTTGTGTTAGTGATGAATAAAATACTTTCTCCGTACATTTCTAAAAAGTAAAGATTTCTGTAACTTTTAATGCAGAGGAGCATCTGAGCTCACGTGCAGTAGAGTTAGGTACAAACAGGAGAAAAAAAAAAATCATGCTTCTACACCACCTGACTAGCCAAAGTCTATTCTTTGCATAATCTTTTTTAATTCTTTGGTATTTGACATCTTTATTCTAAACAGGTACCATGGTTGTGCATAGCCATGGATTTTTTTCAATGCTTCTTGCATCTGGTCTGGGCAGGAGTAAAGAAAAGTTAGGCAATTATAATTAGACTGGTTTATGACTGAATCCTTGTTTTAAATAAGATCTTTCTTCATAGGGAATGAGTTTTACACCTTTTAAATCAAGAGTGGATTTTTCGCTATTGAGTGAAACAAGGTAAGTGGTGTTTGCAAGGCAGTAGTCCACTCTTCATAAGCAATAACATAATAGTATGTAGAAACAGAGCGATGTTTAAGTGTCTTTGTAGCTGTAAAAGTTGGATACAACCTTAAAGTTAAAAGGAAGTGCATTAATACTATGATTGACTCCAGATTTTGGACTTTGTGCAAGTAGTTGCGACAGGGGTTTTGTGTTTTGTTTTTTTTAAAACTTTGAAAAGCAAACAGGCTGTTTTAAATACTTGCAGCATGCTCTGCAGTTACTGAAGAGTTTCTAGCCTGGAAATAGAATCAAGAATTTTGATTCAAGGTGGTACGTGTCAGTGTTTTGGGATGCTTGATCACACAGCAAAGAAAAAGCCGGCATTTTCCTGAGCTACAGGAAGCAGCTCTGTCCCTGCTTAGTTTTGAGCAGTTCCTTGTCTTGAAGTTTCTTTTTGTGTTTGACCAAAACTATTCAAAGAAATGAAGCAAGCTGTCCTCTTTTTGGAAGCTTCTTACAATTCTATTATATGGCAGTGACATTTGTTTTAGTATGTGCAATTTTATTTTTTTTATTTCTTAGTGCAAGAGTATTGCATGAAGGAGCTGTGAATGGAAGGAGAAAGCACAGGGTTGGAAGAAATGAAATAAGTTCTATTTTTGAGTAAAAAAGAAATCCTTGTTTAAATCCTAAGTGTTGTCTTAGTTAGGAGTTCCTTTTCTTGTGTTATTTCCTTTTATCTCAGCAATGTGTGTGGCTATCAGTGTTGTCTCAGGACAGCACTGGTTAAGCGGTACTACTTCCCCTTAAAAATTAATAGGGAGGACAGTCAAGTTCTGGCCAGAACAGCAAGGTGCTGCATCCCCTCCTGTGGTGAAGAGCTAACATGTCTGGAGGGCAGAAGACTTAAAGGATGGGCAGAATTAAGGAATCTAAGTAAAGTTTTACTCTTGGCAACTCAAACCCCACAATAAACATGCAGTTCAGAGAGGAATAATACTGTGGGTTTGGTTGTTCTTTGAGGGAAGAAGGCAAAGGAATTTGTCTTTAGGATGTAGGTGAATTTAATGTTGGGCTTACCTCAGAATAGCTCTGGCTGTCTTCTGCATCTTGGTCTTCCCTCACTTATAGCAATGCTGCGGAGTTAGCAGATGAACAGATGCTGTGAGAACTTTCAGAGAAGAGGTTAGTGGTAGGAGGAATGCTTTTATGGGAAGGAGCTATGAGAAGTTTGAGAATAGGGCAAATGAATGAGCTGTTAAAGTTTGCAATTTGTTTTTAAGAGACGTGATGCTAAAAGATAGGAAAGTGCTGTCCTACTGTACAGTCAGTGAATTCTCTGGATTTTCTTTTGCTGCCTGTTTTCAGTGTTAGTAGATGTGTTGGTACAAGTTTTAAAATAATGTAAGTCAGATGCCATTCTCTTTTAGAAGAAATTACATCTCTCTGTTTTGACCAAAAAATAAAAAAAGGAAACTTGCAACTTGCAAACACAAGAACTCCTGTTAAGAAATACCAGCATTGGTGGCACAGGCAGACTCATTTTTTTTCCTGCCTTGAATCTGTGTACATACATTATAAGTCTGTGTATGTGTTGGCAAGGTTGACATACCTACAAATTGAGTTCTACCTTCATTTGGTGAAATAATTATTCTCTACTCTTTTATATCCCTCACCTGATTTATTTAATTAGGTCCTGTGGATTTAATTCATGGATTTAATTCATCCATTGTGCACCAAAGACTTTTTTAAAATTTCTTCCTAAATGTGCATTTAGTACAAGGATTGTGTGTGATTTTTTGAGTATCTTATAACAAACTAAATAAATTTCACAAGACCTACAAATCTTTGTCGGATACTAGGGCAAATATGATCAGGTCTGAGGATACTAGCTGGGTTTGAAATCCTGTCAGTGACTGTTTCTGCAGCAAAGCAGGGAGCTTCTCCTCACGTTGTTTGTCTCTCTGTGTATTTCATCCCGGCTATTCAGAAAACAAAGTGCTAACAATTAGCAGGCATTTGTGAAAACTGAAAGTAGTCAAGTCCCAGCTTTGCATAGGAAATGTAGACTTGAGAGGGAATTCAGTTCTCCAAGATGGCTTTCAATGCCTGTAGAGCAAGATCACTTTTTTCATTTCTTCTGTCCTTTCACGTACCACGCTTAGTGATTTCCCAGAGCATAGTGTTTTGATGGACTGCACAAGGTAGAAGACTTTTGAAAAGATGTTATATAAGCAAATTTTCAAGATAACCAGGCAATGAAAATTACAGAGGGTAAAATATGTGAGATCAGATTTTTAGAATGGAGCAAAGGAGCAGTGAAGTATTACTCTGTGAATGCACTTTAAAGTTTCTTTGCACAAGCCAACAAACACACGTTGGCACTTAAAACTAGTAAAAAAGAGGTTTTTTTAAAAAATCAAATCCATAAAACCAGAGTCTAATGTCAATATTTATACTATTTTAAATACACACAGAATTGATGGTTACTACTAAGATACTTTTTTTTTTTGAATGCATGACTGCAGCTCAAAAGGGGTGTTAAGATCCCTGTCAACAGATTTCTAAGGAATACCAAATCCTGATTTAATTAACTAGTATGATTTAGGAAAAAAAAAAAGCTATTTCTTCATGTGACTGTATACATGTATATAACCCACTGCAATACATGATAAAATTAATGAGAAGATTTCAATCTATTGTAGGTTTTTAGAGATATAAAATATATGCCTAAAATTACTTTTATAGGTTTCATTTTTTTCTCTAGGCTTAGAATTTGAAAATTCAGATACAGATAATGGTAATTCCTTTCATTTCTGAAGAACTGAACAAGTACTAAGTCAATATGTTTCTGTAGATTTACTCAAGTAGATGTAAAAAGAAAAGGTAGCTCGATATAAGCAGTAGAATGCCATGGGATTATTTTCAAATCCACTTAGAGGTTAGCATTCCCTGACAGTAGGTACGTAGACTTTCTCCAACGGGATACTGTTTTCGGTGAATCTTTTCTGTTACTGGATGGAACAAATAAAGCAATTCATTAACTGCACAAACTTTATGCTAAAACATTATACTGGCAACATTAGTCATGCTAAGATATCTGGGAAACATTTATTGAACATAAAAACTTTGCCATGTTTCTGAACAGGACCGGAGGAAAAAAAAGACCGGTTTTCTTCCATTACTGTGTTAGTCTTGACATCGCTCGCTTCTCAGAAACCAGTTCAGTCGGTCTTCTCCAGCAATGACTGCCCAAGGAATCCTCCAGAAGAAATGATTGTTCCCTCTAGAAATTAATCTGCAGCGATGCCTGTTGCATCATAAATAGTGTATATAGCCACCACACAGCTTGTGTTCCCCAGAAATGTTCTTTAGAGACTGCTGGGTTTAACCAGTTGTACAGACGGGCTGGTCCTTTAACCTGTTCTACATGAAGACGAATTAAGTCCTATGTACTATCTAAACTTTTTTTTGTTGGCTAATCATAGTAAACCTTGAATTTTCCCTATAATTCTGCTTTAGAATTGTCAAGTTATTGAATGATATCTATTTCCTTTTAAAACTCCATATTAAAGAAACAGAAAAATACAAGAATTCCTGCATCAATTTCGGTGTCCCCAGCATATTGTCACTGATTCACCTAAACTTCCAATAACCAGCCCTATCTTTACTGGCAGTGCATAGAATGTAGGTCGTGGAATGAGTGGGTAGAAAGCGGTGCTGCAGTAGACATTGGGCAGCTTTCTATGCAGTGAACTGAAAAGGTCTGAGCCCAAAAATTGAAAAACAAAACTTCCATGGATTGGCCTAGAGCAGGATTAAGCCATATATAAGAATCAGAAATACAGATCAACCCCAGTTAATTTGCAAATTTCTTTCCAATAAAGATGTTCCTGACACAGTAGGGAGCTTTATTTAATCAGTGTTTCTTAGACCTACTTAGGAACATGCTGCCCACAGCAAGCTATTTTAAGAACATTGTAAATTGTGAGAACACATTTGCACGGCACCTGCCCCTGTAAGAAGTTATCCAGGAATAGTAATTACCACCTTTCTTTAAAGTGCAGCAGGGAATTTCAGATAGACAGGATAGGAACAGTAAAACAAAACAGCAAAGAACACAGAATAATTGATTTTATAACTAGATTGATATTTTAAAAAATTTTGGTTGCAAAATCACTAATGAATAGTGATGTGTTCTCAAATCTCTGACTCCTTATAAGACAGATGTCTGCACCATCTTTGCAATAACTTGTAACAGGGTGCAGTTCTGGAAGTCCCAATCTGTGAACTAGAAAATGTGACAACAATTATTTATATGGTGGGTAATACAAACATGTTTCATGGATGTTATGGCTAATATGAACCCATCATAATGCAAAGGTACCTTGATGCATATTGTATAGCTGTCAGGACTTTCCTGACAACTCCAGTGCTTCCCTGTGGTCAAAAATCAGTTTCTTGTTTCTACACTGAGTGGAAAAATGGGCTGAATAATTAGGACAGCTGATAGCCTGTGACCTGCAGAACAACTTGTATCTCATGTTGATGTACCTGATTTATATTTCCAGATTTAGTGGTTCATTTGTTTAAGCTGGGGAGGAGCAGGTCACTAGCTAATGCCACTATATGCATGCAAGTCTTCTATAAATGCCTTATAGTACAGTTGAAGTGAAACCCACAAGGTAGAAATAACAAAAGGCTTAGATGTTCTTAACAAATCACTCTGTTCTGCTTTTTGGCTCTATACGTCTTTTGTTAGTTATTATAACCTATTGATGAGAGAGTGGTTCTGTTACATTTGATTTATTGTTCAGACCTAAATGAGCCCTGAGTTCAGCAGTGATACATCATGGCGCGGTTCAATATAATTTTACGCACCGATACCTTACCGCGTCCCACGGCCATTCAGCATATGCATCTGACACCATCACGTATGCGGTGGGGATTTCCTTTCTAGGACAGCAGTAGTAACAAAGCTGTTTGAATGAACAGGACGATGTGGGTAACACTTCAGTGTTGCTACAGCACGTTTGAATTTTTCCATTGTGCCTTGGAAACTGTTTCGTCGAACAAATAAAGGAAGTAGCCGAGAATGTTTCTTTGCCAGTCGAGAATATACAAATATGTAGTTGGCTTACATTTTTCACAAAACAGCATTTACCCTTGTCGTGCCACGTAAGGGAATTATCTGCCATTTATCCCAAATGTTGTTGTGAGCTGGAAGGAAAGATGGTTATCTTGTTACTGGGTAGAGAAGCTACCCATTAGATCCCCTTCACTGTGGAAATATATACTAGTGCAATATACAAGATATTCCTGAAGAAAAATCACACCCATTATTTTCATTATTAAATTACTATCAAGATGAGTCTTCCAGGGACAAACCTGAACTTAATATGAGCTTATAGAATGTCCTGTTCTTATTTAAAGATTGCAGAATTTCCCATTGTGGCTGTCCTCAATTGTTACGTTTATTTTTGATACATTTTGTTGCATCTGGCTACACATTAGCTGACTTAATCAATTCTCATTGGAGAAAGTGAAAGATTCAGGGAATCTGGGCTACTTCGTATTTCTTTTTCTTTTTTTTTTTTTGGTGGCAACCTGTTGTTTCCTATTACTAACACCTCACAGAGTGCGCTGAAAGGACAGAATTCGTACAGGCAAGTGGAATACTGTTACATGATTCTGGTTTCATTCACATTCTGACTTCCAAAAATAAGTGTTAATTTGTCCCTACTTCCACACAGTCATTAGCAAAATCCCATTTACCCAGAAGGCTGAGTTGCCAGCTGCTAAATAATTTGGATGTTTGGAATTTTCATGTCCAGGGAGGAGAAGAGTTGTTCACATAACACCGATTTGGGATTTATATATAGGGTTGAGAAATACAGGGACTCTGTATTCCAGAATTCTTCTTACTGTATCGGTTTTTAATCTTAAAAGACAGGTAAGAAGTTTAACAAAATCGTGGTAAACATTTTTTACCAGATTTACTGATGGGAGTCATTACTGTGTTTGATCTTAAAAAAATACTGATTTAGTATTTATAAAAATATTTTTATGCCTACTTCCCTGCTTAGTCATGTCATTACTTTACTAGTATCTCCTGTAAGTTTGTAGTTCAATTTTGGATAATGGGTATGAGGACTTTCTAGCTAAACAAAATTAAATATCTGAAACTTTTAAAATTTGGTATAACAAATGGAATTTATAGATAATTTGAAAAGTTATTTAAGGAGCTACATCCATTACTTACAGTGAAGTTTAAAACAGGTGGCTTTAATCCAAGTATTTTTTAATGCAAGGGCTAACATTAAAATCCCAGGGATTTCTTTTACAAATAAAGACTACAGGAGTACTGGCGTGTCCGTAGGATCGGATATTTTGGCTAGTTATGTGGGATACTATCCCGTTCTAGCTGATTCCATTGAAATTGTTTTTCTTTCCATCTAATTCACAAGCAATGCAGTTTAAAGTTGTTCTTCATGTTGCAGATTTCACCACTTGAACATGCCAAGTATATAGCTTAATTCAAGTATTGATAAAATATGTATTTTATTTATATCTGCATACATATGAACCAAAGTGAATGAAGTTAAACTAAGTTACACTGTCTTTAAAGAAACTCGCAGGTCAGTATTTTTTGAAAGCCTCTTCCAGAGGCTTAGAAATTGGCAAAGTATGAGGAATCAGGCTTCCATGAAATGCTTCGATCTGGGATTTTCTAAATAATCTCTCATGTTGAAACTACACATTTCTCAGTATCCCGAGAAAGACAGCATTTCTCAAAAGATGTTGTCTATACTGTATATCTCTGTTATTCCACAGCCACCCATAAAAAGTTAGATATTTTTAAGGATGAAAATTACGATTTAAAGAAGATTAGTTCAGCTCTTAAAATAATGTTCATTGCAAAGAAGCTGAGGCTAATTTTTTTAAAAAGTAATTTAAATCTTTTTTAGCTTGAGCAGAGAGATGGATATATTCATTTGTGGAGAAAGATGAGAATCAGTCATACAAGAGCCAACTTCAACGTGGAGATTTAAAGATCCACAAAAATTTGCATACTTAAGATTTTAAAAAATTTTTATTTCATAGATGCAAAATCAAAACATACCTTAAAAACCCCAAAACACATGTAGACCTCTTAGACAGAAATTAACTGGAATTTTCTCAGCAGGCATCATAATTAGGTGTGTCTTTTGAGATTGTGCAGGAAAATTATGTGGATTAGTCTCTGGAGTAATCTCATAGGTGCTGGGAGCAGGGGAGCGAAAAAAACGAATTTACTAATTTAGGCTGAAGAATACCCATGGAAAATTTAGTATGGAAGAATCCTGCAATTACAGGAAGAGAACAGTTCTATTAAGTCAATCCAATTAAAACTAATAATGTTTTATACTGTAGTAAGCGAAGAAATATTTCTGGACGAATAATTTATAAAATTCTCTATGGCCAAGTAATTTGGTATGAAGGGAGGAATATGTATGACTCTCTTTTTAAAGAAATATGACAGCACTCAATTTTTTCCTCAGTGCGTATTTCCATCAGCTGTATGTTTTTCTGATTCCAGCTGCAGCTTTTTTATTGTTGATGCATTCCCAGCTGAAAACTTTGCATTTGAAGTGTAATTGCAGGATCTGCTGGAACGCAGTTGTGTATTCATTCCTTTCCACTTCTTCCTGGTGCAGAATGTTTTCAGATTTTCGGAAACCTAACAAACATTCTTTGAGAATGCAGTCCGCAGGAGTGCTGCCATGTCTTTGGCCTCAGTCTCCCTACAATTTGGAGCACCTCCTGATTGTTCACCAGTCTTGTAGGATTAAGAGTGTGACTCCTCAGCAGTGTTGTGTGTGCATATGTTGGGTTGGTCTCCTTAAGTAAATTATTTCTTTCCTTCAAAAATGTGCTTATTCTGCATTTAATGGGAAAAAATACTTTAGCCAGTGTAATAAATGAAAATTAATTAAAATGCAATTAAGTCAATTTATGACAGACTCTTATCTTTAGAAATTTCAGGCTATTATTCTGAGGAAATTAGGCATAGTCTCTATATAATTAGTGAGAAAATATACTGAAATGGATAATGCATGTCAGAGGCTGCCAAAATACTTGTTTTTAAAACAAAGATCCTTCAGGGAATGTCCCAAACTCCCAGTTCTATGGAGCTTCAGAATTTGTTTGCAGACCTTTACATTACCAGCCCTGCATAATTATAGGGATTAAACTTTGCCCGTAAGGCTGCTTGTTTTCTCCTGATGCTCTCCCTCACACACACACGGGTAATGCCGGTGCAGCTACTGGTACTGATAGTGGGAGCCCTATCATAGAAGAAGCTCCAGGCAGCTGCCAACACTTTAAATATTGGTTGTCTAAACCTGCTCAGAGCAGGTCTATACACAATAAGCAGGTGATGCTGGGGGTTGGAAGGCATCTCTGCACTCTCTACTGCAAGGTTCCCAGTGAATCAGTATCAACAATGGTTATTTCTCCCTTCCCTTCTCCCCTCCCAAAAGCTTAGCCTGCAACATTCATGTGGAGTTTTGCCTTTGTTTCAAGATCCCTTTATACCTACGGTTTTGAGTCTGTGAGGTGCTGATTCTTCATCTAATTCAACCACTTTTGCTGTCTCTCTTGCCTGCTCCCCTGTTGCAGCATGTTTGAAGACTGTGAAGAGCAGTCTGAGAGTGGGGGAGGTTTTAATGCATCAAATGAAATGTAACCTGTTTGCCTTCCCCTCTCATATTTTTATCTGGCCGAACTCAAGAGAAGTTGTGTACTGCTACTGAACTTTTTAAGAGAGAACAGATGAAGTTGACAAGTCAGTGAGAAAACGCACTGTTGGCATTCCTTCATCCCACCTCTGTTTTTATCAGTTAAAATTAAATTTTCTGCTTAATCAGAAAATGGTTCTTTCAACAGCTGGTTTGCTTTGTGCATTTGATGTATTGCCAGGTAGTTAACCTGTTTGTCTTGTTAGCTAGTAGGGTCTGTGGGGAAATCTACAAAATCTACAAAAAACCCCATTAATTACATTAGATTATTTACAGCTTCTTTTATTCTTTCACAATAAACTTTGTCTAAAATGAACTGTGGCAGCAATGGTACTTTATCAGCAGATTGTCAGAATTGCCCTGTCCTGCAGGCTACTTATGGTAGTTCTACAAGCTTTACACAGCTCTGCTTTCAGTTTCAGGGATGGATTTTTCAAATGGCTTGCTAACTTCCAGAGACAGCCTGTTACTGCTGCAAAGCATGGCCTTGCCGGTGGTTTGAACTGATTAGATTTTGGGTGCCAAAATCCAGCATGCCAAATCCAGACTGTTTGGGTTAGCTGCACAGCTAGGACATGCAGCTTTGAAATAATACCTCCCTTGGCCTGAGTTTAGACTAAGCTGCGGTTCATACACTGCCCTCCAAAGCAACAGGCTTTGTTGGGACAGAAGTGATTGTATGAGACATCAGATTGGCAGGTCAGAGGACATCAATGTTAACACACCCTGATGTTGTCTGCTGACACTGCTGTTTAGCCTAATTCTTGTTTATTATATGTCATGTCAGAATATAAAAGCCCTTTGTTGATGTGAGTACGCTTACACGCAAACATTCTGAAGAATCAGATCCCAAACGTAGGCAGTCTTCAATTCAAAAAAATCTTGGAAAAGTTGTTAGCTGCAGAAAATGCAGAGATATTGCAAAAGATTTAACATAAGCACACTCATTTGTAAGCGATCTATAAGGTAATGGTAAAGAAAAGTTGTATATGAACACACATGATTTGAATATATTTATAGCTCAAATTCTAAAGGCAGAAAGGCTTAGCAAATGCAAAATAGTCAAGTAAACATGTTTTTTTTCTGTATATCCACAACTTTCATGAAATAAGAATTTTGAACTTATTGCTTCCCATTTTGAAGAATGAAAACTTTTTCACATCCTGAGGTGCAGTAACCTGATGGAAAATTATAATGGAATTCACTGATAATATTTCCAAATGGTAGATTTAAGACCTTTTCCTTAAACTAGATTTTAAAATAATTCCAAAGGCACTCTTTAAAATGCAGAGTCTTTCACATATCGGTCAATTCTGCGCTGTTTTCTTACAAGAGAATAATAGGTGCAAAAACAGACTTTCAATTGTGTAAGACAACGACAGCTTGCTTGTGAATTGTAATGTTAATTAAAGACACAAGTGTTAACAAAGACAACAAAAGGTGCTCTCCTGGTATTTTGAAATGTGGTAAAGTGCTTTGTTCCATAATGGCTTCTATTCTATTTATGTGTGCCTTCCTGTCTTCACTGCTCTTTTTGGACTATTCTAGGGTGTTTATTGTTAAGTGATTTGATCACTGATAGCACAGTATTACCTGAAGGAGGCTACATTGTGCAACAAGCACAGCTTTCAAAGGGTTTACTGGTACACAGCTTCTTCAAAGATTACCTACAAAATGTTATGCTACCAGGGCTTCTGGTGACCATGAATGCACTTGCCTTTTGTTAAAGATGTAGCCAGTGTAAATAAATAACTATGCTTTTCTCATCTCCCAAAATCAGGGAGTAATCTTGGGGGCGGGGGGGGGAAAGCCCTAATGCTGATATAACATTAAGGCTTCAGGTTTGAATGCAGAGTTTGTAAATGAAAATTAAAGGTGCCGTTGACAATTCCCACGGTTAACATCATCGCCTGTTCAGTAACACATATATTTGGTGTTGCGAATGGCTGACCTAGTCAGTGTTCTAGATACACTTATCAAATGTTCTTAAGCTCATTAAACTTACATTTCAGTCCTGATGCTTTGGCTACTGTACAGCACCAGATACACAGTAACAGAAATATATTAAAATATCTTCCCCACCCTCCCCCTGCGCTTCTTTTGCTAAAAAAAAAAACACAACCAAAACCAACAAAAAAAATGCTCCTCCCCCCCAAAAAAAAACCAAACTACCCAAAAACCACCAAACCCAAACCGCAAAGAAACCACCTACCAAAGAGCAGAAGTGTGGCATAGTGCGCAAAGTAAATGGCACGAGGCAGTCTCCAGTTCTGTAACGACTCTTGCTTTCCTCCTGAAAATCTATCTCATTGGCAAATCTGCTGCACAAAAAACCCCCTCTGCAAATATTTGTGAAAATGGAAATAGATTACAAGAAGGTGACAGTGTGATTTCTAAATATGAGTGAAACTGCCGCTATATTTTTATAACGGCAAATGTTTGTGTTTTAAATCTCTTCCTTTGGCATCCCTTTTTTGTTTAGGTGAATCTAAGACAAAGAGACTAACCAGATCCAGAAAATGAGTATTTAAAATAAAGTCACTTGGGAATACGTTTCTACTGCAGTATATAGGATACGTCTCTAGATCAACCATCTCGTGGATGTTGTTGACGAGTTGGTAAGGAAAGTCCTGAATACATTATTGCTTTATGAAAAATAGTTAAGCAAACACTGTCTCTGCTCTGCAACTGTTGCAGACACAGAATTAAAAGCTGGGTCCTTTGTCAGGGTTTTTTTTTTCAGATCTCATGGCCTAAGGGGTAAAAACCAACTCACATTAGAGTTACTGTACACTGTACTGTGACATGGATATTCGGATGTTTTACGTAACAGTGTGAAGCTTTACCTAAATTTTGGTTTTCTGTTTCAGATCAAACAAATCACAGGAAAAGATTATATAATTCCCACAAATCCCTTTCCAAGAACTTCCTTTATGCAGAGCTGGAGGGGAGGCAAGATGTTGGCATAGCTGTTAACCTAAAAACCTGCTATGCCAACATATTGTCATCTTTCCTGTCTGTTTGCGGCAGAGGAAAATTCTGCATTGTCATGGGCATCTGGAACAGCTTTAGTCCTTATATGTAACTTGAAATACTATTTTCCTGGCCTCACCTTTGAGTCAGTGTGGCAAGTGTTTATTAGTTGTGTAACTGCTGAAGGAGAGAAAGAATTGGAAAGAATTTTTGTTACTTAAATGTCAAACAGCTTAACTTGCTCTAAAAAGTTAGTGTATAATAAATATATTATTATACTTATTTTATATATATGAATATATAATAAAGGGGCTGGGGAGGCCATCAAGGGACAGGACAAGCGTTGAATTTTTCACTGCCTGACCCGTACATGTTTGCAGAGAGATTATGAGTTGTCAGTTAGCAGCCTGCATATCAGTAATTCTGATCACTAATTATGTATTCCTTCCCTATGCAGTTTTTATGTTTGTACTTTCCCTTAAGAGCCATCTAGTAAAGGGTTTTGAGCAGTGAGAATACAGTGGTAGTAAAAATGAATGAGCACCCACTAGCAATGCAGTAACTGCATTTCACTGATCTGTTTCCAATACTTAAATAAGAATAAAATAAAAACCAGTAAAATTTTGTCTTGAAGGTCTCATGATTGCTGTACAGGGAACCTCTAGAAAAATGTAAATTACACGAATGGTGAAATTGCTGCATATACGTACTCTGTGTAAGATGTTACTTCACAAAAATAGAGTTTTGCATAGAGAATCTAAAATTAGATTCTTGATCAGGAGTAATAGTACTACTTAAAAAAAACCCCAACACATAGCGAAGCAGGACACAATTCCAGGTTGTGTACCTTTGCAGTACTCCTTTTACTCTCACAACCCTCCCTGTCTCTTGAGTTTGACCTGTATATGAAAAAAAAAATTAAAAAAATCTGTTATTACTAAGTTGTGTCATTGCCAAACCTAACTTTGGGTAAGTATCACCATATCAAAAGATTGCAAGTTAAACGTTCCTGTCACTTTCAGCTATCTAGTATTCAATTTTATTTAATCTCTACACATAAGCCGTGTATCTGCAGGGGAAGTGATGCAGGTAATCTATGAACTTCTCACTTTAGTATTCTAATGCACTCATGATCACAAACATAGAGCAGCACACTAAGTACAGTTGTGGAAAATTCCATCATCCTTGCGAACGTACAGAATTCTATCCTGATCCACACTGAAACTAATATGGTATATAAATAACAAGGTCTGAAGGCCTAACACATTACATTACTTTTGTTCCTAAAGCAGGATGCAGACACTACTGAAGATTCAGCTTGCCCCCAGCCTACCCTGTGTCCACAGAGTCATCTTTCTTGTAGCAAGATAAGTTCTTGCTCCCTCACAACATGTAGTATCCCATTAGTTGAGGGCCTAGCCTGTTGTTACTGGACCTTTTGTCAGTGCTACTATTATAATGAAATAAGTCTTGGTTTTCTGAAAGGAAAAACCAGTGTGAAACTGATCTGAATTAAAGAGAAAAGGAGAAAGGTGTTTTGTATAGGAAAACAATGATAATAATCTGCTCTTAATTTTATTGGCAATCAAATCTTCAAGTAACTGCTGTAAGACCAGCGTTCTTCCTAGCACCTCATAAGCAGAGATGATAAAACACTTGTTTCTGCAAAGTAACAATTCTTCTTTCTCAAACCTTAAAAGAGAACTCCGGCATCTGCATTACTGACTTTCAGGTACTGTGTTTTGACTGGTGCCTAGTGAAATCTGCCAGAGTACCTTGTTCATTACTTTCAAGGGAACAAGTTTAAAGCGTGTGTACGCAATATTCCAGTCCTAAGCAAATTAGACCACTAAGCGTGCTATCTGAATGCTGGCAATGCAACTACATCTGCATTTCTCTTTCATTGCCTCAGGATCATCTTAACTCTGAAAATAACAGAATGGTCATACTCTGTACTTACTGATGCAAGTTTTACTTCAATATCCAACATCACAGACCTGCTGTCTACACGTATGTTATTTTACTTTTTACAGAATTCTCTTCATGTTCAGGTAATATATACCTATTTTAGGACTGCATTTTCTTAAATGTAAAAGACTATTAGACAGTGTACACATTGAACTTTTACACTTCTGCTGTCTTCAGTAGATTGAATCGAAGTTAACTTTGGTATTTTATAATCAAAAGCAAAAATTCTGGGTTTTTTTGGTAGTTTTGCTAATGTTTAAAAGCTTAAGGTGTTTCAGTTTAAAACAAAAATTAATTTTTCCAGCATTCATCAAAACGTTTCTGTTTAGAAAGCACTTTTTCTGTGCATTCCACAACAGCTATGGCTCAGAAGAGCTGCATAGTAACTCAGCACAGTGCTGTTGACTCCTGCCTTAAGCCAGAGTATGACTATCTGTATGTCTGGTCATTGCAGATTTGCAGGGAACATACTTCCTGGCTGATGAGTTTCTAGGCAGTGCCTTCTAGGTTTTGTTCCTAATAACCAGCAGATAATAGAATGCAATGCAAATACCAGGAAAATCCAGTTTTTGAGTAGCCAGCTAAATAACAGGCCCTGGGTCTTGCAAAATAAATTTTTGTGTCTAAAGGATAGTTTGCAATCCTAGGAAAGTTTTGGTCACAGTTCTTAAGTGTGACATGTACTCATGATATTTTTCCTTTCACTCCTCTAAACTCGCAAGATTTTCTAAAGCTATTTGTATTTTTTTTTCAATTTATGTTCACTAAACATGTTACCCTGGAATGCTTTCTGTCATTTTTTTGTCTCAATTTAGGCACAGATAAAAGTCATAACACCATTTAAGAAAGTAGTTCAGTTTTACCCTTCCTTTGTGTTTATTAAGAAGGAAGAATACTTTACATTTGTGTACTAATATTTCATAGATATTTCATGGCAGCTCTTTCATTTTGAGGTCTATTTATGATTATATTGCTGAATTGTACAGTTTGTGTTATGATAGAGCAATGACCCTCAGAATAGCTTTGCAGCTGTGCGCAGGCAGCCTTCTGTCTTCCCAAAACTGCTTCAGAGCCTTAAGTCTATTGTACATCACCTCATGAACAAACTAAATTAGAATAGGTCTCAAAAAAACCCAACCAAACCCCAGAAAATTGCAACTCCAAATTTAAAAGGAAAAAATTAACCTAATCCATGAGAACCTCAAGTTTTTAGCAACAGGCTAAAGACAGACAGATGAGCTTTCTGTTTTAAAATTTGGAGTTGCATTTAAAAAAAACCCACTCCATGAATGCAATACTCTTTGCCTGACCCTCCTCCCAAATAAATGTCACTGTCATAATGCAAGCATGTTACTGCTACCTTGTAACTTCAAGCTGTTAGAAAAGGTTATTCCAGGCAAAACAACATTTGGATCTGTACTGACTTGCAGACTGTAGTTTTCTTATACCCTTCACTCTGAAAAATAAGACATTTCACCAGCAGATGATGGCGAAGTTTTGGTGTGGGTACTGACTGAACTGACTAAAGCCTTAACCAGTTAACTAGATCGAATGAAGCAACATTCATTACAAAAGGCAGCATGTTATAGGACGCTTTTGGTGATAATCTGACATTATATAGCATTATAATTTCCCAGAGTTTATCAGAAAAGGCAGCTGTTTAGGTATTTTTTTTTTAGTATGTTAGACATTTTCTTTTCTCTGCTGCCTTAAACTGGATTTCATTCATTGGAAACCAAAATTCACATCTTGTGAAGTATTCAGTATCGTTTGAGGTTTCCTGGACTGGGCCAAGAAGTTAAAATTTTTTAAAAGTTCTGAAAAGTTTTGGCTTGACGTATCTGAAAAATTACATTTCAGCTGCACCGAAACTTTTTGTTTCAGTTCCAGTTTTACACAATGCAATGTTTTAGGGATGCACCTGTAGAACCTAAACAATATTGAGCCTTGTCTGTGGGGGCCTTAGCCATATTGGGTGATTGTGAAGAGCTTAAGTGAACAACAGGTGCAAGGCCAGAAGATTAAGAAAACAAAAGCAAGACATCACAGCAAGATAAGCACCTGAGGAAGGGCATTGATGCTGACACCCAATCAGCAGGAGGATGAGAGCGCATGGACACTGAACTTGAGCCAATAGTAGAACTTGCTTAGGCGCGTGTACGCGTGAACCTAGCGGTAAAAGATATATAAACTATGTTTGGAGAACTAATAAACGGATTGAATTTGCATCACATTGATGCGTGTGTTCTCTCCCGTTCTTGCCACGGACGGCGGGCTGTGGCACTTGTCCTCAACAAACTACATAGAAATCAGCATAAGCCTTGAGAGATGAATTACGGCAAAATCTTATTATTTCTGTAGGAGATGACTGTGCTGCAGAAACAGTATGGCTACTATACTATAGATACTGTAAATCGTATCTACTGTATCATAAGAAACATATTCACAAATGAGTGTAGTTCAAGTAAAGCATAACTGTTTTACTTGTTTTGTGTGTGTATAGATTCAAAATTTATGTTAAAGGTGGTTTGATATGTTCAGAAGAGTGATAAACAGTGCAGAAAAGAGATGAACAAGAACAAAGAAAATGATCGATATCTTTCTTGCCAAATACGAGGCCGGGCAGAATTATAAGGAAGGGGAAGGCAAGAGCCTGGGGTGAGATTCTGACCGTGCTGATGTCACCATAACTACTGCTCTGTCCTTGTTTAGGATGAAGATACAGTCGTGGTAAACTAGTAACACAAAGTATCTTCAGAAATAAGTGGAAATGAAAGCACAGAGACTTCGTATCTCCAGTGACCCCATAATCCTCTGGACTAGATTGTGTGCTTAGATTCTCTGATTTCACCCAACTACGTGTTGTATATACCACCGATTTTACTGTCCTCTGCTGCCTGATAATTGCTACCACGATTGAGACATGCAGTGAGGCAAGAAAAGGCATGGAACAAAGGCTTCTGTTCTTTCATACTTTTGTGATCATGGACAAATAAAAACAAACTGCTTGTTTCAGTAGTTGACTTGTATGAAAAGTAGCTGTCAAAATTGTTCCGGAAGACAAAGACAGATCATCCAGGTCAGCTGCAAAACTTATTTTCCAGAGAGAGATTGTTCTCTCATAGCACACACAGACCTACTGCTTAAGTCAAAACAAGAAAAGCTCCTCAAATGAAGCTCAGTGTTGAAAGCTGTTTGTCAGCCACTGTCTGTTTCTTACCTTGTAATTTTTTTCAACAAATGACAAAAGATTTTTTTGGCCTGCCATAACATCCTATGGTATGGAGTACCCCTTTGGCCAGTTTGGGCCAGCTGTCCTGGCTGTGTCCCCTCCCAGCTTCTTGGATGCCCCCCGCCCCCTTGTTGACAGGGTGCGATGAGAGCTGAGAAGTCCTTGACTGCTTGGAAACAGCTAAAAACCTCTATGTGTTACCAACATTATTCTCATCCTAAATCCAAAACACAGCACTATGGTGTGCTGCTAGGAAAAGAATTAACTCCATTCCTGTCAAAACCAGGACAGTATCCACCCCATATTCTATCTTATCTGTTGTGCCCAGGTCCCACGCTTGCCAATACATTGCTTTTTTTCCTGTCTTTTGATATATACACACAGATATCATTCCTTTTATCAATGGACCACCTGTGGTGAGTTGGCCCTGGCTGACATCCAGGTGCCCAGCAAAGCCTTCCTATCACTCCCCTCCTTAACCAGACAGGGGAGAAAAAGTACAATGAAAGGCTCGTGGCTTGAGATAAGGACAAGGAGAGATTTTTCACCACTTACTGTCCTGGGCAAAACAGACCAGACTTAAGAGAAGAATTTGTATAATTAATTACCAAGCAAAATAGAGTAGAGCAATGAGAAATAAAACCAAGTCTTAAAACACCTCCCACCACCCCTCCCTCCTTTACAGGCTTAACTTCACTCCCAATATCTACCTACTCTACCCCCAGCGGCACAGAGGGGCGGGGGTGGGGGTTACAGTCAGTTGATCACACATTTCTGCCACTTCGTCCTCCTCAGGAAGAGGACTCTTCCCTTCTCCACTCTGTGGTCCCTCTCACAGGAGACAGTCCTCCACCAGCTTCTCCAACGTGAGTCCTTCCCACAGGCTGCAGTTCTTCACAAGCTGCTCTAATGTGGATCCCCCTTGGGACCACAAGTCCTGCCAGCAAACTTGCTCTGGCGTGGGCTCCTCTCTGCATGGGGCCACAGGTCCTGCCAGGAGCCTGCTCCAGCATGGGCTTCCCAAGGGGTCACAGCCTCTTTCAGGTGTCTCCACTAGCTCCGGCATGGGGTCCTCCTCAGGCTGCAGGTGGAATCTCTACTCCCCATCACCCCTCCTCCATGGGCTGCGGGCAGACAGCCTGCCTCACCATGGTCTTCTCCAGAGGCTGCAGGGGAATCTGCTCCAGTGCCTGGAGCACCTCTTCGCCCTCCTTCTGCACTGACCTTGGTGTCTGCAGAGTTTCTCACATCTTCTCACTCCTCTCTCTGGCTGCAAAACCTCCTGTGAGTGTTTTTTCTCCATTCTTAACTCTGTTATCCCAGAGGTGCTACCACTGTTGCTGATGGGCTCGGCCTTGGCCAGCAGCGGGTCCATCCTGGAGCTGGCTGGCGTTGGCTCTGTCAGACAAAGGGGAAGCTTCTAGTAGCTTCTCACAGAAGCCACCTCTGTGTCCCTCCTCTTCCCCCTGCCCCGCTATCAAAACTTTGTCACACAAACACAAAATACCATCCCTGCGAAATGTCTGTAAAATGTTCATGAATGTTCCCCAAATGTCCGTTGAGTTCCCTTAGTCCATGACTTCTACTCCATCTGTCATAACAGTCTCCCAGGGCAGGGGAGACAGTGTGTGGTGGTGGAATGTTGCACGCTGCATCTAAAACTTGTAAGCCAATTAGCTGGTGTGATCAATGCTCGTGGTCTGTGAGTTGAAGATGTCAGTCTTGAGGGAGTTGCTGGGCGCTGACTGCTGACGCCAGTTCTGGTTTCATCACCTTTGCACCTTGCTCACTTTCATCATAGTTCGTTCGTCTTTGGAGTGCTTTTTACTGTAACACCATTGATACAGTATACAGCAATTGTAGTAGCAATGACATAAAGTGGCAGGGTTATTTAGCAATTGACATCATACAGTTTACATCATTGTCCATTCTCACCCAAAATCAGATCCCCTTGAGGTACACATTGGACTTCCGATCCTTTCACATTATCCACCAAGTGCACCCAGGTCCTTGAACAAAAGCAATCCCATGGATGGGTTTACCTTTGCTGGAGGCAGGAGTAACCCACACTGTCTTCTTTAACATATTCTTCATGTGCACTTCAGGAACTTGATTCCCTTCTACAGTACATAAAAGTTTCAGTTGCACAGGGACAGCTCAACTGGTAGATCCCCTAGTGTTAACTAACCAGGTGGCCTGTGCTAAATGTGTGTCCCCATGTTTGAGGGTCCCACCATCCATCGGTGTAGTCTTTAACAGTCCGTTGTATTGTTCAATTTTCCCGGAGAGTGGTGCATGGTAGGGGATGTGATAGACCCACTCCACGCCATGCTCTTTGGCCTAGGTGTCTATGAGGTGGTTCTGCAAATGAGACCCGTTGTCTGACTCAATTCTTTCTGGGGTGCCGTGTCGCCCCAGGACTTGCTTTTCAAGACCAAGGATAGTGTTCTGGGTGGTGGCATGGGGCACAGGATATACTTCCAGCCATCCAGTGGTTGCTTCCACCATCATAAGTACATAGTGGTTGCCTTGATGGGTTTGCGGGTTTGTGGGAGTGTGATGTAGCCTGTCTGCCAGGCCTCCCCGTATTTATATTTCAGCCATCTTCCTCCATACCAGAGAGGCTTTACCTGCTTGTCTTGCTTGATTGCAGCACGTTTCGGTGGACAAGCGAAGAGCAACTGATGTCATCTATCTGGACTTGTGCAAAGCATTTGACACTGTCCCCCATGTGACATCATTGCCTCTGAATTGGAGAGACATGGATTCAACAGGTCGACTACTTGGTGGATAAGAGATTGACTGCATGGTCCTGCTCAAATTGTGGTCAATGGCTCGATGT
>VWZZ01001290.1:7685-38876 GCA_013399095.1 Psophia crepitans | reverse complement strand
CATTCTATGATTCTATGATCTCCGGAGCAATTCAGTCTACTGAGGTGATCAGTTAGTGTAACAGCTACTTATAGACAGAATCCGTCAAAAGTGGAAATTAATATAAACTGAGTATCAGCTGCATTATTAAAAAAAACCTGACAGACTAATTCTTGAATGGGATTAACTTCAGATACATTTGGCCATGTCAAAGTTAAATTAGGCATTTAGGTTCTCACTACAATCACTAGTCAGTCATAGGCACCACCAAATGACAATGTATTCCAGTTAGGATGGATTCAATCAGACCATCTTTCCCTGGAAGCTACTGAAGTAACCTAAATGATTAGTTCCATCTCCTTGTCTGATTTTACATTGTCTGAAGTTACATGAGATGAGCGCTGTATCATCTTTCTGAGGAATGTAACACGTAAGATGTCAGTGTTCTGCCTGCTTCCAAATTCAAAAAAGTAGAAAGAAAAAGGCAAAAAAAAATCACACAATTAGAATAAAAAGGAATACATATAAGTAGTATCCTTTACTTTTTGTTTTTTAGATATTAATTTTACACATATGCAGAGTGGGATGTGAGCAAAGGCAGATATTTCAAACTGTTCAGGAGAGTGCAGACACTAATGACTGCCTGAAATCCACAGTATGATGAAAATTTCACTCACAATTGCAGCTACACAATAATATTTGGCAAATTTCTTCCTTTTCTTTTTAACCATACCTTAGTTTCAGATGTTGGAAGAAATAGGACAGCACATAGGGTTTGATACCTTAATAAAATATAATCTTTAGTTTTTATTAACTTGGCAGTGTAATTTAATTTTTCATTATTAGATTATTTTCAAAAAATATTGTAGCACAAAAGTGTAAATATTTCACATTTTTAAGGATTTGGCAAATCTAAGTGAGGAACAGAGGATGCTAATAGAAATTCACTGCTACAGCAATGCAGTAATTTTTTGCTAATATGACTTTGTTCATTTAAATCCTTGTATTTTTAATTGCCAGAATATGTTATTTTGTCACTCCGGGGAACATCTAATCAAGAAGGATGAATTTGCACTAGCAGGTATTTATAGAGTGTAAACAGGTGATAAGAATGCTTATAAATCAACAGGCTTCATGATGGAACCAAAAAGTCAGAAGGATAAGTTGAGAAAGCCAAAACTGGTTTTGGACCTTGTCAGCAAGGAAATTAGCAGCAGCACGAGATAAATTTGCCAATTATAAGATCTATTAGGCCACAGAAGCACAGTATCATTACCTATTATACTAGAAGTAAATTGCATTAGCAATATTAAAGACATTACTGTATAATAAATAATATACTCTTAAAAATCCAAATGTAAGTGCATATCCACATATTTAAAAATATAAAGTAAGATTAATAGGAAATAATTAAGACAGACCAACTTAGAGATAAATAGAAATTAACACATTCTTGTATTTCACAGAAGTTCTAGTACCATGATTTATGAGTAGTTTCTAATCAAAGTATTAAGATACAAGTCCAAGCATTTTTAAAAGAACAAGAGGTATTAATGAAACCTCATAAAAAATAATTCCATCTTGTTCGTCAAAACAAAGGTAATTTGAAAGGTTAATTTCTTTAGAAAAAAATATACGTTCAGTACAGACAGCAAGCTTGTATCATACCAGATTGCCCCTCTTGAATTTAGCATCAGAAATTCCATGCATTTTCCACCATCTCCTCTTTCTAGCAATGGAGTTATTTAAAACTTCCAGCTCTGGAGCTTACAACATTCTGATGAAGACAGGCATGGAAATAAACATTTGAACTCAATTGGAAATTATGATAATTAACAGGTAGTTTCTTCTCCATTGCAATACCTAGGCAGCCACGAAGTAGCAGTTGCAGGCTCAGACATTCTATCATACATGAAAAGCAACAGTTTCTGAAGCAGTGTTTTAAGTAAAAGAAAGATTATAAAAGGAATTATCCCTCTTCATACAGGTACATTAACTGAAAAGATAGTGAGTTTCACAAAACTCATTTACAGATCACAAAGCATTCCATCTTGCTTGTTCCGTGTATGTATATACCTACATCATGTTTGAAATGGGCTACTACATCAGTATCTACCACAACTGCAAAACAAAACAGAAATGTGGCACAGCCAAACTTTATTTCCAGTACTTGTACCTCTAAATATTGATAAAGACAATTCTCTAGTCCTGCCCTGGTCACTATATGTATATACATTTTTAAACATGTGTATAAATATGCATGGATAACTCTAAAGTTTAACACTAGAATTAATGTCTTACCTTCCATCTCTATCCCAGTCATACACTTCTACTTTAATTGTCCTAAAAGAAACCAAAACACATTTATTCAAATGTACCAGGGTTGTCTTTAATACTTGTATTTTAATAGCATATGGGTGCAGCAGGTGTGCCAAACCTAGAAGGCAGAATTTACCAGTCATTTCTCACAGGGCAGAAAATAGCAAGTCACTGAGGTTACCCAACATATCTTCATAAATTAATAGCAAAATACAGCAGAAGCTAAGGAAACAATTACACATTGCAAGTTTAAGCAATATATTTTTACTGACTGATGCTCTGAATTTTCTGGGGGGATGGGTGTTTATAAAAAAGATTCTTTAAATCTTTAAAGTATTATCAAAGTTTTTAAGAACATTAGCAAACAAACTTATTGTGAAGTTTTCTTTGGTACATGGTATTCTCTGGAAAAGGGATATCTACTGTAGGGTAGTAACATCTTATAGAATAAATTAATATACCCATATTTGAGAAGTGTGCAGAGATTGAGAGGCCCCTTATAAAACAAAATTATTAAACAGCAAAGTACAAATTAAAAGCAACATTCACAATACAAAGTAAAGCACATATAAAGCAGTAAGGAATTCCAGTCCATACATTTTGGTTCTTAAATGAAAATAACTACTCCAGAATGCAATAGAACTTCAACCTGTATCGACTGTATTAACCTCTTCCAAACATCGTGCAGTGGTGACAAATGAAAACTATGCGAGATCCACTCACGATTTTGTGAAGGCTGTGGCTGCAGATGAGAAATCTGTAGTTCTTTAAAGCACTTTTCCCTTCTTAAACTCCCCACTACCTCTCAACAGAGGAGGTGGCTGCTTGGCTATCTGACCAAAGAGGACGGAAAAGTGCAGCAGAATTTTCTTTTAATTCTTATAAAGCCAACAGGATAGTTGTTCAGTTCTTTCATCAGACTACACTAGATAACCGTCGGATTATACAATGGCTTCCTAGAATGAAATGGGGCGAACAGATTGTGGGATATGGGGGGACTGTGACAGAAGCACTCTAGGTGCCCTGACAGATTGCCCTGGACACTGGGAATACTCATTCACCTCTTTGTGAGTCAGGAGCTGTTGGGCAAGCTGGGCAAGTCTGCCAACACGCAAGTACTCAGCACAAACACTTTTTCAATAGGAGAATTAATTAAAATTTATTTCATTTAAATTAGAATTGAAAGACAAACTAGTAGATTATTATACACACAATACTGGTGAGGCACTAGAACAGGTTGCCCAGAGAAGCTGTGGGTGACTCATCCCTCGAAGTGTTGGACAGGGCTTTGAGCAAGCTAGTCTAGAGGAAGACGTATGTGCTCATGGCAGGGGTTTGGACTAGATGGTCTTTGAAGGTCCCTTCCAACCCAAACCGTGCTATGACTCTATACACATGGAAAAGCTGCAAATGGAAGATGAATGTGGAAATTAACTGTTTCTTTATGAGCAAAGTGAACCTCTGAGGACAGCTCTAACTACTCTTGCTTCAGGGATGACTGGGAAATAGACAAAATGTAGAAAAAAAAAATTCCCACATAAAGGATCAATCTTATTTTACATGCTTACTTGAAGAGTGGATTTCTTAAAATGCAAATACTATACAGCATATCATCATCAACATCATTAATGAAACAGGAAGCATGTATTGGGATGGAGATAATCTATAGTTCTATTTAGCTCCATTTACTATAGAAAGAGTGTATATATAAGTAAATTCAATGATCAGTAATAATGAATCCTAGTCGGCCTAAAATGAACTGAGTATGAGACAGAAAAATAACACCTCCAGACTTCCTGTATTTTAAGCAGCAACTTGCTTATTTTTATTCTTCAGAACAGTTTCACATGAAGTGATCAGGTCTGTGGTATTAATAGAGGGGACAGGAATCCAAGCAATTACTTTATAATTCGCTTCCATGGAAGTTGCTCCCCATTCTTCTGACAAGATACAGTTAAATACATGTTGAATGACGTACTTCACTAGGAAAGGACTCTCTGGCGGTAAGGTTGATCAACAGCTGATAGTATATACAACAGCACATTCATGCCTAGATGATTTTCACACTTTTTCTGATATTCCAAAATAGGCACAGAAGGAGTTGCTTTGTCTGGATATTTCCCCTTGCCACTCAAATTTAATGTCTCTGATCACATTGTTTGTTACATTTTATCCCTCTTGTGGAATTTCATTTTGGGGTTAAGTTACCTTAGAATGAAAACTGGTTAAAGTGAAAGTTGTTATGTGGAACGAAATCAAGAACAGCTCCAAAGCTACTTTACCCCACCAAGTATCTGAGTCTTGAAAGGAAATCATATTTAATTTAGTAAGAAAGGTAGTATCACAGAGGTTTTTTTCCCTAGACAACCACTATTTTACTTCCAGGTTTCAAAACCTGTTACTATTAAGATAGACAGGACAGACTACTAAATAAAGATTTACATAACTTTTAGTAGACTTAAGTTTTGAATTGTCTTACAAATTTGTGTTTAAATAACCAAATCATCTCAGAGAGAAAAGAATTTATCTTAACTCAAGTTGAGTATCAAGATAAATTCCTGAAAAGGATCTTCAGACATTCAACTTCAATAAGAGCAATTCTTCCATGAATAAAGCTCCTCTCTCATGAAATTTATTTCATATTAAAAGATTATTGCAGGACTTGAGTTTCACCTATTTTGCATGACATGCAAGATATTAAAGGTCTCTCAAATCTTTACATACTGGTATTTTATCCTGTCTACACTGCAATTTATCTTAATTTTAAAAAAGTCTTTAAAAAAATCAAGGTTAGAGAATATTGGCGTTTAGGATATCTCTGTCTTAAAACTTTTATGCAGAAAATAACTACGTGTAAGCACTCTTTGGGAGCTCATATTAAGAGACAAAAAGAACAAAGATATTAGAGATACTAAGTACTACTGTAGTTCTGAAATCCCTGAAATCCCATGCCTGCGATGGCTGAAGACATATTGTATGATTATATGGTCTGAGAAAAATTATGCAAATCCTGGCCTTTTCACCACGAAGAAGTGGAGAGTTCACTCAGCAGCAAACACTAACTGAAGATTTACTCTCCCCAAAACAAGAATGAATGTTTACTGTGATACATTCTTACTAATGACATCATTCCCACCTTTCACATCTGTCATAGAATGCAGAGCATCAAAATTCGATCTGTGAAACTATCATTATCTGAAAGAGACTTGTGGGGTTTGTGCTTTTATGTACTACCATGCTGAGCTTAGGAATCTAATCCTTAGCTTTAGAAAGAAAAGTTTTTGAATAAAGAAAGCCCCAAATTTGGATGCTTTTTCTGAACTACCAGCAGATACTAATTTGAATTAATCTGACAGCTAATGAGTATTTATTGATTTGAAACATGATTGTTGTAGGCAGAATTATGAAGTTCCATGGAGCCTTTTATTCACAAGGCATTCACTGGGCACATTATGTTGAAAGCATTCAAGGTAGAATCAACATGAGAAAACAGTCGTTACACAATAATTTGAGGCATGCTATTATACTTTTTAATTCTCTTTTGGAATGAAGGAGTTATTTCAGTATGCCTCCACCACAATATCTTTTTAAATTATTATGAAAATCAAAAGATCTTTAATATGATAAACAGTGCAGTGCCCAGAGACTAGCTTCATGAGCACTATTTTGCTTATGCATTACGCACATGAAACCAAACACGAGTTAAAAATTCTATTTGATTAGAATGTATTTATGAAATTGCTGCTGTTTTTTTTTTTTTTTTTAATCTATTTGAAAGAGTAACCAACATGGCTAATGACAACTGTATCAAGTACTTCACAAGGAGAATGTTAGCAATGTAGGAGAACCCTTTGTCCTTCAGTTTGAAGGAACATGACATCAAGTACTGGAAGATTATTACAGAACAAATAAAGCAGCTAAGATCCAGTAAGAAAGACTAAAAATGGTCACTACCCCAAAAAATGGTAAAAAATATACCACTTTGAGGGAAAAAAAAAGAATCACAAGTCAATTAGCTTTTGACTTTTCAATAAGCAGCTTAAAGACAGAGCTTTAAGTTTATTACTGTGAAAGCATTCTGCTCAGCTTAGTGAATATAAGCACTTCTTACTCTCCTGCTTCTTCGTATTGACTACTGAGATTCAGTCAGTTGATTCAAGAGTTGGTTTGTTTATCCCCTGGCATTGGCTAGTCAATTACAAGTTCAAGGAATGCCTTCCCAGAAGACTAGGATTTCATGGCAACTGCTTAAAATCATTTTAGTGCGCACATTTCACTAAATAATTTTTTTGATAAAATAATGCAGCAGAGGTATGACATGGCAAAGTCATGTACTACAGTAACCTAAAATATAGGTGAATGGATGATAATCACATACATGGAAGCTGAAAATAAAAACTGCGGTAGAAAAGTAACTACGTAAATTCCATATTAAAGATTTTTTCAAAGACACATTCATAGGCAAATTAATAATTTGAGCAGTCTTGTTTAATTTCACTACATGCAGCAATATGTTTCAACAAAGCATGTGGCTTCTGCTGATGGAAATCTTAGTTCACGTAAATGCATTTCAAAAATATGAATGGTGACAACATATTAAGATGTCATCAACAACGGTTAAACATTTTTCTTGTTGATATTGTTGAAAATTAACATGTCCACTTTTTAAGGAGTCTAAAACCAGCCGTTGTTCCTCAACTTTATTTATTTGCTTGTTATTATTGGTAAAATATTGGTTAAAAACATGATATTATTACCCTGATTTTCAAAGCTGGATCCTTTTGCATGCGATCACTGAAAACTTGAAAATCTGAACATGACGATGATTACCTTCTGTGTTTCTCATCTACTTACCTATATATTTTAAAGGCTTTCATTTATCAGCAGCCTCTGACATTATAATGTCACTCAAGAAAGACATCATTTTTTTCATTGAAACGTTATTAAAAAACTACTTGTGCACATTAGTAACTGGGGCTATTCTTCAAATTAATCTTTTCTTTCTAACTGTTACTTAATCACACCTTGGCAAAGCAGTTTTTCCCGGAAATCACCACTAACATTTCCTACAGCTTTATCACATTGGCTTTCTTTTTGTGAATTCTTGAATGTGATGAATGGTTTTGAACACGTATTATCCTTTCAAAGTATTGATTCAATAACATAAGTAACATCAAGGACTGAATTGCATAGAAAAACTTAAATATAAAAGAACACATGAGTTAGGGAGAAAAAAAAAATCATATATGCTAAGAAAGCTTAAACTATAGCTTACCGGTCGTAGTCTCCATTACACAGTGCTCTGACAGAAATCTTGAATGCCTGCCACACTGGATTTAATGTATTTTTTACAACTTCTGTTTTGTGGCAGATTGTAAAACTGTAATAAAAAAGATGTATCTTGTATTTATTTACTTTTTCTCTTGTGTCATCAAGCATAGAATCAAAAGAGCTGTAATCTGTATTCACTCATACAATGTAAAATTTAAGATAAGAAAAAAAAGAAATGCAGTGAAATCAGAGAGAAGGGAAGACTGAAGAGGACAGACCTGTTTAAGAGAGATTACAGACAAGGGTGCTAAACAACTCTATACCTAAAATGTTTTTACCCATACCTTAGACAAGAATTACAACCATTCAGTGAGTTATTTCAGGCGAGAGCAGTCTCCATCCCACCATCCTGGTCTGGTACAGCCAGGAATCAGTCACAGAACCAGAAAGAAAGCAGTCCAGTAAGGATTTGACTCTTGCTTAGCAATTAAGAAACTGAGCCAAGGGAGTCATGGTTTTCTGATGCTTCTTTCCCGTTTTATGTCTATGATTTCTAAAGCAAGGCTGTCTCAGGTAAATAAGCCTCTGTGAGATCCCATGATCACCTCCTCTCAGGTGAAATACAATGAATTGTTTTAACGGATTGCTTCCTCTAAATGATGCAAAATTAAAATACTTCTTTTGAATCCTCATCTTGGGGACTGAATTGTTCAAAAGAAAATAGGAGGCAAGGTCCCTGGTGAAATCGCTACTGAAATTCTACATGCAGATGTAACTAACGTTGCCCTTTGAGGGAATATCAATAAGGAATATCTTCCTTACATTCCAAAGGGCTGTATCTTTATCCTGGCTATGATTCAGAAGGCATACCTGAAGCTTAGAGACAGAAAAGGGAGCATCCTTCTGCCCATGGGTGCAGAAGTGCTGCCTGAACCTCCTGTTGGTTTCCGGAGACCAATAAAGAATCAGCGGCTCACCAGTCACCTCGTGGAAGGAAGTGGAGAAGCACTCCACTTGGCACTCAGGGCCAAGAGAAACTGCATATACCAGCACTCCCAGTAATGCCCAGAGAAATTCCACTAATGACCTTAATGCCATTCACAAAGGAGCCATAACTCCTCCAGGCTTGTAATTTAAAATACTCAGCATTTATTCAGGAAACTGTTCCTATCATCGGCCTCTGAGAGGAAAAGAGCAGGGAATAGACACAAATATACCCATACACAGGTTTATGTTAACAGCTGTTCCAGTTAAGCTACTGAAGTAAGTAATATCATACATGTCTAGCCTTTGGGTCGATATGATGTCATATGTAAGAACTATCAGCTTCCAAGAAAACTTAATCTGTCAGTGGACTGCCATGTAAGAAGTAAGTTGACCAGAAGGTAGCATGTCAGGTCTTAGCAGCAGAACAGGAGAAATTAACCTATTTTAGCAAATTAAAGAATAAATGTAGAGAACAGCCACTTCTAAAAAAAAAAAAATTAAAAAAAAAAATTGAGTTCTGTTTCCTAGAACTTGGTTAAAAACATAAAAGATATTTCCAAATTTGCAGTATAAAATGGTTTTACCTGTAACAATTTCCAAGCACTAGCATATTCTGCAGCTACAATTTTCTTTGATAATTCTGTTTAACTTAAAGGCATACTATATCTAAACAGGAGTAATCCTATTAATTTTCATAATGTTCTGTATTTATCATACATTCGACTCCTGAAATCCTGAGCTGCACTATTTGATCTTTTTGATACAATGGTTTTATTCTTATACAGCAAAACATGATATACTTAAATCCAACAAACATTGTAAAAGAAACAAAGCTTAATCTGACAAATATAAACAATTAAAACTATATTACCATCTGCAAATAAATAAGTTGCCTAGTGTTTAGCGGCAGAAATACTTAACAGGCATCTACCTGCCATCTTCATTGCTGCGATGAAATACAAGAAAAGGATCAGATTTCCCAAAGAAGTCCTTCTTGTCTAGTTTGTTCGCACAAAATTGCATTAAAACTGAATCCTGAAATGGGTAATACAGAAAAATTACATTCAATATGCAGTTTATGACACTAAAATAAATAAATAAATAAATAAATTACTAATAGCCATACAAATAGAAAACAAAACAAATGAGGCTATCTGTGTTCTAGATACCCTCTACATATTCTCATTCCTGCAGTGTCCTTACAGTGCACTTTGAACTGCTGGAACTAAGAATTCCTCCGTAGGGGAGTGCAGAGGAAGGGCTAATTTCTATGCTAAATGCCTCAGGTTTTTTCCAGGATTTTCTGGCATCCAAAGTTGCATTCTGAAGGAAGCAGATGCACAGGCAAGGAATGCATATTAGAATTAATTTTAACAACTCCAGTGAGACACGACTAAGCCTCGTTCCTCGAGAACAGAGGGCTCAGGAGGATCTTATCAATTTGTATAAACACAAATGGGATGGAAGGGAGTAAACACTGGTTAGTGGGTCATAGGTACAAACTGAAATACAGGAAATTCCATTTAAATACTAGAAAAAGCCTTTTTACTCTGAGGGTGGTGAAACACTGAAACAGGGACTGTGGAGTCTCCTTGGACATACTCCAAACCTGGTTGCACAGAGCCCCGAGGGTTGGACTAGACGATCTCCCAAGGTCTCTTCCAACTGCAGCAATTCAGTGATTCTAAAAATCTTTGCCATTCTGAATATGAGCTATAAAAGTCTGGCAAAAAATCTCAGAAGATCAGATAAGATCTGAATATATCTGATCCAAATACTGAATAACCTTAGGTAGGAAAATATGACAGGGAGAGTATGTGACAGTTGGTGAGACACGCAAGAGATTGTGTGAGGGTATACACATGAAAAAGCATGACAGAGAATGCAAAAGAGTGCCAGAAAGAGAGACTCAGTCCCAAATTCTTTACAAGCTCCCTTCAGTGATTTTGAACTAGTCATGATAAATGCAAAATTTGAGCGGGGTCAATCTGGCAGAACATGAAGGCTTTGCAAGACACCTAGTATTTGTCTTCATTGAAAGGGAAATAAAATACACCACAAACCCAGAACCTGTTCTGATTATGGATTTAATAGCATATTTGTGACTTCTAAATAGTTTGTTACAACTGGGATGCAAACTCTGGTCTTGGAGCATAAAGTCAGAGTATCAGGAAAAAATTGCCTTTAGTCCCTTTTAAGGTTACCAATAAAGACTTGGGGTGATGGCAAACGTCTCTTGAATGGTAAGAGCTTAACATCTTAAGAAATGTAGAAGCACAACTTCTGCAGGAAAGCAATTAAACGATGTACCCGTTTTGTCATCTGTTAGAAATATGAACATTTTGATCATGTACTATGTCCAAAAGTTTGAGTCAATATAAAACAGAAGGAAAAGACAGGCATCCTCCATGACCATACTTATTCATTCATACGAGTAACACGGGAGTTTCCTACTGCTAAATGGCAGTTAATGAGACTGAGTTGGTGCATCCTATTAACATAATGGTGCGGGACCCACAGGTTGCCTGGAAAAGGTAAATAAGACTTGAGCTCATGCGCTATTCAAATATACCACTATACCACTCCTGCAGAGAAGTAATAGAAACTTGACTAAGCTGGAAATTAGGCACAAAATTAAGGATTCCTTTTTACTTCACTTATCTAATAAACTTAAGAAAATAAGGCCTAAACAGATTAGCTATCAGATAAATTAGTAAAAAGAGAAATACGACTACTGCATAAATAGAAAAAAATTAACCCCTTATGACATGGTATAGAAGTTGGAAGTTGTACAAAAGGCAAAGCATTACTCCTTCAACACCACCAAATCACAAAAACTAAGCCCTAGAAACAAATCTCTTCAAGCCTCAAGGTATTTTTTTGGGATTATGTATCTAATTTCATACTCTCCAGATTCCCTGTACAGTCTCATGAAATGTCTAATACTATTGCCTTTCTTCATTCAAGATTTGCTACCTTGTCATTGCAAACTCTACAGCCCCATCCAATATATACCGTGCTTTGACAAACCACCCCTCTTCTCAGATTCCAAGCAGTCTTCATCATACCATATCTACAGCCCTTCCTTAATCTTCCTTCCAGTCTCTTTCCGTACAGTTTACAGATTGCTGCTGGCTCGCTCAGTGCTGGCCTGGCTGCCAGGTGCTTTCTGGCAACTAAGCCTCCTCCTCTGCCCAATCCACTCCTCCAAGAACCCCAGGGGGGCAGAAGCAGTGACACTCTTGGGGAAAGTCATGACTACACCCTGTCTCTCCCCGTAGTCAGACATTCTCCCCCCTGCAGTGCCCTGCTGCTGCCTCAATATTCTTCTGTTTTCTATTATATATGTAGGCATATGCCATTAACACGCCATAGAAGTGTTCACTTTCTTTAAAGAGAAAAATGTTTAAACTCTTCTTTTATGGCAATGCTTTTAAATATCTTACTATTTTTTTTCCAGTAAACATTAATTTCACATTTTTTAAATAATATGACTTGCTATTAGCATAAAATCTTTTAATTATAGGGTTAAAATTATAAAATTTTACTTTGATGTTCATATAATGTCAATATTCCATAACAGAAATATAATTCCATGGCTGAAAGAAATAGATCTTTGTCAAAAATTGGATACTAAGAAATTAAAATGTGATTAATTATTTGGGGAAACAAAGACTAGATTTAAAACTAATCTAAAATTTAAAAATTTTATGGTTTGTATTGTTTTCTGCTTCTGTTTCTTCTAAGAGAGTAACCAATAGGAAAAAAGTATCCTAGCTTCTTACATGTATCACAAAACGCAAATTTTGATACTATACCTTTGACAATCTAGTGCAGCGTAAATCACAAAATAATTTTCATTTTATTTTTCAAAAAGCAATGAATACACACTTACTCGGCAACAGCCTAGTTCTTCTGCTGTTACTATGACTGTTCCACATTTTTTCCCAGGAATTCCTCTGCAAGAAAATACAAGTACATCACCTGAGTTCCTTAATACCATTTATGAAAGTTACAACAGACACAGATAAGCACAGGGTAAGCTTTCAGGTCACAAGACTGATGGCATGCTATAGTTTCCCTTTTCTATCACCTGTCCTGTGTAAAAAAAGTTAGTTTATCCTAAGTGAATTGGTGAGTTGCATATTTATTCTAACTAGCAAGAAACAAATCAGTTTCAACTTTGAAGGAAACAGCATAAAAAGTTTAAATGGGATGAAATGACAATATGAGAATTTTATCTTCCAGCCTCCCATTCACGTTTTATTTAGAGAGGACTCCACGACTTACGGATTTGTGAAAAGCATCCTTTTGCAATTTTTCTCCTTAAACAAAAAAACTAAAATATATTTAAAACTATACACCAGCTTTATTTTACAACATCTATTATGAAATGTTTATGATGACGCATAAGAATCTCACCAGCGGATACAGTAGTTGCAAAATAAATTACCCAGCAAAATAAGTTCACCCAGCAAAACAAAGCAATGCTGCTGCAACACCAGAAAGCACAAAACTAGTGGTTAGCATAAAGAACAATGTTAGGAATGGAAAAGCCACACATAACCTGACAGGATTCAGTGCCAGCAGCCTTTCGTGGGGGGTGGAGTGGGGAGACAGGGATGACACGTGCATTACGCTATGCTGTAAATGAGTAGTTCTGCAATATCCTAATGCCTATTAGCGTGCCCGTTAGCACGCACCTTGGCAATTACTTCTAGATTTTTTGTTCAAAACTAATGTTACTGTTTATGCTCATTTTATTTCTATTCTTTACTTCTTCACACCTTTCTTTAAAATAATTAATTATTTTAATAAAATTACTTTCCAAGAAGACATTAAGTTATAATTATATTTTCAAATTGATTGTATTTTTTAGATTTTCCTAAGAGAAATAGAGGGCACTCCTGTTCTTCTGTTATGGCAAAACATTAACGTAAACATTTACTGTTGCTCCTATTTCACTTAGTTTCCTTAATCTTTTTTAAATTTTTGCAATTTAAAAGTAAGTTTTCAAATTCAAGTAAGTTCAGCAAGATTGCAGTACAATAAATAACTGGTGGGAAAGTAGTCCTCAGACGGAGAAAAAAGTTTAGAAATTATGAATAGAGGAGCAAATGCCAATGCAAATTTATGCAAGCTCAATGAAACTCTTGTTTAGAGTTGCTGTTTAAGTATCTAAGGAATACATCAGGGAATGCTGCTCCTATACCATGGCAGTCATTTGCCAGTCATCAGAGCGATACTGGACTGCTCGCCTGGACCTCCTCAGTACTGCATGGTGAAGTCTGAATTTCACAAGGAGAATAGCTTCTCTACCCACTGTTTAAGTTTCTGTTGTGAAATTTTACATGATGATTTAAATGCATACAAAAAAAACTTACGGCACTCTTCCATTTAATGTTGTATGATTTATAAAGTACAACACTTTAAGACCAAACAGGAGAATTTTCTTCAAATAACAGAAAAAAATAAAACTGAATTGTACTGTGTAACATTTGGAATCACCAGATTCTATCGGCATTTTCAAATCATACAAATTAACATCTGTCACCTTTCAACAGCTCAAGACTGAAAATGACCCATTTCAGCCTCTCTAGCAATGGGATATTGAAACTGAAATCTCAGATTTTCAAAAGACAAAAAAGCTATGTTTTTTCTTTTGAACAGTACTTCTTGAAGCATCAAAAACTTCTGAAATTCACTAATAACAGCAGTAGTAGAAACGACTTAGTTATCAGGGTGACATTGACCTTACACAGTAAAATGTTTCAAGGAACAAATGACCATGATTGTGGCTTTGACAGAGATGGAACAAACAGAAATCTCAGAAGTGTAACTAAAAACCCAGAAGTTCCCAGCACCACAATTCTGTAGGATACACCAATTCAAACAGAAAGCACAAGTATCAGAATTACCATTACCTGACCCAAAATTCTTCCTCCTGAAGTATTTGAGCTCAGTTAACTGTGCAATTAGGGACATATTTGAGACGTAGTCTGGGAAATGACAGTACTTTGAAGAAAATGCATTAAACCTTCCATCTGACGTCTCATACCAAAGGGATTTATCCAATTTCCTACAGATTACTGTGTCAGATGCTAGATTGTGAAAAATACAACTCTGAGCACGCCCTGAAGAGCTGGAAGCCTGAAGTAAACCATTGATAAGCAAGTCCCATTTCTGACAAACTGGTCACCAAACAGTTGCCATTTGATAGAAAACTTTGCGCCACCCTGCCTGCAGTTATAACGCAGGGCAGTCAACGCCTGCTTGTCTCAAACTGAGATTTGCATATGAAGACATTTATATGAAGACTTGCTTCATTTCATCTTATGAACATGAAGGCCAAGGGTTGCCCAACCCCAAGAGATACCTGTGTCTGGAACTATCACTCTGAAGGATGGGGGACACTGGAGAGGCAATCCCCTGAAGATATTTCGGTGGGTACATCAGAAAAAAAGGAATTCTCAGTTGTTGAGTAGCCATGAAAAGTACACACAGTTGTAGTGGTTTTCTGCTGAGACAGAGTTAATTTTCACAAGAAGGGGTCACAGCCAGGACAGCTGACCCAAACTAGCCAAAGGGATATTCCATGCCACGTGACGTCATGCTCAGCATATAAAAGAGGCTGGCTAGGGAGAAGGTGTCGCTGCTCAGGGACAGGCTGGGCATCCAGTTTCAGGGTGCTGAGCAAATTGCATTTTGTATCACCCGCTTTGTATATTCTGTTATCTGTGTCGTCGTTATTTTCCTCTTCCTTGGCTGTTCTAATAAATTTCCCTTACCCCAACCCATTCTCACTACAACCTCCTTTCAGGTAGTTGTAGAAAGCGATAAGGTCTCCACTCAGCCTCTTCTTCTCCAGACTAAACAACCCCAGTTCCCTCATGAAAAAAGTACCAGACTATTTGCAGACACTAAACAGTTTGTTCTCTTACAAATCCCCTTACAAACCATTCATTAAGATAAAAATCCTTAAATGTAAAGTCAGCACCCTGAAAAAAACTTCAGTGGTCACAGATCAGCCAAATGGAAAGAACTTTAACTAGCAATAATGCCTTGTGAGAAAATAACAAAATAATTTCAAGCTGATCTTATCACTGTGTAAAAATACATTACTTTGAGATTCAGCATTACAGACCAGTCTTTACAGAACACCTGTAGGTGCTCTACAGTGATCACCTCTTTTTGGACATTATTTGAGGGAGCAAATAATTTGACGGTTAAGAGGAACTGAACAGAAAACCATCATCAAATGAAAGGCCCTCAACAATACCAACATGTATCTAGACAAGATGCATGTCTTGAGGAGTAATTATTGTCTCCTTAGAATAAATTATTCCATGAACCACATTTGCAGCACCTAGAGAAGTTTAAAGGACACTGTGAAGACCACTTGGGCTTTAGCAAGGACTGAAAGGAGAACATTTCCAGAGTTGGTGAAAAAGTTGGAGAAAGATCACAATTTATCTGGGAATTCAAACCTGAGCTTCCCATTTGGCAAGCTGAAATCGCAATGAGGCAAAAGAAGGAACATTTTTCAGATCGTTCAAAAATTTAGTCTTATCCCTGAATTTACAGAACCCAGCCCTCTGGCAGTCACAGAGAAGAGGACAGGACAACTACATAGGAAGTCCAAGTCCCTGGGTTCAGATGTTTTTCTATCAATTATGTTCACAGCAAGATGACAGGAGAAAAAACTTCTCAAAATTGGCCAGCTGGCTCCAGTGCAGCCTCATTAGCAGGCAATGGCACTCAGATGTGAATAACTAGCACAGAATGCTCATTAAGCTTTGCAATGGCTCTGCCTCCTCATTAAAGGGAATCCCTACAGGAATGCACTTAGTAGGTCCTGAAAGAAGCATTGCTTGGAGTTACAAATGTGGCTAGGTCTTCTCTCTAAGAAGACAGAACATGCAAATATCTGACTGAATAATGTCTGGGAAGGGGATGCTCTCTTGAGAGAAAAATAAAGCTGCGTCATTTCTGGAAGTAGATGCATTTGAACCTCATCCTTTCGTGCTAATACAACTGGGGCATGAAAAGACCAGTCTGATTAAATCTTGCACATGAAGCTTGTCTTAAGAAGGCATTTAATGAAGCTAGTAACCCAACAGGTAAAGAGAGTAAACACTATTGTTAAAATGTCAGACTCTCCATTTCACCTGCTTTGTATGACTAGATTTATTTTCCAAGATAAACTACTCAGAGCAAATGTTCACCTCTGTACCTAGCCAGTCTGTACAATTAAGTGTCATGCAGAGTATGTTCTTGAACAAAAATGCTCACAGTCACAGGGATAACAGGCTAGCACACTACCATACCATAAGCAAGAGTCTTCTGTTACAGACTGCATCAAATTCAAAGTCCTTAATGGTGTCAGAAACAAACAGAAAGAGAGGTTCAGAAGACATCCTCTTCATGCCTGCCAAGACCAAATACTATTAGGTTCATGCCTCAGAAGCATAATTTGCTGGTGCTTGTAAGACCAATGAAACTGCAGGTCATGCCTGTCATGAAGGGAAAGAAGAAAAATGTGCGTGTATATCTTCACTTTTGCATTGACCATGCAGGTCAGTAGCCAGGTATGTTTCAGTCTGCCTGACAGACCACTGCAATGGTGACCCTCTAGGCTTGAGATGTTTTACTTTCATTTTGATGAAGGACAAAAGTATCCTTTCATGGTAGGCTTTCTAAGGGAACTTTCCCTGTTGACATACAATCTGACTTGGAGTTGGCCAGCTCATAGCAGCCATGGAGTCCTGAATCTCACGAGGCTTTTGTATATGTCCAAAGTAAATATATCTGAAATTTAAGTTTCAAGTCTCTCTGATTTTCATTTTGAAAGAATGTCAGAGCTTACTTGAGCGCTAATCAGAGAACAGAATTCAAGCTTCTCAAGCTGCTTAAGTACAAAAAGTGCAACTTAGTAGGGTAGCCAATTGGGACCAAAACAGCACAGGGCATTCTCTTCTTTGTAAATCCGTTGGCAGAGAACAGAAAAGGCAAAACGTTAATGAACTTCAGAAATACTGTGAAGAATAAAAGCTCTCTGATCTCAAGTGACAGATCATAAAGAACATTCAAGTTATGTGAATATAGACTTCACTTTGTAAAGAGAATGGTAAATTCAAAGCAGTAAATACCCTTAGGAATGGAAAACATGCAATACTGTCAATTGAATTATTATTTGAATATTAAGAGACATTGAACACATGTCTATAAGCAAACAACCCTGAAATGCAAAGCAATGGTTTGATGAATAAAATAAGACAGCAAAAGTCTCCCAGACACTAAGCTACCCAGACTTCAGAGATTCCAGACTGAACAATCAACCAGGCACAGTCGCTTAGCCACAGCACTGTCAAAAGCACCAATGACAAAATAAAACATGAACACTGGGAAGAGCTGATATAAAGTCAGAAATACTTTCTCATTAACAGTAACAAACATCAACCCACACCACATATACAAAAAGGAAGATATATTTAAAATCTTGCAGGGGGACAACTAATTTGGGTCCATTTAGTAATCTCCATACAACAGAGTATCAGAAGCCAGACCCGAGCAACACTTGTTTACCCATTACAAGATGTATTACACAGGCTCACACAACTGTGAAATCATTGTAAGACCTTTTTTTCCATAGAATCATCACTGATATGTTTTCCTTTCTCAAAGCTAATTTTAAACTTTAAACTTCATCTGTTACTCACTTCAGACTTCACTTAACCTGTATCAAGTGACAACAAACTGCTGAATGGATGATTTTTATCTCCATGTTTAAAATAAATTTCAGGAATTTTCTCAGAAAAAAAAAAAGTGTAGTGTGATGAATAATTTGCCTCCTTGAAGATAGGAAGAGCTACAAAGACCTTCAAGAAGTCAGTAAGATTTGTCTTACTAAATATGGATGTCTTCAAGGTCAGCACCTATCTCGGACTAAGCCACCCCAGACTTCCAGTAGTCTCGAATCACTACTAGGCAAAACAGCCAATGGAATTGCAAAAGTGCAATTCAGTGTGGCAGTTAGCTTAACTTAGGCCTAGACAGTGAAAAACTAGTGAACTTTTGGTTTAGTAGAAATAAACAAAATAGTGCCAACCCCTTGTCCCAATCGACAGGACAGTGTTTGTGTGCTCAAGTAGACAAACTATGCAACCAACCTGCTCACCATCAAGAACTAAAACCATGTGCAGAAGAAGTAGAGAGCGTGTCCCCCCAACCCATGGTGCTGAGGCTTTCCTGGGACAGCCCTGACAGGAGCTGGGCAGGAGCTGTTTCTCTCACTGGGTTACTGGAGTTCCCCCACCTGCCTCGTACCTCTGTGCTCCTTTGTAGGAGCTTCAATTTGTGAAATTGAAGGACATCTTAAAAGTTAAGGTTCACCTGCAAACCTTGGTGACCACAGAAAGTAATGCAGTTTTAAATGTACCATTTCCTGGGCAGTTTTTCAAGTTATTTAAGGAAGTGATACCATTAAGTACTATTCCTTCTAACATATATTATGTTACTGTGTGTATAGGTGTGTTTTTAAGTTTAGATAGTGTGTTTGTAAGAGTTTTCCCGAATTATGCTGCAGATACTGAAACCTTCCTCACCCGCAGAGCTGAAGAATTTATTTACCCTTAAAATGAAGCAGTTCCCAGCGTGCACAGTCCCACCAATATAGAGAAGGAAAATAATAAAGAATTTGTAGTGATATTAATAGAACTCTTTAAGTATAGGATAATTAAGGCCATGATTTAAAAATAAATAGTGTAAAAAGTACTGATGTAGTCCTTGGGGCAGGAGGGTGAGGAGGGAAGGAAAGGTTGCAGGACCGGGGGTGGAGCAGGGAGGAGTACTAGGAACTTGTCCTAAAGATTGAGTTTGTAAATACAGTGGTCAGGTGACTCTACTATATTTGGAACCCCTCAAAATTCAGCAAAAATGCATTGATTACAGATCTCAATTCTGAATATTAAAGAGAATATGAATCATACTGTTAAAGGATGTTGCAGCAGTAATGATCACAGCGCTACTGGAATTCAGCAAGCTAACAGCTTACATTTGTTACAAATCATTTTGAATCATCTGTAGTTTGCAAATTAGGGAAACTAAATCAAGGGCTTATTTTGATAAAACACTAAGTGCAAATGTTTTGCAAAGACTTTCAAGTTTTTTCATATTACTCCGTTTTTCAGTATGAATTGTATGATAAATGAGTCCTGTTGAATAGCTGAAACTTGCCTTTGTACAAAACCCAAATGATTGGAAGTAAGACATTTACAGACAGAATTTAGTTGAGGCTAATGGACTGGAAGGGCATAATTACAGGAATGCCTCCCCACAAAGCAGTGCTAGCCAAACCCTGACATTTAACGATTCAAAAGGATTTGTGTTTCAGGTATGCATGTCTCAGAAATTCAAGCAGATTAAATCCCATTAAAATATTTTCTGAACAAAATATAAGTAAGGAAGGTTTACAACAGTTTTTGTAATGGAAATACTTCTTTCACTTTAAAGTTTTTATGATTTCATAAGGACCCTTACATAAACTAAAGGAAAACTACGTACATTCTCAATTTATCACTTTAAATGGTCTGTTTGAACTGTTATTTTATCCAGAAAGAGTTCTAGAGACAACCTGAAATTATTTTTGGCATGGAAATAGGAAACTTCAGATGCTTTTCCAAGCTTACACTTGTGTTGGAATCATAAAATTTAAGAATTTAATTGTATTCAAGTATTGAGAAGAGTTTTTATCATGATTGCTCAACACTTCAAAGTCCCTGGAAGAGAAAATGATAGCTGTCATATGTGTGTCTCCTTGAAGCCGGCCACTGTTCTCACCAAGATGAAAAGTTTAGGGCCACCTCCACAGGACATGACCACGCTATTTAATACAAACTAGAGAAATGCTTTTTTAAAAATTATTTTATCAATGACATTAAGTTATTTACATAAGCAAGAAAAAAGTCTCTAATAAAATCTAGGGGAAAAGGCTACCGTTGATATAGTTTGGACACGATAATAAAATACTGACTTCTGAGATTTTTCACGGACCTCAAAGCTACTACTAAAACTAATGTTTAAATTTGAAGTTGACAAGTACAGAATACAAGATGCGTTCATGAAAAGAGAAGTAGTGTATAAACCATATAAACCACTAGACATAGATATAAAAGGGTCATCTGAGTAACAAATTATTCATTACAGCAAACATATACATAGAAGAAAAGGTATGGCTAGAAACGTATTTCTTAAGAATTTTACATCAGGCTAATAATGCATCATTAAAATAACTCAATTAGTGAGTTTTCCTGTATTTGCAATTATACTAAAATAATATCTAAGTACATTCTGCATTTTGCAAATTGTTGTAGTTGACCCAGATTCTAGTTCTTGTTATTTGAATACAAAGTCAGAATATGTGCCCTGTGTGGTGTTTTCACCAAAGTTTGGCCCAAAATAATATAAGGCTTGCTAAGCCCAAAAACTTAGGTGTTGATTGATGTTGATTGATGCTCGCCTGGACATGAGCCAGCAGTGTGCCCAGGTGGCAAGAAGGCCAACGGCATCCTGGCCTGTATCAGGAATAGTGTAGCCAGCAGGAGCAGGGAGGTGATTGTCCCCCTGTACTCAGCCCTGGTGAGGCCGCACCTCCAGTACTGTGTCCAGTTTTGGGCCCCTCACCACAAGAAAGACATCGAGGCCCTGGAGCGTGTCCAGAGAAGGGCAGCGAAACTGGTGAAGGGGCTGGAGCACAGGTCTTATGAGGAGCAGCTGAAGGAACTGGGACTGTTTAGTCTGGAGAAGAGGAGGCTCAGAGGAGACCTTGTTGCCCTCTACAACTACCTGAAACGGAGTTGTGGTGAGCTGGGAGTCAGCCTCTTCTCGCAGATAACCAGTGACAGGACTAGGGGGAACGGCTGCAAGTTGCNGATGATCCTTGAGGTCTCTTCCAACCTTAATGATTCTATTTTATTCTATTCTATTCTATTCTATTCTATTCTATTCTATTCTATTCTATTCTATTCTATTCTATTCTATTCATCTGCCCTTATAGGGAAATCAGTGATGAAGAAAAGTAAATGAAGGAACCCTGGTGTACCACTCATAATGAACCCAGTAAAGTGGGATGAGAACAACGCTCCAGCAGCCAGAGTAACCAAATTAATGGTCATTCACTGCAGCGCAATTACTATTTTAAAAAAAAACCCAAATGAAAAAACAACAAAAATTCCAAATCAAAAGATATTAGCATCACATGAAATGTTCAGCTATACCTTCAAATATTTGGTTTTGATGTCATATGTGAATTTGTAGCATACGCTTAGATAAAAATTGTAAAATATTGTCAATTACTCAAATATCATTTAGGAATAGAAAATTAAGATCCCTATGAACAATGGCTGGCAAACTTCAAAATCCTCTCAGTGAGAGAAAAATCCATTGATCATAAGAAAGTTTGTGGTAAATTTAGTAGGATAAATAGAAAATATCTGATACTCCAGATTGCCTCATTTTTTGGGAACTGTATTATTGGGAACAATAGAAATACAAGTAGGAATGTTTGGATTTGGAACAGTGAGGGTTTTCTTCCTTGATGCTTGAACAAAAGACAACAAAGATTTATGATGTGTTAATTTGTGAACTAGAAAGAAAAACATTTTTAAGATTAGTATACTCAAACTATTTCTAATGCAAGATGTAATGAGGTTGACAAATACATTGGATGAGTCAATTCCTTTGCTAATTGTCCAAATTTAAACTTAAATTATCATAGTCTATAAAGAAAGATTTCTATTCTACCTAACAATGCATTCTCTCTTAGAAGTCATGTCAGTCAATTATGTGCACCAAGATACCTCACAGCAAAAACCCCCAACTCTCACCTCATGAATCAGTATGAATTCATCCAGCATTCAAGAATGACATACTCACACAATTGATTTTTCCAGTCTGCTCCCCTGTGATCCAACTATTTCTCCCAGAGTACAAAACATCTGTCCCAAAAAATCCTGAAAAGCAGTAACGTAAAAACTCAGAATTCGTATTTCACATTGAAACAAATCTGGTTTCTCATTTATCTGATCTGTTCACTATTATAGAACACATTTTGCTGGATATTTCATCTTAATAATAATTATGCAATAATGAATCACAAAACAGACTCACTATTATGTACTTCACATAACACTGGGTTACAGAAGTAGTTCTAATGCACTCCACTTACTGTTTTTATATTGCCTTTTTCATCAACAAAAATGAAACTGAGAATGGAAAAAATTTGAAAGTATTAGAAACATGGCTGTTTCTTTAGCTTCTTTAATTAGAGCATTTTAATAAATTTCTTTTTTATGAAGAGATTCTACATTGATTCTATGGATTTCTTGGAAGTTAATACATTGGCAGAAATTCAAGCCTGTGCAGGATCTGTATGAGCATCCTGGACTGACAATTACACACAAGCATGGCTTTAATGACAGACTTTATTTTCATGATTTGCAATTTAACCATACCACTAAAAATCAGCTCATGTTCCTATCTCCCTGTAACATAATAGTATAAAAATATGAATGGAGTTTCAAAGTGCTGTATGTACATTGAAAAAAAATTTATGCTGTAGTCCAACTCCTTATCTTGCAAGTGAAAACAGCTCTGTTCTTCCCAGCTTCGTGGGCAGTGGTGGTAACAGTAGCTTGTGAGATTTGTTCACAAACAGCAATGAGAATCAAGATACTGTAATTCCTATACAGCGAACCATAACTTTATGATGCTGTGTACAGTAGCAATATCTGTACAAGCAGTTCTGACTCCTCTCAGCCCATGCCACTCATTCCCATCTCTGATTACTTATGGGTCTATATAGCAAATTGGACTAATCCCACTGAAGAATCCTCCTGCAAAAAAATAACTAGGTCCTTCAACGGATCTGACACTGCGACACTGTTTCCATAAAGATTAAGTCTTATAAAATGGCTAAAATTCATCTGAAAATACTCAGCTCCTCATTCATTTCTAAAAACATCAGGCATGACACATTCTAAAATAACATCACTTTCTACACTGAAACCATGTATTCCACAATATTTATTTATTTATTTGTTTGTTTGTTTATTTATTTATGGTGGAGTTTCTATGATTAAACCCTACTACTTCCACAGTTTGTTATGAATGACAATTGTTGATTAGTCTGTTGTTTTTTTCTTAAGTCAGGAAGTTACCATGAACGTAAAAGTCTAACCTCAGGTAGCCAGCTTTATAAACACTATTACAGACAGCTACAATGGCAGCACTGTCTAGTCTGGTTACTTCACACATCCATTATAAAACTCACTTCATTTGCTTCTCTTTTTGCCAATACTGAGTCACTGAAATTCTTCAGGCTGACTCTTTTCTCATCCCCCAAACTGTTCAACTATTAACTGAAACTGCCCAGTACTTCCAAAGGACTTGGTCAACAGCTAATTTTAGGAACAGGGAAGACCTTATTCCAAACTAGGTGAGTACAGCACAGGAGCAGTCTAGCCATGCCAATACTACTGGCCTGACATTTTTCAGAAACGCCAAGCTCCCAGTGCACGGGTATGAGCAAAGCTCTGCTCACTTCCTACCTACTCACTAGCCAAATTCTTAGGAGCTACAGGAAAGAGACGCGGGAAGCTGGCAGCAATAGGAACAATCCAGACCAACGTTGAGCACTTGGGAAGTGTTGGAAATTAATTGCTGCAGTTAAGAAAGACATTTCTACCTACCATCTTTCACAGAGTTCTCAGAGCAGTCATCTTCTTCATGTACATAATAATATTGTATGGCACCGTTTAGATGTCTGCAGCACGGATACCAAGCCTACACCAACTTGTACAGATCTCCTCTTATAGGAAATAGAGGGAAATAGATATTTCTGATAGTAATGTTAATTTCTAAAGAATAAAGCTTCCCTCCACAATTGAAGATTCCAGGAAATTGGCACTGTTTAAAAACCAGGACCTAATGTGTCTGAGTGTGTTAGCCAGTACTATTTAGAATGCAACAGGCACGTATGCCATTCAAGGTCTACTTGAATAGTCTTCACGGAAACAGTGGTTTGTTTTCTCCTTGTTTTGTCCTTTTTTCCATGAGCTCAGCAAGATACTCAAACATTCAATTCCTGCTCCAGTAATCAAACAATGAAATCTAGGCAATATATTTGCATATATCTTTGCCTGCACTGCCATAGTGGCAGACTTATCTCGTGTCTTATCTTTTTTCCTAAAACTTAATTATGAGGTTTTTGTACAAAGAAGTATGTTTTTTTGGGGGAGAAAAGAAACTAATTCACATAAATTAGTTGCTACAGAAGTGCAAACAATGTTGGGCAGGAGCCCAGGGTAAGGCTTTCTCCTTGTTGTAGACGGTAGAAGAGAGAGACCTATTTTCTGCACTCTCCTAGCTAGCACTGCAGTTACTCAGAGCACCTTTCCATGAAGACAGCAATGGGAAACAATTTGCCAGGGCCTTTTTAACCTTTACAGGGAGGATCTAACTGGAAATCAGTAGCTAAAAGTCTTATCTTTTCACTGTGAAGCACACACACACCCACCCCATTCCTTCCATTATTCTCTTTTCCTTGGCTCCAGATTCTTAAAGGTTCTCTTGCCCAAGACTTCCTGTATTTATTAAATAAAAAACCTAAAAAAAAATCTCTCAGAAGCCTCTGAATTCTACTCTCATATCTCTAAATTTAAAGTTACTACTTAATCCCTTCCACTTCAAGATGACATGGGCATAAAAGTTTTCTACTACTATTAATTGGGACACAATCAAAACAAATTTTTAGGACCCAGAGAAGTATCAACAAAATGCAGCATATTGCATATTTGAAAAGGTATACTAAATATGCCTTTACAGGAGGACTGTCCCATTAAAATTATACTCCTGAGCATTATATATGTTATTAACCACAGCACAATCACTGTATTTGTCTCTATGCATCTGGTATTACTTACAGTCAAAAGAAAATAACCGTGTTTAGGAAAGCGTAAGCATTTCAGAACAAGAACTTACAACAGGGAGGAAAAACTTACATGTTTTGATAGGTTAGGACTCTTTGAGTCAACATCGTAGCTTAAAAAAGAAAAAGGAAAGTCATATCAGAGTTGCCAGATGACAGGACAATGTAAAGAAACAATTATTTCATCTATTTCAATGTGTGAAATTTACACAAACAGATACACCAATGGAAGTCTCACCAGTAAGGAAGGCAAATCAAATCATCACAGATGATAGGATTATGGTTCACTAGCTATTTGAAATGAAATAGTTTTCAACAAAGTGCAGGCTACTAGGAGAAATTATTCTGATATTCCTGTTTGAACAATGAAAGCAGACAAAAACCAGAACAAAAATTAAAAATTAATCTTAGAAAACAAACTAATTTTCTTAGGTAATTTTTCAGTCATTTGACTAATTTAATAGAAATAACTGACAAGAAACTAAATTGCTTTTAGCAAGAGTTTGACTTGGGTTTTTTCAGCTAATCATAATCTTGTTCTTCCTCCAGCTAGAAAATGCCATTGTCTGCCTTCCACTATCAAGCTAGATTTCAAAAAAATTACTCTGTGAATTCAAGATAGATTAAAAAAAAGTTAATATAAGAAATTCTTGGGGGATTACTATCTCTATACTTTCATAGTCTTCCATCTTTATCAGACAATCCCCAGTGATATTTTTATCAAATCCTACATTCAGATTCAGTACCGGTAACTAAACTGGAAAAGCACCCTCCACGCCCACCTGGGGCTCCCCTGCGTGTTTCCAGCCCCACCATGAGGTACGGTATCCCTCTGGCTGTGCTGCCATACAGCAGGTTGCTGGGATGCATTATGGACCAGATCACAACTCAGGATGATGGGAATACCGTAACGTAGCTGGATGTGGTGCAGCATAGTCAAAGTTTTAGAAAAGTATCTGTAAACAAAGGAATGGCTATAAAAATCACTAACATGAGAGGTTTTTTTTTAAAAAAAATATTGCATACTGTCTGGTGAAATTAAACAGAAAAACACAACTGGTAATTTGATCTGAAGGCTAGCTGTACAACTAAAACCAAGAACTATTTTACTGGCAGAGTCAGTAATAAATCATTAAATACAAACAGAAAGGAGCCTGAAACACTGGTGGCCGTACAGCATAAGAGAAGGCTCATGCTCATTTAGCAGAACACCGAAAATCAGAGATATACTCTTCGCTTTCGTTACAAAAAGTACTAATCACATTAGGAGCTTCTTTCTCTGAAAAATAACACTTTGGCCAACAGTACTATACAATTTTGCTGAGGAATTTCAAAAAGAAAGCTTTCTGAAGATGCTTCTTTTCTGATCTAAATTGGAGTTTTACTCCATGAGTTGCTATACGAGATCTACATTTTTTAACTCTGAGTTCTACAATATTTCATTTCTCATCTTTCATTTTTATGGGGCTCTAAAGTAAATTCACAAACTATGGCTGTACGGTCACTTGCAGGCAAACATGAAAAGCAGCTTTGAGTTCAGAATAGATTTGTGTCCAGGTAACCCAGAACAGCAGAAAGCAGTCAGGTCTTTCTGATAAGTAGAGCATGTGTTTGATATTTACAGTGTTTCATAAACAAACAGGAGTCCATTTCTCTGAGTACATCAGGAATCAAACAGGAGACTGTATTTTCCCTTCCAAATCCAAGTTCTTTTCAGATAGCACTTATCCAGAAATTCTTTACAGACTTTCCTTTCTTTGCCTAGACTGAGCCGAGCTTTCTCTTTCTTGGTTCACTTCTTTTGCTCTTCTCTTCTATTGCACTGCCTCCTCCCTGTAACACACATGCATCCTACGAGGAGCAAGAGGCAACCAAATCAAGAGTCCTACACAGCCCCAACTGTGTCTTTATTTCAGCACGAAATATTTCAGCCACGAGCAGAGCCAGTGGCGCAATGGCCAGCAACCATTAAATAGCCAGCAATAGTTATACTCAGCAGATTTAATGACATTAAACCCAACTTCTAAAATAAAAAATAAAATCCTGCACCAGGCTTCCATGTTGAAGATGAAAGAATTTGTACTGAGCCATCTAGAAGCACACTGTAATCTATCTTGGTGTTGAGTATTTCCTTTCACTCCTTGAAACAGTTAAGTCTGGGTGGAAACAGCTAGCTGCTATCTGTGTATTGAACATAATAGAATGTTGTTCCTCACTCATCCCTCTAACACTTCTGGTTAACTTAGGAAGCATTCTGCCATGCTATAAAAAGACATTTACAGCTGAAGAAAAATCAGACATGAGGCGTTTTTTTTTGTTTCCACAAAATAGGAAATGCTGCCATTCAAGAATATTTCAGTACACCCTGCTGGCAACATAAAACAAAATCAACAAAACTACACGCAGCGCTATTATCGTTACTAACACACATCTATAGAGTATCATATTTTTTCTTCCACCGCTACGGGAAAAATCATCACTAATGTGAGCACCGCCCTATTTATTTTGTGCCCTGCTTACTGTATAGATTGATTTGCATTCCAGAAACTTGGGGGTTAAAAAAAATCAAGAGACTCTCAGAGTTGCTTTGAAGCAACTACTTGGATGAGTAAATGGCACATTGAGACTAAAGCCTCGAAGATTTAAAAATGGTTTTACCATGAACTTGCTAGGAGATTTTAGGCAAATTATGAAGTCTTTCATCATCTGTTTTGCTATCTACAAGACAGAAATGCAATAAATGCAGTTTCTATATCAAAGCAAACTTCCAACATACCTTTAAATTGGGAAGTGATAATACTACAACTTACCACTACTACAATTGACACCTGAGTAGGATTTCTCAAAATTCCATGAAATGTATCAGGAGGCCTCAATTTTTAGGATCAGAAAGTACAGGAAGGCAGACTATCCTGTATCTTTCTTGATATGTTTGTTTGGTAAGTAACTTAACAGATGATTCTCCTAAACCATCCTCAAGAACAAATAAACTAAAAGAAATACAGATGAAGCCAGGAATCTTAGGAACATGAAGTAAGAATTGCCAAAACTCAAGCTAAAGTACATCTTTCAAAGGAAACAAAAAGAAACATGAAAAGGGTTCTTTAACCAAAGAGGCCATTTAAAGAAAACTTGTGGCCACTATGCATACTACAGTGCAAATCTGAGTGAATGGCTTTCCCTTAATTATTTATGAGGGTTATTCACGTGCTCTGTCATAGGGCAAGGCTAGCAAAAATTGGTAAAAAAAAAAAAGAGGATGAGCATTTTAAAAAAAACAAACACCACAAGACAAGCTTGTTCATCACAAAGACTGAAATAGTAAGAATGGAGTGAAATGTTACAGATGAAATGCAAGGTGACCTGGTGACTGGACTCCCCATTCTATTTTCCAAAGAATAAACTGAAAATCAAACCAGTTCCACCAGTGGAATGAAATGAGTATACCTGGAATAATGTCAAAAGCCATCTACTTCTGGAACTACTGCTTTCATTTTAAAATCTTAAAATGCATAGTGGCATTTATTTTAGTAAAGAAAATTTTGGTTTTGCACTACTCGTAAAATATTTTATTTCTGGAGAGTTTTATTGGCTATGCTGCAAGAATATTTTACCATTTTGACATCCTTAGTTTTCTAACTACTTTCTAAAAGTAATGATTGTGAGCATGACTGTACTTTGACTAGTTAACACCTGCCAATTTCTTAAAACTTGGTCATTATTGTGTTCCATATATATTTCTGAGGAAGCAATGCTAAAGGAACCATATTTATTAATGCAGTCCATGTCAATAGATATTATCTCTTCTCTTCAAGTTAATTTTATGCTAGAAAAAATTCATATGTTTACCAAGGTAACAATATTAGTCAAAGTTTGTTAACTTACAAATCAAATCGCAGATTCTCTCGTTCTTCAAAGAAGTAGTCCATTATAAATTTTCTTACAAAATCTGGATTTAAAGTATTATCAATTACTTCTGTTCTTCCAAACTGTAAAAGAAAAGTATAAGTTTAAGCCACATGCTATAATGACGTATAATTCAGTAGACTGCCAATACCAGCAATACATGAGATACGAGAAAGCCTGTAAAAAATTCTCTTAAAACAAATGCCATGAAAGAAAATTAATCTGTTCACATGAACAGATCAGTTGTCTGTGGATGAAGACAGACTGGCAGAATAACTCACATTTCAATGTAAAGTGTGCTGCACACCCTGTATCACATGACCTGAACTTTATAATCATCAGCTCCCAAACCCAATCAGTGACATAAAAATCCACTGTTATCTCAGAGAAAAAAAAAAGGGGGGGGGGGGAGGAGAGCAACAGCAAGCAAAGGCTTGCATATATTCCTTATTTCAGATAGCTTTAAATATTAGGGAAGATAGTCCTTCTGTTATCCAGCTCCTCTTTCACCTCAGTTTAGCTCTCTCCACTTCTCTTCTCTCTGAACTTTCTGCAAAATGCCTTTTCTTTCTTGGTGTTTACAGGAAGAGCCTCAGTTCTCATCAAGCTGAAAATATTTTAATTTAAAATAAAAATAAATAATTTCTGATTGACTTCAGTTCATATTTATCATAGATATAAATGATTGATCATAAAATATGATATGTGATAACTTTGTTCTTCCGTTAGCTGTTCTTTCAAGATACTCAGAAAACAAAACAAAAAAGAATGAGCTATTATTGAAATGAACATTTAATTTTGTCCTATACATTGAACATATCAAGACATATTTGAATACAGCCTACTGAAAAACTTTTTGACAGTCTGCTGAAAGATCATCATTAAGGAGTCCTCAAAACTGCAATTTGGGACTGGAGATGGTTGGATGCCTCAAAGACTGACAACCTCTTCATTGACAGGACTTCACTAAATCAATAAACATGGATAAAGAAGGAATTCTTAAAACTGAACGTTTTTGAGATGTATTTCCTAAAAACGTTTTCACATCATGGATGTGAATCTAACTGCTACAACCTGAACAGAGTCCCTCAGCCTCCCACCTGAGCCTCCTTATCCCGGCCCCTGCATACTTAACATATACGTGGTATGAAAGGACAGAGCATACTCCATTGTCTCTTCCTTTCAAAACTAAGCAATTTCCTGTCATAGCTTGACTCTTATTAAAACAAAATGGTAAAGAACTCCAGTCACATTATTTGTGTCCATTACTGCCAGGGACTCTTTTTTCTCCTTTGAATGGCTGTGCTGGAAAGCTGTGTAGAGGAAAAGGACCTGGGGGTGTTGATTGATGCTCGCCTGGACATGAGCCAGCAGTGTGCCCAGGTGGCCAAGAAGGCCAACGGCATCCTGGCCTGTATCAGGAATAGTGTAGCCAGCAGGAGCAGGGAGGTGATTGTCCCCCTGTACTCAGCCCTGGTGAGGCCGCACCTCCAGTACTGTGTCCAGTTTTGGGCCCCTCACCACAAGAAAGACATCGAGGCCCTGGAGCATGTCCAGAGAAGGGCAACGAAACTGGTGAAGGGGCTGGAGCACAGGTCTTATGAGGAGCAGCTGAGGGAACTGGGACTGTTTAGTCTGGAGAAGAGGAGGCTCAGGGGAGACCTTGTTGCCCTCTACAACTACCTGAAAGGGAGTTGTGGTGAGCTGGGGGTTGGCCTCTTCTCGCAGATAACTAGTGACAGGAC
>VWZZ01001286.1:39763-80270 GCA_013399095.1 Psophia crepitans | reverse complement strand
ACAAGGGCGATTGCCGCAAGCATGGTCTGGAGGGATAGGAGGAAAGGGGGGCTGAGCAGGGCTGAGAGGCAGGGAGCAGGGGGCTGGGAGAGTGGGAACGGAGCTCCCTGGAGCTGGGGGCCAGTAGGAGAGGGTGTGAGGAAGCAAGGGCAGAGTCTGTGGGCACTGCCTGGGTGGGAGTCACAGGCTGTTGCAGGAAAGCATTTGGGCACTTCTGTTGACAGGCTTGATGGGGCCGCAGGCCTGGCTGGAGACAGCTCGGGGCCTATCTGCCAGAGCCGCCCTGAAGGCCAGCCCCTGGCTGGGCCGTTGCCCATGAAGGGCCAAGGGACACCCGAGCAGAGTGTGCAGAGGGCCCTTCGCTGCCACACAACCGCGTCCCATTGAGCCACGGGCACCTGGCAGATCCCTAAAGCCTCCCTGAGCCCCTGGCACCACTGGGAGCCCCGAGCACCTCTGCCCCAAGCCCCGATGGTGGTACCATGTCAGCCCCAGGTGGAAAGAGTGCCCACGGGGTCAGCGCAGGAACATCAGCAGGCGACCCTGGATACTGTTCTCCTCGACACTCCAGGTTTCATAGGTTCTGTCCATTGCAATGGCCGGGTTCATCTGTGGAATGAAAGCCTTCTTGCATAGCACCCGGCACACAGCAAGGAGGTCACCCAACAGCTCCTTCAGTGCCTTGGACATGTTGGGCAGGCACTGCATCGCCAACAGGGTGGACACAGCCAAAGACCTGAGGCCACGGAGGTCTCACTTGTCCTTCTCATCCTCCTCCTTGCTGGTGGTGCTGTCCTGCTGAGTGCAGCTGGCAGAGGCAAACTTCCCTGGCCAGCCAGCAGACGGCAGTGACCAGGACCAGGGCTCTTGCAACGGTTACTGCTGCAACACAGAGAGGAGCGCGGCTACCTCGGCTGTCCTGCTCCCCTTGACCCCTGCAGCAGGCGAGTCATCTCCTGATGCAGAAACTCCTCACACGTCACATCCGCTCAGTCCTGGGCACCTCTGTCTCACGGTTTTGCTTCAGCCAGTATTGGACGGCCAGCACAGCCAGAACAAGGGCGATTGCCGCAGCCATGGCCTGGAGGGGGTGGGAGGAAAGGGGGCTGAGCAGGGCTGGGAGGTAGGGAGCAGGGGGCTGGAGGAGGGGGGCTGTAATCCCCTGGAGCTGCGGGCTGGTAGAAGAGGGGTGAGTAAGCAAGGGTGGGGTGTGTGACCACTGTCCGGGGACGCGGGGAGCCACGGTATATCCTTGGAAAGTGTTTGAGTACTTCTGTCGAGAAATGTGATGTGGTTGCAGGCCTGGCTGGAGACAGCTCGGGGTACATCCTGCCAGAGCCACCCTAATGGCCAGCCCCTGGCTGGGCCGTGCCCTGTGAAAGGCCAAGGGACACCCCAGCAGCTTGCCGAGGCCCCTTCTCTGCCACATAACCGCGTCCCGTGGAGCCACGGGCACCCAGCACATCCCCAAAGCCTCCCTGGACCGCTGGCACCACTGGGAGCCCCGAGTACCTCTGTCCCCAGCCCGGATGGTGGTAACATGCCAGTCGCTGGTGGAAAGAGTGCCCGCTGGGTGGCCGCAGGAAAACGAGCAGACAGCTATTGATGCTGTTCTCCTGAATGCTCCAGGTTTCATAGCTGCTCTCCATCGCCATGGCCGGGTGCATCTGTGGGATGAATGTCTTCTTGCACAGNCCTTGCTGATGGAGCTGTCCTGCTGACTACAGCTTGCAGAGTCCAGCTTCCCTGGCCAGCCAGCAGACCGCAGCGACCAGGACTAGGCCTCTTGCAACAGTCTGCAATGGCCACTGCTGCAACACAGTAGGGAGCGGGGCTGCCTTGGATCTCCTGCTCTGCGTGAGCTCCTGCCGCTGCCGAGTCATCTCCTGATGGAGAAACTACTCACGCTGATGCCCCCACTCAGTCGTGGACACCTTTGTCTCATGGTTTTGTTTCTGGCCGTGCTGGATGGCCAGCAGAGCCAGAAGAAGGGCGATTGCCGCAGCCATGGCCTGGAGGGGGTGGGAGGAAAGGGGGCTGAGCAGGGCTGGGAGGCAGGGAGCAGGGGGCTGTGGGAGTGGGGCCAGATCCGCCTGGAGCTGGGGGCCGGTAGGAGAGGGGGTGAGGGAGCAAGGGCGGGATTTGTGGGCACTGCCCGGGTGGGAGCCATGAGATAAGCAACCAAATCCCAAAATAATTCCATCTCAATATTTTTCAAATTTTTCATTATCCAAGAGAAGAAAACATGCTTTTTTTTAATTTCTCTGCCACAATTTTGTTTTTATGGATGCCTATTAATATTTGATGGGTCAAAGGAACCAAAGAACTTTGGATAGTACTTGAAATCACTCATCCTAATGTTTGAATCATTTCTTCTTTTAAAAGTAAGACTTTCCTTCGATGAAAATACTGAATGGCATGCCATTGTGTCTTAAATATGAGCTGAAAAATTCAATTAGCAATGAGAACGGGTAATGCTAAGATATATATTGCAGTAAGAGAATCAACGGAGAGAGGGCAATTTAGAATGATAGCTACATCAAGCACAGCACACTTGATTAAAAATTTAGCAGTTCCGCTGACGAATGTCCTAGTTCAGATTTTGAAAACATCTATGAACTTAATTTTCCACTGATTAAATAATCATTTTATAAACCATGTATAATTCATGTAATGTTATCTCAACAATTTTCTGATCTACGACTGCAGCTAAACAGTTAACACATGCCCAGTGAAACAAAACTTGCAGTATGAACTGAACAGGTAAATCTCCTGATGTCTGCTTCTCAGTTCCTTCACATTTTCCACCGTTATTGAACACAGCAGTATATACACCAACCAAGCTACTCCTTCAGGACCAGATCCCCACTGCAACTGTTTCTAGATAAGGGTCCTTAAAGGTGGGTGCTTGAATCCAAGGTTCAGCAAAACCCATCCTTGAGAGATGCTGAATAGAAATTTGTCTCAGCTAAATCCTCAAGAAGTAAAGAGTAATCATCATTGATTCCAAAGAAAATGAGTGCCTTCCAAAGTGAAAAACTGTGATAACCCAGGTGACTCTTCACTGACTTCATCCAAAGTGTTTGTGGTTGGGAATTACAGTGTTCCCTGGAAAACAACTCAGTTTTGCTGCAAAATATTGCCACTGAAGTAGAGGCATAGAATTACCCACACTTCTCAGAGGCGCAAGGGTGATGATTTTGTTAAAATGTAGAGCAGCAAAATTATGTATCAAAAATAGTTATAGTCAGGCAAAACAGACTGCAAATAGTAGGGATAGAGCATGTTATGACTGCCATCTGCCTTGATGGGAAAACTCAATGAGAGTTAGCAGGAAAGTGTGAGTACACATAGCCTGGAAATTAGGAGACAATTGCTAATTATTAGAAAAAATGGATTCTGGAAAGGCCACCTAATCACCATAGCAGAGTCTAAAATAGAACTCAGTTGGTCTACAAGTGATATGATATGGATTGATATGATGAGGGGTTGAACTCATAGACCTAGGATGTAATTTTCACTGTGTGTGAGAAGATGTATAACTTAAGTTGGTTTAAACCAACAAGAGAAGAGCAGTGGGAAGTGAAGACATTAGACTTCCCACATCATATCAGCAAGGATTCTGAAAGGCAAGAATAAATGTATTTCAATTTCATATTTTAAGATCTCCCTAGAAAAAGCGAAACATTAAGAATATCAGCACCAGAAAGATTACTTTAAAATCTTCCATGATTCCAAGTGTTCCTAAATGTGATTTTTATAGTTTGTCATCATTCAAACATTGTCTTATTTATACTACAACTGATGTGGGGCAATCTAGCCTATTTGGAAGAAAATGGGAGAAATTAATATCCCAATTATAACTTTTCCAAGTGTTCTCAGTGTAAATCCAAATAAAACCCAACAAAGCTGGGCTGGCTCACAGCTTTGAAATGTGCTTGAGATGTGCTGTAAATATTGAAATCACGTTTGCTTTGCAGTTTTGCCCAGATTTCATTATGAGGTGTTAGTTTCGCTGATGCCTCAAGGACTGTGAACTCAGATTAAAACTAGTGAGAACTTTGACATGCACATTTGCAAAAGATCCTCAGCACAGCATAGCACAGAACAGCTTTGGCTCTGCCTTGCACCTCTGAGCAGCCACTCTGGGTTCCAGAATTTGGAGGCAGTAAAGAAGCCAGAAACACATTAAAAAAAAAAAAAAAGTATATTTATGACACTTAAACTGCTCCAGAGGATGCTGCAAATGCTCATATGTGGGTCTTCTAATTGCCAAGATTTCCAGCCGTCCCTTTCCTGTTTGCTTCACCTCCAGTCTGCACCAAAATATCCTATTTTTGCTCATCCTGTAGCAGATTCTGTGGGTAATTTCTGTACTCGTCGTCTTGCTCTGAAGGTTATTAAAAGCTTGGAGGAAAAGCATATCGACTGGGAGGTTTTTCTTGGCTGAGGCCCGTAATAATGAAGCAGCGCACCCATGTAACAGGGATCCACCCTCACAAGTTTAAAGCTCAGTCTAAAATCCGCCAGGCATTAAAAGGGAAAGCACAACCCAAAGGGAAAGCACATCACAATTTCACGTGAATAGGTAAATATAGTGGAATATCATCTGTTGTGTGCAATGTGAGAGGTAAGCCACGCTCACGCTGCACCCGAGCAGAGGCTGTGTGCCTCATCTGTGACTCCGGGGGGCTGGTCTGCAGAGTCAGGCTCCCAGGTACTTCTTTCTCTCTTGCCTTTAAGGCATATACTGCCTGATAACAGCTTATCCTCGGTTCACTCTCCCTTTCTGATAACTCACATCTCCTGCCTGTGCGATTTAGACCCTGCCTGTCTTGAGACAAGAAGTGAAAGCGGTTTCTCTCCCCCTGAAGGTGAGAGGAAATGTTTAGATTACAGATGTTCCTTTGCCCAGCTGGGTCCTGCTTTAAAAATCACCTTTTTGCTCATGGAGGAAGCAACACAGTCTCAGCTAAATGCTACGATGCTTGTTCTGTCACTGGGTGACATCATGTTGCCATGGCAATGCTTGGCAGCATTTCATAGAGGATTTCTGCATTTCAGATAATGGAATTTAAAAGGGCTTTGGTCTGAACTTTTCAGGGTCATTTTGAAACAGAAGATCCTGTCCTTTTATCTGTTTTAATGAAAGGGGTGGAGGGAACCCAAATCTGAAGCAGGGCAGTAGCAGGCAAGCCAGGGACAGCCCATGTAACATTGAGAGGTACTGACCTTCAAGGCGCACTAGGTATCCCCTCCACCCAGTTATTTCTTTACTTAAGTTTGAACTGTTCTGATGTTGCACTTTTCACTTATAGGCATATGCATTAAAGCACACACATCTCTTCACAAATTAATAGCTCTCATCTGTCATGTGAAACGGTGTTTCAAATTTACATCACTGGCTTTTACCAAGAGGTCTCCTCATCACTAGCTGTCATTCTCAGGAGGATCAGGAACTACTCTGTAAAATGAATGGCTTCTTTTGAATAATGGGAACGTCTGCTTCTGAAAGTGATATGATTTCATCAGATCAAGTTTTAATACACTGTTTGTTAGATGGCTAAAAAATTATTTGAAGAATAATAGCTCATGAATTAAAACAGTTATCAGAAAAGTCAGGTTGAAATTTATCAATTTCAGTACGAAGTCATGGTATTGTGGGAAGTTTGATCACTTCTATTAGATAATAGAAAATGTGTGTTTTCAATATTCAGATTCTTCCTACATTATTGATCATACATGCACATTCTGGTTTGGAGAATGAAGGAAAAAATATTCAGTGTACTTTTAAGAAAATAGCAGTTCCTTATAAAAATTACTTTCTTAGAAATTGCTTCCTAAGTACTCAAGCTTTTGTTTCACAAGAGCCATCAAGCAGAAAGCATGCAGGAGAATTATAGATCCACAGTTGCGGTCAGCATGCAAAAAGCCCCGAAACAAACAAAACCATAATAAGCAATAATAAGGTTAATCATCAGATTTCTTGCCTTTGGGTAACTGCAGTTTAACTGCTTCTCAGTTTTGCTAACTCTTAGGTAAACAAAGGAGACTTCAACAATATTCTACCCATTTCCAAAGTTCGTACTGGTTTGTGCAAGTATTTGTCAGAGCAATTTGCATGAAATGGCACTACATATGCTTTATCTGCCACAAATAAGTATCAAGTAATCATTTTAATGAATAGACACACCCAATGATACACAGACATTAATGTCAATTCTTCTGTATTTATTAAATAATTGTACATTTCCCCATACATTATTGCACTAAAGTGTGTGATTCTTTCCAGGCTCAGAGCACGTCCTGAAAATTACTTCAAAATTGCAAGTAAACATGGGAAAACTGCAAGGCATTTGCACATTAACTTATAGTACTTATAGTTTAAATAACCCCATTAATGTGTGATATTATGAAGTTTATTACATAGAGCCATGATGAGCGTAACTAATGAGCAAACGGGAGTACTGCAGAATAAATAACACTCCTTTGCTTACAAACATCCCCATAAGTTACAATAATAAAGTGTATAAAGTGACAACCCATGAAGAAGTATAGTTCAGTTGGCTACACTAAACTTTCCTTCCTAGGCCATAAAAGAAGCTACAATAAATTTTTTATGTGTAAAGTTAATTTTTCATTATACCGACTAACACAAATGCAATCAAAATGTCAGCAAAGGTTTTGGTTTGATTTAGCCCATTACTTTAAAAGATGTTACTCATCTCAGAGGTGGTTTTTGACACTCTTAATGTGTTTTTGAAAAATGCTTTAATGTCTACAGCTAAGACATCCTGAAAGTTTCCACCTTTGTAAATCAAGAAGGGAGAAGCAGGGGCAAGTGGAGTTTTATAGGTTTGTTTTACCATACACAGACTTAGAGTCAAATGTCATTGAAACCTGATTCGATTGCTTTCAGAAACTCATCTTTTAGTCGCGAGAAGATGAGGGTAAGTTTGCTCTTGGGCCAGTGCTGTCTTTCTCCGATGTTTTTTTCCAGATGACAAATGAATGCAATGTGCAAGTGTAGGATAAGCTTTATACTCAAGTTCCACCTGTCATGGGCAGATGGCATGCAGAAAGCCCAGGCAGAGCCCAGCCGCCCCACAGCCACCAGTGAGTTCTCAGGAGCTGGACTGAGAGCTCACACAGAGCTACAGAACTTGAGTCTCTTCAGGGTTAAGCATATGAATAAAATGGTGAACAGTTAATCCCACACAATTTGTATTTCCATCCTACAAGATCTCAGGATGAAATACCAGAATCTGGACTGCTTGAAGTTGGAAATTTTATTTCTCAAAAAGATTCTAGCATTTTAATATAGAATTATTTAAAGTGAAATTTCAAGTTAAATTTCTCACTTTTCTGATGAATTAATGCTTTCTATGGAAAGAAAATAGATTTGCAAGTATCAAAATGACCTAATTGCATTTTTTTTTTCTCTCAGTGTAGTCAAAATCCTTTGTTTCAGTAAGGTCTCTCTGATCTTGGTTCATTTACAGGAGATGCAGGACTCTGCTGCAGCCATGGTATCATTTCAGCTTTGTATTATGTTATGTTATATCACATAGGGAGGGACTAGGAAAACATTATGTGCCATCTCCTCTCCACAGCTGTTGTGCAGCACTACAAATTCTCTGCAGCTTTCTAATGCGGACCAACACCAGATCAATTAAATATACGAGGGAAAAAGGCTGAATTGTGGTGTTTGTAGCACACCAGCTGCTGTGACGATAAAGCAGTTGGGTACGATCTAGTGGAGATACACGCATGCTGGATTTTAAGCTATGTTCATTGCTTGCCTTGTTCCTGGGAAGAAAGTCTTCCTTATAGAATTGTTGAGGATCATAGAATCATAGAATCATAGAATCATTAAGGTTGGAAGAGACCTCAAGGAGGATGATTGAAGAAAACAGTGAACTAGGGGAAAAAGCAACCTGGCCTGAAAAAAACCCAAAGGAAAACAGGCAATGATTTTCCATTTTTTCAAAAACTATACATTTGAATGACACTGGTCACTATCAGAGAGAGAAACATGGGAATGCTAAACTGTTCATTTGCTCTAGCACCGTTATTCTTTATTTCCCTAAATTAGGAACTTAGGAGTCCCAACCATATGACTACGATGGGACTCACCTCACCTGATTCCAGCCATTTAAACGTTAGGAATTAATCTAAGTTGTTGTCTAGGTCCCCTCCATAGTCAGCAAACAGAAACAGGCACCTTCAGAGGGTCATTTATCCCACCTGCCATAAAAAAAAAAAATAATAATCCCAAACTACTTTAGGTGAGATGGCTGGTTTTTAGATTAAAGTCAGGTAAGATGAATTCCACCCTCAGTCACTTGAGGAAACCAACTAACCTGGGAGTCCTGAGTTTCTGAAGCTTCTTCCAGCTGCTCGATACACTTGATGTTTCAAGTAACAGACCAGCATGAAAATATATTATTAAATCCCTGCCCACCACAAATTTGATGGAAAAGAACACTGTCCTGCGTAAGTGCAGCACAGTCTCATCGTGAGGCATGGGGAATTTGCAGCAACAGTACATAACTCAGTGAGTGCTATGAGAATGCTCTCTGTAAAGTTCAAGACCTCTAATCTCTCTGTTGGTACGTGGTGCCTGGTGAGTAACAGCCGTACAGCTGGAATAGTCTTTCTACAGTTTAGCAAGAGGTGAGGTTTGATTGATAATAGATGGGGCGCTCAGTTCTCTTTGAAACTGTTATAAATCAGTCAGATAGCTGCAAACTGAAAAAAATGTCAGGATTAGCAAGGGATTTTTCAAAGACATTCTGAGGTCGGAGGTATTGCCTTGCTGAAAGTCAGAAGAACTGGGGACTAAACTGTTTTCTTCCCAGCCTCCAAGAATTAAAAAACAATCAATCCCAGGTCCGTAAGGAGAAAAGGACACAGGTACTTCAAAGGGTTTTCCCAGGCTCTGTGCCCCATGTAGGTTCTGCTGCAGTGCTTCAGGATGATTCACCTGCTCAGGGCCTTGACAGGAAAGACACAACTTGGGAATTTCACCTTTATGGCTACAGGGATTGAGCCCGCCTTTGGCTCTCCATTGCTAGGAGTATGACTCTGTAAGTTAAGGAAGGAAAGTATTCCTTCTATTGCAAAAATACTGTTCATGATATTTCAGTGTAACTACACAAACCTTACTGATCCAAGAAAATCACCAAGAATTATAAAGAATCTCTCATTTTAAACTAAGCATAGGAAAGACCAGAAATAAAGCTTTGACAGTGAGCAGCTAGGAAAGAGCTGGTAGCAGTATCTATTATTAATGTTATCCAGCCTTTGCCCTGAAGAGATCCCACTTTCTGTTGCTTATTCTCTGCCAAGCTTCAACTGTTCAAGCTAAAATTTGACATGGCAGGAATCACCCAAAGGGGTCACAAAGCTTATCTAGGGAAGAAAAGAGACATGCTTTTGCATCTGTAACCACCACTTGCTGTTGTGTAACCCTAGTGGTGACGGAATTAGTGACTTTCTACTTATTATCACTCTGGCCACAGAAAGCTTGCATTTCTTCTACAAAGGGACAACAACTTCAGAAGCAGCACTGGTCCCAACTGAAGCTGTCCAATAACCAGAATGATAAATCATTTGCTGGTGGATTTCTTAGGCAAAGAAATAGTTGCTTTTTTATAAAAGGAGTTATTTGTTGTGTTTTTTAAAGAAAAATATATTCATCAGTTTAATTTGGGGGTCAGGATAATGTATGGTATGATGATGAGTCATTGGAAAGCTTCATAAGGAAACCACTGCATGTTGCACTCATATCATACTAGTGGGCATCATCAGGTCTCCTGTGATGTAAGAGCTAAAAAGCCAATTAGGAGAGTCAATACTTGAAACGGGCTCAGGGAGAGGGTTTCATCTCATTTAAATGCATCTACAATGCAGATGCTAGCAGCTGAGCAAGTCACATAGGACTCAATTTATATGCTGTGGTCAGAAACAGGCGCTTTTAAGCAGTGATTCATCTGACCCATTTTACCCACCTACTCTAAGAGGAATTGCACTGTGATGTAAGAGTTCTTGTTTCTTTCCAGTAAGATAACCTTAAAGGGACTAACTCAGATGTGGACTACCTCTCTGCATAGCAGACATCGGCATTTACCTGGATGAATCTCACAATCTGTCTTTGTGCTGTACTGTAGACCTTTGTGGATGGTGAGTGCAATGCCGATGAGAATATTGCAGGAAGAGAGCTTGCACTCCGGAATTCACTAGATTAAAAAGACCTAGTGCCATAGAAAGAAATTCACTCCTACTAAGATGACTACAGTGTGGAGCAAGCATTAATGTGAGCAGACTTAAGAGTTTCCATCACAAGATGGATAAATATACAAAAGCTAGTGAAATAAAACTACTTTAGTGGAGAGAACAGTGAAAAGTATGGAAAGTGTCTTCCCCCTGCTAGTGGGGGAGTGCGAGAAGTAGAAAAGGCCGTGACTCTGTGTAAGCCCTGCTCAACAACAACAAAAACATCTCTCCATGATCAATGCTGTTTCCAGCACAAATCCAAAACACAGCCCTGTACCAACTACTACGAAAAAAATTAACTCTCCCTCAGCTGAAACCAGGACACCCAGCAAGGAGCACTTTTTGAAATTGTAGCCCAGCTCCGGAAAAAGACTGGAACATGCCTTTCTCATTTTAATGTCATATTCACAATATGGAATTACACTATTTCTGGGGAGATGTACTGTCTACAGGACACTCAAGAAGAACTGTCACCAAGAAACTGCAGCTATATTATGCAGAAGTGTACCTTCCACACTACGTTCAGATATTAAGCCACAGTGGATTGAAAGTGCATTGATAGCAAATGGGGAGGTGAGAACAAGACATCTCTCCTGAAGGTTTAGCCTCTGTATGAGACAATTAGTCAACACTGAAGAGAACCAAGACCCAGATGACACAGCTGAGAGATCCAAGAAGGCATTCCTGATTGCACGGTCAAGTCTCCTTGCAATGCACCCATGCAAGGAGTATTTCTTCTCACCGCTCAGAGATCAGAGACTGCACGCCACGAAGCGCAGTTAGCCATGGGCCCTGGGAAGACACAAAGGAATTCAAGAAACTGTAAAGATAACCAGATTCTCCATTACTATTGGCCTAATCATGGAAAGCAAGGAAAAGACAATTGTCCAGGCTGCCAAGGAACATAGATTGTACAGAGTCACTGCAGATCCAGAAAGTGGAGGAAGAAAATTAGACTGCAGAAGAGCAACGGTCAGATGCCATCTCCATACAGAGGTGATGGTGTGATTTATGATCTCATCTATCATCTGGCCTGACACAGGATTAGAAGAAAAAAACCACATCATCAACACAGGGGACCAACAGGACTCCATATCTCAGCATGAAGTCAGCAGCAAGGAGGAGCCAATGGCAAAAACTCAGACAGGAACTGAATTAGATAGCCTGAAAGTGTAAGAGGCCTCCTCATTGTAGAGACGTCATGGTAAGACATATTCTAACAGAGGTTGTGTGTTAATTTCCCCCAGTCTCAACAGTCCATCAGTAAATACGTACACAAAACACTAAACAAAAATATGTTTTCAGAAAATAGCTTCCTGACTAGAGTTTGAGGGAGGAGAATAAATGACAGGAGAACATTGGCGAATGCATCTAGAACTCCATTTACTTGCCTGGGTCTAGAACCCTAGTTGCATTCCTTCATGGAGAAATTATTCACTCCATAACAAGATAGTTTGGTTTTATAAGCTTTAGCCTTTATCTTGTTACTTAGCAAGTGGTAATTTTTCTCCTATGAGAAAAATAGGTGATGATCAAGTAATTTAAAACTGGATGGTCTTATGGGTTGTACCACTAGTTTCAAAACCTACATTAATATTAGCACTTCTTACCTTTGGAGCGCTCGATTTTCAGTCTGAAGAAAGCATTATTTTACTAGAATTAGAGATAACAAAACATCAAGTGTTAGTATGCTGGCAGCCATCTTGATTAACCCAACAGAGATTTAATCAGGAATCTTCCGCATTAAAAACCTCAGCTGGTACAGGCAGAGTTGGCAGTAAGAAGTCATCTAATAAATAAATTTGCATCCTTAGAGATCAGACAGAAGACAGGTTCTGGAATGCAAGGGCCATATTATTATTTTGGTGGGTTTAGCCATATCAAAGTATAGAAAAAGAACTGATCTCATTAGGTTTTCATTTTAGTAGAGCCCCATCAGTTTTAGGAGTTTAAAAGGGAGAAAATTCATTGTGGAGTTAATTGTTTTCTTCCTGGCATGTACAAATCATCTCACATACGTGTACCTTATACTGTTAAAAAATTGCACTTTATTTGTTTCCCAGATTATATTCTCAGATAATATCAAGGGCAAATGTTAAGGTCCAGAAAAATAAAAATTTATATAGAACAAATTTTAGATTTAGAAGCGTTATAAACACATAAAATAAAAACATGTACGTTAAGTGGAATAGATCAGGAAAGGTGTTCCCAAAAAACAAGAACTATTGTCAGCTGAAAAGTCAGGTATGCCCTGCAGTTACATAATATTTGATGTAATAAAATTTTTCTGGTACAGTTTTCAAAGTACCAGAACATTATCCTTTATTAGGACAGGAGTTAGAAAGTTCATTTTCTATCTGTGTCTCATTAATTTTATCTTTAAGACTCTTCTTTTGTTCTCCCTATACACATAGTATTATGCTTAATATCTTAAACTTTTAGGAAATTGAATCCAGCATCAGTTCAAGAGAATTAAATTTAGATTGCTCGGTTTTGAATGGCTAAAAGATTCAATACTGAAGAAATTTTTAGAAATGCTCGATACTATTAAGCAGTAACTTAAGGACAATGTAGTACTTAAGGCACAGAACTAGGCATCAGGAGATTTGGATTCACTGCACCGCTCCAGGTTTTCTTTGTGAGCTGATGCAAATCTCCATGTTCCCCTTCTGTATAATGGGAACATTATTCTTCCTCTGTCTGCATTGCCTAGGAGTCCCGCAAGCTGCTCTTCAGAGGTATATTATTCCCTCAGCTGTGAACACTTTGCAAGAGAAAAAGCTTTGAATGTATTCTTTTTCACTGCAGGAATGATCTTCTGCTTTTGAACAGTACTGTGCAGCACTGGGATAAGAATCTGCTTGAAGCTCCTTCTGCTACAGAAATACAAGTGTTAATAATAATTAGTGATATTAGCACCTTTTAATTGTGCTGCACTTGTAAACTCCTTCTTGCCTCTTTGCTCTGGGTTAGGGAACTCCCCATTGTCTGCTTTAGCTATGGTAAATACCACTGGTGCACAATAATATTATTATTGTTGTAGTTGTTAGCAATTTATTCAAAGAACATCTTATGAGTGCAAATAAAGCAAGCAGGTGTCTGCACTGAGTTTATAGACTACATTAGAGATAGCACAGCAAGACATGAACAACAGAGAGGGAGCATTGGCATTCAGTGCCTTTCAGAGAGATACAAAGCAATAGGCTTTTCTTTTCCCTGTTCTTTTCTTCTCATTTACTTTCTTGTTGCTTTCTTGGAGTCCTGGTGTGCGCGCAACCTTTGCATCCTCCAAACATTGGGCAAAACACAGTTAGCTGAAGTTTAGTGCAAGATACATAGGAAGTCTTTGGAGAGATGGATGGTGCAAGAAACCCAGTTGGCTTTGCAAATCCCTGAAGAAATGCCACCTTTTGAAAATAAATCAGAATTTTTTATCCATCAAACCTACAACTGCTCTGCCGTGCAGAGAATGAGGATGCCCCTCAGCTCCCACCAATGTCTTACCCCAAGGCAGAATTGTCACCTTATGAGGTACACGAGTCATTGCTTGATAAAACAGAGGGGCAGTTAATTTGGGTCCTGATATAAAGACTATTGATATTAGAAGTGAGATTCCTATTGGACTTTGGACCAGATCTCTTTATTAGCCTATGTAACCTGACAAAAAACATTTCTTCTTTTTCTTTCTGTAGTTTGTTACCATCCCTTGTTAGATCTTGCCTTACTTGGGACTGTGGTTCCCACATACAGATTCACGAAGAAGTAGAGGCATGTGAAGAGGCATCTCCCCCGTGCTAAGGGCGGCTGGTGCAACATGTCTTGCTGCGTCACAAAATGCAGCCATGGCTGTTTTGAGAGGCACATCTGTCAAAGCAGAGACTGTATCTGGTAGGAGCAATGGGGTTCGGTCCCACCTGAAGCTTTGGAGTGTTGTTCCTGTCTATCCACCTACACTCACTAAATAAAACAAGTAAGAGTTGTGAAAAGACTGGAAAACAAGGAGAGAGTACAGAAGGTCATGGGGTAGAGTCCAGGCCCACAGCACTTTATAGAGAAGTTATGGATCCTCCACAGGAGTCAGAGACACAGGGAGGGAGAAGTCGCTGTAAGCCACTTTCATTACAAGGTTGTACACTGGAAATGAAAATGTCACCCTAGAGCGAAGTATTAACTTAGTTACCTTACAGACAACTCCAATTGAAAAAGAATTACAGGTTAAAAAGAAAAGAGAAGAACCTGCCACTGAGGCTAATAGCAGCTAGCATCTCTTCAAGGGCAGAAAACGTTAAAGGCTGAACTGCTGCCAAAATCCATGGCAAAGCCAAATCCAGCAGGGAGATTCTGTGTTTTGTCAATAAACTCTGGATCGGGCCCTTCGTTTCCCCTTTGTTTGCTGCGCTGAGCAAGACGTAGTGGAAAGAAAAATGAGCCACTCTTGTAGGAGGCCGCTTGGCCCCCTCTGCCAGGTGGTCTGCTGACAGCATATTGCTCTGTAGGGCATGTCATATCTCTGCGCTTTTCTTATCAAAATGTCAATACTTTCTCATTGCCTTTGAGTGTTCCTAGGAAAGTACATACAGGCTGCAGGAAATGAAAGTCATAAGATCCAAAGGGCTGAGATAGGTGCTGCTAGGAAAAGTCCCGAGGTAGAGGCAGGAACCTGAGCAAAGGGACAAACAATTGTTCTTTAGTTATTTTTGTATGGCTGCAGTTGTGATTTTGAAAGGCAGGAATAAAGTCTGATGCCTGGTTCCCACTGAGTGTAACTAAATCTGTTGGAAGTCACAAAAAGTAACTACCAAGTCCCACTGTCAGCAAGGAAAAATGCAGCAGGCTTTCCCTTCCACCATCCTTTATTTTGGCTTCTCAGCTGAGCTTAGTTTAGTGAGTACCCTGTCGCTATCAAGGGAAGATTTGCAAATTTCCTACCCCCATTTCCAATCTTGCGGGTGAACAGCACTGTTGTCACCTAGGGAAAGAGACAAATCCATGGCAAAATACTGGTTGTTGTTAGCCCATGAAAACTTTGCCACAATTTCAGTGGGTCTGAGTTTCACGCTTGTGCTTCCAGTCTAACTCAGATTTGTTCCCATTTTGTGTGTGGGTACTTTGAATTCATAACATCAAAACAGCAGAAGGAAGCACTGAAGTTTACTCTTTGGGCTTCTCCTCTCTCCAAACTTGTCCTGTCATCAGTGTGGCTATAAGCTCTATCAAAGACATTGTCCCTACTGTCCTACCGCTGTACCAGGTATAAGGCAGTGCTGACAGTACAGAACTGTCCCCCTGAATCTGACCGTTCTTCTTGCATACTGCAAAAGTGTTAATAATAATAAAAAAGTACCCGATGCTTATTTTATGTTAAAATTTCATCATGTTATTTAATGTCAAGGGATTTAAAAATGGAAATAACCTGTCTGGCAGCAAGATTGTGCCTCAACACTGGATCCAGAGAGCCCACCTCCCACCGATGTGCCGTCGGATGCAGCTTCCCCGAGGTCCCCCTGAAGGAGTTGTTCCTTGGCACAGCTGGACTCTGTAGAAAAGACAACACAACCTCAGGCTCTCTCGTGCTCTCCAAGGAAAGTCTGTGAGCTAGTTTTCTGAGAGAGCAGTGGAGACCACATTGTAATATACTGTCTATAAATGCAGCCTGAATTTGAGGCAAAAATGCATCAAATTGCATTTGATATATTGATTGTTTACATAAAGTTGGTTTTTTAAAGTAACAGCAACAAATATAAAGTGTGCAACAGCAACAGACAGTACTAGCAGCAGTAACAGGCTAGGGACTAATGGGGTGGGATTTAGGTGTAGTTTCAAGGTAAATTTGTATTCACGTAGATGCACTGGGATAGATTTTATATGAGAAAGTCAATGAAAAGAAAAATCCAAACTGATCACAGACACTCACTCGCTATTATGCTGTATCTGAATTTTATGTGCATGTTTGGTGGCTGAACACTTGGATAGAGACAAATTTGTTTTATTTCTCTCCCTGCAGCTTGTTCATTAAAATTCTGTTTTACTCCAGCAGCCAGCATTGTGGTGCACCCTGACAACTGCGCAGAGGGAAAGTGCCACAACAGACACATGCCAGCTGTCCCTTCCAATCCCGCAAACTATTGCTTCCCCACGTGGAAATATGGTATTTACCCCTTTCCTGGGGAAATAACATATTCTGCAGCAAGACAATAGAACGCAGTTTGTTCATAGGCGGTTAAAGTACACATGTGGTAAACATACAGCCTGATTTCCCCCTGCATTGCTTCACTTTTGCACAGATGTGTACCAGAATGATTCCGAGCGATCTGGGTTTTTGGCAGCCATAAAATTTAACTCCTGTTATGCTACCTCCCACATAGCTTCCAAGTCCCGGGAAGGTGTCTGGCCCTGCGTTCATTCCCACAGTGCCTGGAAGATACGTGTCTTCGCAGAGAGCTGCACGACTGCCTCGCGCCGACACTGGGCATGTCTCTCTAAATTCCGGGGACATGTATCACAGCCTTATCTCCTGGATTCGGTGCAGAAATTCCTCCGTCGCTTTGAAATACTGGCATTATGCCAAAATTCCTGGATGCCTAAAATTAAGCTTCGAGGCCATATCTAAACAAGGACTTAGGTACCCAAAGTGGACCTTAGATGGAATTCAGGCACCTGAGTACAAAATGGTCACAACACGGTTACAGAATGCTGCTGTGCAGCTATTTTCCAAGCCTGGAGATGCTGAAGGTCCAGAGGTGCTTTACTTTCTTACTCTAAAGTTCCCAGGTGCTGAAAGCTGTGTTTGCAGTGACTACGTAGAACTGTCCCAGAGTTGGTATAAGTGGGTGTGCCAGTACCTAAGTCAGGTCTCAGCAACCCTAACTTTACAGCTTAACACTTGAATAAAACAGTTTCTTTTCAATGGTGTGGCTGGATTGCAGCACTGAAGCTGCTTGTGATCAGCGTGCCTGGGGAGGAGGCCAGGAACGCTGATACCTGGTTCTGGTTCCTTCTTCTAAGGAACTAAAGTTTCATTTACATTGTCGAATAATCAGTACAGCAGTTTAAACAAGAATATTTTAATACACAGCAAAAGAATTTGCTTTTAGAAAGAACCTAAATATCTGCAACGATTGAATTCCAGCATCCTTCAGGCCATATTGTTAGGCTGTATTATATCTGAGACGCAAAGGGGAAATGCGCACAGACATACCCTCTGCAGCAAGTTTCGCCTGGTTGGCTCTCACATTGACTTGGTGTTTGGTCATTCAGCGTACAGAGGTATTTAGGCCCAGGCTCTAATAGGTGAAGGATCAGAACAGGAGGAGATTCTGCGTCAGTGTGTGGGCTGTGAATACAACAAGGCGGTGATTAAATAGACACTGGCAGCAGAAGATAAAGTTAGCAATTATGAGGCCATTTCCAGGAACAGGCAGCCCAGAATAAAATTATTTTTCTTAAAATCAACAGGTAAAGGTAAAAAAAAGTCTTTCAGAGAGGTCTCCATTGCAACTGTAGTGGTTTCCAAGCAGTCCACCAATCCGCTCTATCACTCCCCTCCTCAGCAGGGCAGAGAGGGGAGAGGGAAAAACAAAAATAAGATGGAAAAGACAACTCCAAAATCGTGGGTTGAGATAAAGGCAGTTTTAATACAGCGAAAAGCAAGGCCACGCACGGAAGCAAAGCAAAGGAAAAACAAGAGATTATTCTCTACTTCCCATCAGCAGGTGATGTCCGGCCCCTTCCTGGGAAGCAGGGCTTCCAAAAGCGTAGTGGTTACCCCGGAAGACAAAACGTTGAAAAAAAACGAATGCCTTCCGTTCCTCCCCCTCTCCCTCAGCTTCCCATTGCTGAGCAGACGTCATCTGGTATGGAATATCCCTTTGGCCAGTCTGGGTCAGCTGCCCTGGCTGTGTCCCCTCCCAGGATCTTGCCCACCCCCCGCCTACTGCTGAGGGGGTGGAAGAAGGGTTGGAGACACAGCCTTGATGTGTGCCGGCACTGCTCGGCAGCAGCCAAAACCCTGGTGTGTTATCAGCACCTTGCTGCTACCAATGCACAGCGCTGTAAGGGCTGGTACGGGGAAATTAACTCCAGCTCAGCCTGACCCAGTACAGCAACAAAATTGGGTTTTCTTTCCCTTCCCCTTAGAGCTGCCAACTAAATTGTTGCACATTTTCCTTTTGCACTTATCTTGGTGATTATGTTTAATATTGTTGCCCCTCTTTTCAGAGCTAATAGGGCTCACGTAGAAAGTTAGGCTGGAGAGTGATACTGTCTGTTCGTAATGCCAAGGTAGCAGGAAAAGCGGACTGTAAACTTTCCTGTACCTTCTCAACCTGATGCTGTGAGCCCAGCATGAAGGAGCCGCTACCTAAGACACAGATCCTTACTGATAATACGTAGGGTGAGATGGCAGCAGCATCACGAGGCACTCTGCTTAGTGCGAGTTGTAATGCAAAATCATTAGAAACTGGGCAAAGATCAGATTGTCTCCCGACGGTCTCCCAGATTCATGACAGATGATAACTCTTTTCAGTTATTCCTGACATGATTGGCTTCAAAATACTTCTCTGAGAATTAAAGACCAAATCCTGTAAAACGTGCACTTAAGTCATCTAGTGCCCTACCCTTTGCTTTGTTTAGGAAATGTGCATGATTCATTTTCATATTGCACAAGTTGGTTTATATCGATCAATAAGAGCTTTGAATATGCATTTATACATGTTGAAAGCACCTCAGGTGCAGAGAAAATTACATTCTGAGACATAAATGCATGAATTTCCACTGTAAGAAGACTGATATGAAAGCTCAACCTCCTGTAGACTGTTACATGTACAAGAACCTCGCTCTCCTTACACGTTTCCACTGAGATTAAAACAGCAGATATTTTGAAATCTTTGAGGAGCACCTGACTTGAAAAGATTTTCTTGCTGAAATAAAATACCTGAAAGATATCTGTTCTGTTAAAGAACTCACATTTTTGGCTGATATCTCAGAAACATAGATACCTCATAAAGTAGTCTTTAAGTGCTTCCCTTTACAACCAAGTCTGTCCCTCAGAATAGAGGGAGACTGTCAAGTAATGTACGTATTCCTGGAACTGGTCTCAACAAAATATAACACTAACTGTGGTGTGATTTCACAAGTTCTAGAGTCAGTGGGGAAAACTGTGATCATCTTGTCTCTTGTGCCTTTTGTGTACCAGGGCTGTAGCACTTTGTCAGTGCTTCCTCCACCTACCCTGACAGGTTGTACTTCAGGATCCAGCCTCAGTTTTGTTCCATCAATGCGGGTAACAAAAAAACCACAATTTCTATAGGACTCTCCACAGAGGCAGATCCACCACTAAATCCAGAACCTCATCTATGCAGTCAAACCTTGATACATCGAGCCTGGACACTGGATCTGGAAGCTTTAACTTCTACAATGAGGGAACTGACAAACCTATGCCAGAGCTAAGCAGAGGATAAGATTACCTAGGTACAAGGTTTTCCTCAATGTTAAAGAGATAGCACAATTAAGCTTTATCCCATGCACAAGTGAAGGGATGGGAGGATTTTGATTCCATGATTTTTTTAAAGGAAAAATCCTTCAAAATCTATGATGTGGCAGATAGGAGATTATAGAGACACTGATCCAGGAAAAAATGTGTGGACAACTGTAAGATCTGTGCATGTTGCGATTTCTTTAGTAGGGTCATCACAGGGTGTAGGCAGACATGCCAAGACATAACAGCAACATAATAGCTCAAAGACTTAGACAAACAGTCCAGTGTGTGGTTAGAGGATCCATGTGCCCCAAAGACTGTTTTTGCACACAGAAGTGAGGTGTTTTACAGTTGGTGCCAAGTAAACAATGCAGTAGGTGTGAATGCTTATTTTTTTTCCCTGTGTGAATGAGTCCAAAGATGTTTCATAGAGGCTTATTCTTATTCTGACAAAATATACAAAAGAACAAATGGTTCAATCTTTTCTACTAAATACAGCTTGAGGCATATAATTAGCAATCTAGAGAGGATGATTGCAAGTGAACTGGCATGAAAAGTTACACTGTTATCACAGATGAAGTTGTAATATTTCATTATCATTTCATGATGCATGAATTAATTGATATTTATTCACAGAGGTGCATTGGAAATAGTGGTGCTTCTTATGATAATTATACCTATTTTTCAATCTGGGGAAGAAAAAAACATCCTTAAATACTATGAGTTATGAGACAGACCTTCAAAGAGCAGCATAACTGTTTGTACCTACAAAAATACTGCAGTTACATGCATTTCTTTTATATATTCATGGTTCCAGTAGCTATGCCTATGTACATATGCACAGCATTTATGTCACATAAGCATATTTACATCATATACTTGTGGGAATGTGAACATACATCTTGGGGGGAAAAAGTGTTTGCAAATGTTCTTTTTTATGAGAAAGAATTAATCTACCCACTAATGAAATACATGCACCCCTCAAGTGAAATAGCAAGAGTTGTCTGGCAACTATGAAGGTTGCATAGATCCTAAACAGGATGGAAAAAGCATACGTGTTTGTGTGGGTTTCTATCTGAAGATTAGGTTGCTGGATTCTACAGGTCTAATACCAATCCTGGTGTTTAAATTATTAAATTCTTAATCACTGTAAGCAAATGGCAGGTTGAGCTAAACTGTGAACCTTCATTTGCTTGTCAACTGCTTTGTGAAGCCCCAGTTAGGTGGATGAGGGCAGCAGAGAGGAGTATTTAGAAAGAGTTTTAGAAAACAATTGAGCAGATTTTTTGCCCTGCATACAATAATCACAGTGAAAAGAAATGGGATTGGTGGTGTGCTTTCTTTGCTTCCTGAGACTAGACGGTAGTCCTCCTATATGAAATAAGAGTTGCTGACTCTGTCATGTCACCTCAGAGACATTAGGAAACATTAGGAAACTTAGAAAGGCCAGGTAGTACATGATGAACCAGAATCAATGTGAACAAAGAATTTGAAGAGAGGAAGCCAAAACAGAGAAGGAGCATTTTGTAAGTGTTGGAGGTAAAATGAGTGGCACTGAATATACCAGAAGCATATGGAAGTAGAAAGATAGTCACCACTAAGAAGAAGATAGTCAAGAGGAGTTGAATATATTTAGAAATATCCACATACTACTGAGTTTCAAGTGGAAACTGCAGAGGTTCTTTCTGCAGATTCAGCTGGTCAAACGGAGCTGGGAACTGCACGTCAGAAACACGAGTTTGGCTTTCAGGGCCACCTGCAAGGTGCTAAAGCTGGATCCAAGAAGGTTCCTTCAGTCCAAGACTACTATGCTAAAAGGAGTGGAAAGAACAGCTTGTAAAGGAGGCTAGACAATAACAAACTGTGCTGTCTCCTTTGAGCCAAGTCTCATGACATCATTCTGGAAAGGCATTCTGAGGTTGGCAGGAGAAGTTCCACTAGCGAAATTGCATATTAGCACAAATGGCACTTCTGTACACGATAACACATGGCAAGTTTGGAGGGGGCTGATAGTGAAACAATTCATAGTGATCTTCTATCCTTGAAGATTCTAAAACTGAAGAGCTGCATAGGTATATGACGTCACATATAAAGCAGTGATGCCATTGTGGAGAAAACAAGAAAACTGTTCAGTGTTCATTGCAGTATGGAAGAACGTTTCTGCTGGGGACGAGGCTGGATTATAGTTTTATGTTTATAAAACTATCAAAAGGTTGAAGGTTCAGAGAGGACAAGATTAGAACAAATAATACTCATGTCAAATCACAACAACAAAACCAACATTCTTTATACGTCAATACATCAATATATCTATACATCTATACATCAATATCAGGATTCTGTGTAAAAATCAGGAAGACTTTTAATTGCTTGTTTAGGACCATATACTTAGTTTAGTAACTGGTACTAAAGCTCTGTAACATTCGAATGACTGGAATGTTAAAACTGCGAGTTCTGTTTTGTGTGCGAAGGGTTGTGTGGGAAAAGGGCAACGCAAATAATCATCACGTCTCCCTAACTTCTGATTATTTAGAGTAAATGATCTTGAATATCTATAGAGCAAATTTCAAAACTATTAAATGGAGTAATAGTTTGTGTCTGACATAGATTGCTAGATCACACTATGGAACAGCAGAAGTGGATCTTTAATATTCTTTCTATAATGTGTGTGTAGCAAAAATGCATGCCATGATGGGGGATGTCTGTTTCACTCAGATGTGATAAATTGCCAACTTTGACATTGCTGATGTGTCCTCGGAAATAAATTTAATTTTAAAGATTAATATTCTGAAATCCAAAAAATTGGATAAAAATACAATAATTCTAGATTTCAAAGCTGGGGCGTACTGACTGCCAAGTCACTTGCATTTGTCTTGTATAAACAGAACAAGCACCATGTATGTGCTATCTTAATGGACTAATTTGCTATATGGAAAAGATAAACTGGATCAGCTTGATTCCTTCAAAACCTGCACAAACTATGTGAGGAAGAAAACTTTGCAAATAGTGTGTCAATCAATGTACCAGACAAAGCATCATGAAGCCTGTTAACTGCCAGCTAGACAGATTCAGACTGGAAAAATATTCAAAGTTTAACCATGAACTGATGATTGGAACAATTTGCCAGAAGTTGTACTTGGAGTTTCAATGGGAGCGTGTGGTGTGGTGGTGACAGAGTGACTGGCTGATTTTTTTCCAAAAGGTATGCATCGTTCCATTCACAGCTAGTAGGTCTGAATGAGGAATTAATTCAGGAAAATCCAATGTACTACATTATGCAGGGAGCTGGGGTAAACTATTACAGTGTTGGAATCCTAGTATCTGTGTAAAATTTAGGAAGCAAAACCATCAGACCCTACAGGGTAACTACAACTGAGTTCTCCTTAACTTAGTGTCTTTTTCTTTTTTTTTCCCAACACTAGACTCCCTAAAGGGTTTAGAAAGCAGCTATACAAAGCCTCAGAGATTTTTCTTTAATTATCATTTGGACAACTAATGTATAAATCCTTTTACATTTATGATCTTTGATAGTATACTTTTCATTTCTTTTTTTACAGAGGTCCTACTTTTTACTTCATATTTTTTCCTTGGTTTCTACGTTCATTAGGTTTAAGTGCAGTTTTGTGTGGCAGAGTAGAGGTATGATTCATTGTTTGTAGGTAGGTGGTACTTTGTACGGGTATTGACTACAGAGCCTTGTATTTAGATCTATGTATGTTGATTTGATTGATGATGGTGATTTTACCTTCTCTTTAAAGCAAAGCATACTTGTTATTGAAATGTTTTCTCAGATGCTTCAAATGGGGCTACTGCTAATAAAGGTATACGTATATTTTTCTCTCAGCTCAACTGACGAAGCTGCTCTTTTGGGATCTGCAAGATCCTACTTTGCACCTCTGCGTCATGGGACACACTGAACACTCCCTGTCCTGCTGACCCTGCTGTGGCCTTACCTTCCCAACCACTTAGGAGACAGTAGTTCTGTCAGCGTAAGCAACTAGAAAATGTCCAAAGTAAACTCGGAACAAACAAAATATGGAACTTGTGAGGTTGTGTGATGGTGATTTGCCATGAAGAATGGAAAAAAAATCTTAGTGCCTTAACTCACATTGCAGTATGCCCCAGACCTAATCGAGGGATGTGCTCTCAGAGCAGGTGTGTCTCCTGAAGAAAGGTAAGAGGCTTGCTGACAGTTTCTTGCCTCTGTGTGTGCATATTCCTCAAAAACCTAGCAATCCTGGGGTAGTTAGTATTCTTCCTCTGAATGTGCTAAATACCGGCATGATTCCCAGAACTGTTTAGTTTAGTGGTGACCAAGTTAAAGTTGTTACTGTAGTGAGATTAATGCAGGGTCTTATCCAAGCCTGTTGGAGATCCATGAGCAGTTCTCTCTTCTTGAAACTAGATTACTTCTCTGTGGTATCAAGTAGTTGTTGAGCAAGAGACACTGTCACCTGTGCTGTAGCTCATTGCTGACATAATTTGTAATATTTGTTATCAATCCAATCCATTTAATCCATAAAATATTGAAGAGGGCACATACACAGGTGCCTGTTTGTTTACTGGGTAGATTGTCATCTTTCATATCCATTTTCTGCTCAAGATGGAATAATGTTTGAGTTGAAGCTTCAGAGCTGCAGATGTTTGATTATCATATCCTATCTAAGCAGATAAATGCAGCAACATCTTGCCAGCTTGTATCATTATTCTATTCTGCTTTCCCTGTTATCTCGCGTGTTTTTACCTATGTATATAAATCATCTAGAAAATAGGGATGAGAAGTGCATCAGATAGTCATCAAAACCCATCCACACATGAAAGGAAAGGTCAAGAATACCAAAATTATTCTGATAGACATCTAACAAATATGTTTGTTTGTTTGTAAAAAAGCTCAGGTGGGATTCCATGGTCTCAAACTATTGCAGTTATTAACTACCCTTTGTGTCACAAAGTTTTTCCTAACATCTAACTTGAACTTTCTTTGTGTCAGAGATTACTGCAGAGAATTCATTACTCTCTGAAACAGGATAGGCCACTTACCAGGAATGCAAGGATGGGATTGTTCTCTCCTTGCTGAGTTATTTTTTGTATTTGAATATTACTGCACTTCTCTCAAGTTTCCTCTGGACTTGATAGTCCCATACTTCAATTCCATCTCACTGCTTTCCTCTTTATCTGTCTTTCTTGGACCATAAGGCCCAAAACTGGACACTGTATTCCACCTACAGCTTTATCAATGCTGAGTAGCATAGAAAGATGCATTGCTGTGCCATGTTTCCCAGAGTAGCTTATACATCCCCAATGATACTGCTTTTTAATGGTAATACGGCATTTTGAGTTTGTGACTCCCTGTTCTTGCCACGTCCTTCTCTCCCGGACTTCTTCCTAGCTAGTTGTTCCTCATTCTGTATTTGTGCAGTTCATAATTTTTTATAAAACATAGAACTTTGTACTTGTTCTTATTGAATTGAATCCCTTTTTTTTCAGAACATGTCTTCAATTTATCAAGATCATTTTGCATTTTAATTCTGTTCTTCAATTTCATTACAGTGTGGCCAGTTCTGGATCATCTGCAGATTTAATGAACTCATATTCTGTTCCTCTATCCAAGTCGTAAGTGAAAATATTGGCTAGGCCGAGAACAAACTGGCTGAAATCTACTTATACATCCTTCTATTCTGACATTAAACTAAAAACAGTTTTATATCCACCCTGTAGCAGTTTCACTTCGTTTTTTGACTTGCTTATGAAAGTTTTATGTGATGCTGTATCAAAAGGCTTTCTAAGATATATGACCTCATGGTTTCTTCTTTATCCCTCCAAACTGTTAAAACAGTTTGACATTATTTCTTCTTGCCAGATGCAAATAGACTAGGATTCCTCAGCCTGGAAAAAAAGATGGCTAAAGTCTATAAAATCCTGGAAAATGGGAAGAAAGTATAAACCAAATGATTGTTCACTGTCTCTTATAAGGCAGTCACATGTCTTCTGCTGAGGTTTTGAGGCCTCAGCTGACTTCCACAGCTCTCCCAGCTGGGTTTTCATGTCTCCATATCTGGCACTACTACTGCTCTTATCTCCTCCTTCTGCAGGACCATCATTGAGGTAATAATTTCCTTTACAGGTATCTATTGATGACAAATAAATTTTCATATACCTCAAAGGATTAATTAAATAATACAGGTTTTCTTCGTTTCATCCCAGTTACAAGAAATATACTCCATAAGCAAGAGTTAATTATTTACAACAAGGGTTTCTGAGCCAGTGATGTTTAGCAGCCAAGTTTGTGATGTTTACCAAGCACTAAAGAACTATGTTCTGGTCTGTACCATCTTTGATTGAAGAGATTTGCTCAGGTTCCCATGAGGGCTACGCAGGCTGGATAGAGACTGCAGGCAGTGGGTATGAGCAGGCTACAGACAGTGCCAGATTTGAATAAAGAAGTGAGTATTTAAGAGGAAATACATACTTCATCAGTGGGAAAAAAAGTGTAGAGATTAGAGGGTAATGAAGCCTTTCTGAATCTCAGGATCATCTGAGCAAGGGGAAAAAGCATCTGTGGACAGAAGTTTTAAATTATTAAATACTGAGGGACAGCTTATTGGAAGAATTAAGCACAAGTTCATGTGTTGGTGACAAAAACATAGACCAGTTGCTCATCTAAGGGTTATTCATATGTTTCTGACATGTTCAAAAGAATCAAGGGAAAAAGATTTTAAGAGCAATCTTTCACTAAAAAAGGCCAATGGGAATGCTGTTCTCTCTTTCACCAGACAAGCTTTCCCTCTTTGGCTTTTAAACTGCAAATAAAAACTTCTAGGGAGACTATCACATGGTTTGTGCTCTGTGAACACATCATACAAAGATGACCGGGCTCAGCTAGGGGTTCTCGGTGCTACAGAGAGCAAGCAGACAGCAAGCACAGATGTAGTATCACCTTCATGACTAACTAACATTCCATCAATAACAGTCCTTTTTATTTTGATTTATAATCCATTGCTGTATTCAAGCCTTAAGGTCAGTCTTGGCTATACAAAGCTTTGTAGGAAAACGAGGTATTATGTTCTCCTCTGTTTGTTACCAATACATAATCGGGGGTCCTAAAGGAACACAGAAACCTCTCCAAAGCATTCTGGGGGAAGAAAAAAAAAGAAAACTAAAAAAAAAGGATTACTTTTCTCAAACATTATTTATCCACTAAAGTTGATTATATTAATCAATGAATTAATAGAGATAATGTTCTTACAGTCTACCTAAGTCATTATTTAGACCATTCATTTATGTTTCTTTATAAGAATTTTGATACCTTGTTATTCTGAAATATTTGGGTAACCTGAGACCAAGAATAATAGCTCTTTATTTGTTCTTCTTTCGTGTCAGTCTCATATTCTCATTAGATTCTTGTTACCTATGCCATGACAACAGTATTCTAATTTATCTGTTTTTCTGTTCTCTGGTAATGAATTAACGATGATGGGAACCATAGCAACTGAAGCAAAAACTTCATTAAGCAAGAACAATTTTTCAGTTTACACTGTACAATGTGAAATTGCTTTCAATAACAAAGTCTTCCACAGAATGATCATAACTAGAACAAAGAAAGCATTTAAGTTGAACCCTGGTGCAGAAGAGTATCTATCTCAAAATGTGAGATGTTGACCAGGTTTCCACCTTAAGACTAATCATCAAAGATATCCACTAATAGGTTTCAAGACAACATTTGGCAGCATTCATCATGATTCATCTTGAAATGTTATTATAAGCTAACAAAAATAGCCATCAGAGCTTTGTTTTAAAGAAAGGCTTCCCAGCTGAAGTAAATGCAGTTGGAATGAACTGCCTAAAGCATAGATGCTGTCAGAAAAGCATCTGTTCCATCACCCTGTCTTTTTGACGTTGCCAACAGTTTTGGTATTACAGAAAGGTATAGGCATGGACATAAGCCATAATGTCCTAGAGTATCTAGGATTTGATGACAGTTTAGCCCTTCTAAATGAAATCTCACTCAACATGTGAGGATGGAGGCCTGCCTACTCTTGCAAAAAGGATGGAGTTAACAACCGGCTGTGACAAAACAACATTAATGACATCTCCAGCAATTTACCATTCAAGAATTACTTCAGAAGATAAAAGAACTTAAAAGTGAATGAATAGTGAGAGTAAACGTCCTAGCCAGAAGGATCAGCTGTCCGAGGCTTTCTGTAAGCAATGAACTAGATCTTCTGAAGCTCATGAACTGATACAAGGGTAATTCAATTACCCTGCTATCTAATGGGAATGGAGGGCAAGAAGTGACCAGCAAGTCCTTTGAATTAATTTTGAACCTTTTTTTTTAATATATGAACCTTTTTTTTATATATGAAAGATAAGGAAAGCATCCTTTGCTAACTAGTAAGGCAGAACTGATTGAGAACATGAGGGAGAAAAACAGCTTACTGGGAGTGACCATAAAATTGGGGAGCTTGATGCATAGGAAAGAAGCAAGAGAGTAGCAAAAAAAACCCAAACCCAAACCCAAAACATTTTGCATTTGAGGACAACTGACTTCAATAAACTCAGAGATCTGGTAGATATTAGCCCATGAGAACAAAGTCATAAGTGTACATGGCACAAAGTGAGATATTAAGAGACACAGAAAGCAGAAGAAAACTTCCTATGAATAGTGGCTAGGGAAGAGCAGAAAGATGTAATCTGTTGCTTGACAGGGAGCAATACTGAAGTATATTGAGAAGCCTGAAGTGTTTAGTCATTCTTTTACTCAGTTCTCACTAAAAAGGTCAACTGTAAGTACAGGACTAACCCAATTATTACTGGCAACCAAAAGGATTCAGTCTCAGGCTGGAGCAGAGGAAGAGGAAAGTGCATTGCTGTCGTGGTTCAGCCACTCGCTCACTGCCCCCTCAGCAAAACAAGGAGGCCTGGACGTGCAGACCAGACGGAGCCAGACCTCCCCAGAGCAGCACCGGCCCACCCCTCCCGGGCCAACCCCCTTTTATGAGGGCATGATGGCACAAGGTATGGAATAGCCCCGGCCCACCTGGCCCAGCTCCTGAAAATCATCCCCATCCTGGTCAAAGCCAGGACAATTGCACATAGCTAAAGAGGATGCTCTCAAATTGACTAAGCTTGATAAATGTTATGCTAGCAGGACAAGGGGCAATGGGCACAAACTGGAACACAGGAAGTTCCATCTGAACATAAGGAAAAACTTCTTAGCTGTGAAGTTGACCAAGCACTGGCACAGGCTGCCCAGAGGGGCTGTGGAGTCCTTCTCTGGAGATACTCGAATCCCAACTAGACATGATCCTGTGCAACCTGCTCTAGGTGATCCTGCTCTAGCAGGGGGGTTGGACTAGGTGATCTCCAGAGGTCCTTTGCAACCCCTGACATCCGTGGATCTGTGAATCTGTGAATGACTAAAGCAATCTTAGAGCCACTACTGCTTATTTCTGAGACTTCATGAAAGGCAGGTGAGGTACCTGCAGACAGTAAAGGAGCAAGTGTAGTACCCATCCTTTGAGGTGGGAAAAGGAGGCAGTGAATACAAAAGCACAAGAGATATTCTGGATCAGAACAGAGGTCATTGAGCATAACCGGTGTTAAATATTCAGGTAAAAATATAACAAGTATAGGGCAAGTATGTAGTGGTACTTCTCAGCCTGCCAGGGTCTAGCTCAGGGTCAGGTTCATGGACTGGACACACTGTCCTGATATTTAATAATCCTGATAGGCATTTCTTCCCTGAATTCAGTAGGTTTCTGAACCTTTTCGCAACATTAGCATCCTCAGTACCCTGTTGTGAGGGTTTCTATAACTTAACTACACATCTTGTAAAGAAGTACCTGCTTCTGTTTGCCTTGAGCCTGTTACCTCTCAGTTTGATTTCATGTTCCGTATTGGAGAATGGTACCTGGAAGTGCCATAGGTTGTTCAAACTTAAATGAGAGTGAAGTAAACAAAATTTCAGAAGCTTGCAAGCCAGATGGAGATAATGACAGTAGAAACCAGCTGAGTAAAAGCCATAATCCAAAACCTTGGTTTTGATCTTCTTCCTTAAACATGTCAAATGCTGAATGTCCCTCTACAGGATGCCAGAGAATCCACACAACTAGCAAATCCCCAGTCACAAGATTGTAAAATCTAAACTGCTTTTGCTCAGCTAGAGGCAAAGTATTTGCTTTGAATCTTGACCCTGAGCTCAAAGATGAGGAAGACTAAAAAGCTTCTAGATGACTGTTATGCATAGAGGTAATTTAGCTTTTTGTATTGTGAGCTGACAAAAATCATGAGTCAATTATACATGTGCTATCCTAGTCATGGGATCCATTCTGAAGGCAGTTAAGGGATGTACTAGAGGTGTCAAGTCAATGTCATCATAGCATTGCAAACCAGACTTCCAAACATATCTAAAGAGTAAAATCCAGATGGTTTGAGTAAATGTTTTTTGGAAAGTGTGTTACTGATAAATGCTGTTGTTGTAATGGTGTTTATAGTGTCGTGATTGTCCTAACTCAAGAACATTTACTAAAGTTACAGGCATGATAAATGTTTTGTGAAAACCTAGACACCTGAAAAAGTTTAACATAATTGTCAAGTATTGAGTGGCTTCCATTGACCAAATACACTGCAAAAGAATTTTGAAAAAAATGTTATTTAAAAAGTTTGTTGTAACAAGGCTGAAAAAGCAAGGTGAAAATATGATCAGTGTAGAAGTATAGAATAAAAATTAACAGGAAAACATGGTCAATGTCGAATTACTTAGATGCATAATTTTGCAATAGCTTTGTACAGGTTTTTTTTGTCTCTGGTATGTGTCATAAATACGCTATTACTTACTTTTGAAGACAGATACCATGTAATATTCAAGGATTATTTCTTCTTAAACTAATCTGTAAGATCCTCACTGTTATGTCTCTAAAGTAACAAATCTGCTTTAAATTTTAACACTTTAACATATTTGTAGAGATTTACAGTAGAAATGAAAGCCTTAGATTTCAAATAAAGCAAAATTCTGCTAAGTAGCTTCATAAATATGATGGTTCAGCAAAGGGAGCCATGACAGTTTTAAAAACGGTCAGCTGAAACTGTCTGCCTGCTTGTTATCTGAGAACAGGTCCAAACCCTGTTGACTTAAGTGGAAGAACTGTGGTTCAGTTGTCACAACATATAACAATAAAATGTTTTCTTATCTTTGAAGGAATATGTAAATATGAACAGAGATCTAGTCTCCTGTTCAAGCACCAGTTTGACTTCAAGATATTGGCCAAGACTGAATTTGATTACTTTGATTCCTAAGTCAGAGTGCAGGTGGAATCAAAAGACAGCTGCAGACAGTGGTTCGATTATGGGGAGCAAAAAGGAAACAGACAGGGCAAAAGCTTAGGGGTTGGGGTTTTTTTTTTAGTTCTTTCTTGAGACTTTTATAGCAAAAATGCATTCTGAGAGAGTGGCTAATGCTATGGGAATACAAAAATTCCATCTTTGTTTTAGAGCTCCAAATAGGAATACACACCATTTTTTCTCGGTCGATGTCATTCTTTTCTGATGATGTTACATGTCTATTGCATTGTGGTCACTTTATCAAGCAATAACCAACCTTAAGATTAAACTTATCACAGCAAGGTAAAACTTTAATTGCAGCTGTGATTAATAACTTTTTGAAACACGGAATATCATGTACAACTAATATAATAATAATATACCTTAATATATACCATAATATACCTTTTCCACTTGGTGAGGTGAAAGGGTTAATGTATCCCCCCATAATGTATTGTTGTGATTTAGTGGTCTGCTGTGATTAAAAAAAGTAAAAGTATGAAAGACATAAACCATTCTATTTACAAAAAACTTAGTAATTTTGGAGGCAAAACCAAATCTTAATTGGTAAACAACATTGAATATGGGTATTATAAACCAAACTGAATTTCTAAGCAGGGAAACTTCAGTTAAAAGCATGAGAAAATGTAATGTTCAGAGGCATAAGTGCTTGATCGTTTCTTACAGTGATCTTAGGTGGATGAAACAGAGATGGTATAAAGTAGTAATAGAGGGAGAATATAGACCTTTACACATTTGTATGCCACTGCAGAATGACAAATTTTGGGGTTACAGAAGTAGTAGGCATCCAAAAATCACTGGAAAGTGTATTTTTTTCTAGATGTTGAGCATATGTAGAAAACTAGAATGAACTCACTTAATTCCAGTGTGTAGACACAGCTAAGATTTCCTGAAAATTTAAGAGTGGAGAATATGTTTCAAATTTTGCCAAGCTCTTTACAGCAAAACTGGTTTGGGTGTGAGGCTTCACTGTGCCGAAGGCTATGGTCTGTGCTGTACTTTATCATGAAGACGTGAATACAAAACCTGAATGTTAACTCCAGAGCTTGCGAAGGTAAACTAATAAATGTGAGATTTTGTTGATTAATTAAGTCCCATGAAATTCAGGAAGCTATTGCAAATTATGGGTTTTGGGAGACCCAAAGGCTACTTTCTACATTTTTAACACTTTGAAAATCCAAAAGCATGTTGTGAATATGCCTGAAGTAGACCTGGATGCTGTTAACTGTATGATGCATGGGGATAAGGCAGGTTTTCTGGGAGGTGTTAAACTAATCAAAATAACATATTTGACCTCCAAAAAGAGCTGGCTCATTGCAGCCAACAGGATGTAAAAATGTTGAGAGAAGTCTGCATCCTCTACAAAAAGCAATGAAAGAAGTGGCTGTGACAGTGGGAGTTAGAAAACAAGCTGAAGGTTTTCTTTGGACCTAGAAGTTTTCCATGCTGGCCTCAGGCTTACATTTTTTTATCCCTTCAACCAGAAAACGTCTCTCACCAGGTAACCACCTGAAGCAGAAAAAGTGAGATTCTACCCAGGCTATTTGGTGGCTGGTATTTGCATGCTATAAACATTCAACGTGCATTTGCTAGTATTTGCTGCTGGAATATCAATGGATCCCCTACTTTCAAACAATCATCACTGCTAAAGGCAGACCTTTTGAATTTAACCACCAGTTTTATTCTGCCATGGGTGCATTATCAATTGTACACAAAAGTACTCACATGGTTAGGTTTTCCTGGTATTAGTTTCATTACCTTTAAGAGCTACCAATAAAGTGCTGATTTACTCAAAATCTGTGTGGACATGGCTGGGAGGCTGCAGTATAACCTGAACTTTCTGGTGTCCTGAAGATCTTTTTGAGTAGAGACAATGCAATTTCTCAAGGTGAGCAAGAAAATTTCTCGCTGTGATTTGACATGTCTGAGCCTGTCTGGAGATAAACCCAAGCTATGCAACCCTGGACACCTTATAATCTGTTGTGAAAACCCTGACTTTCTCCTGATCCTCTGTGCAGCTTCTAGAGTTACCAGGTGCTGTGAGGGCTGCTTTTCACAGTGGCTTCTATATCCCACAGGTATGCTGCATATTTAATGGGAGAAGGTTACTGCAAACCTCAGCTACCTCTGTCACCAAACATGATCATAAAAACCTCAAGTTTCTTTCTTAGGGCCAGCCAACTGTTAGCCAAGCACATCAAAGTAGATCTTTGATGAACGCAGGAAAGGTCAAGGTTTCCTGCTTAGTGAACAAACACAACGCACAGTTTATCTCTGTGAGAAAGAAGGTATTCGTTTATGATGACATTGTCTGTTTAAAGTTTCTGGCAAATTGTTTCTGAATTCCTTAGTGGTAAAATTCAGATAGGGACCAAAAATGTTTGATACTGGCCTCATGGATGATTACTATGTCATAGCTGAATATGACTTTTTTAGCTGCTTTCCAAGGCTTCTTGCAAATGTTTTGATATATTTGGGAGGTATGTACAAGAAAGTTTTTTGGAAGGATAATTTTCTCAGAACTGCTTTCATGTTATTCATATGCATCCAGATGTATGCAATCTGTTACAGCTGTTACAGGAGTAGTGTATGAACCTTCACACAGCTTTCATGATATCTGTGAACCCCCTCACACTGTTTATGGAGAGTACCTGACAAGCTATATTCTGCCAGATCAGAACATCAGTGTCAGCAGGGTGAGCGAACACAGGAAGGCTGAATGACCTGGATGAAAATTGAAGACATTATTGCATCTAGAGACACTAGTGAAAATATCAGCTTTGAAAACTTGAAAGCTTTAGTTTATTGCTCAGACCCTCTGCAGGAGTGCTGTGGAGAAATAATCATCCAACAGCCAGCCAGTGTCAGGAATAGAAAACTGCTGATAGAAACTTGAAGGACTTTTCTGACACATATCCATTTTCAGTCATTTTTGAAGGTGAAGTAAGTATGGGAAACTTTTCTCTACAGAGAAAATAAAGTTAGAAAATACGAACTTAATGTTCTTTTTACCTGGCAATATGGTATCAGGCATTACAACTGCTAGTAACTTTGGCTTAAGGAATCATTTTCAAATGGCTTCTTCTTGGTTTATGGAGGGCTTTTACGGAAGACAATTGTTTCCACTCAGTGTGTGAAACGTGATTAATTGCAAGTGACTTTGATGGATGCTGCTTCTGAAAGCAATGAAATTCAGAAGGGACTTAGTCAATTGTGTATGAGTATCATATCCATAGATCAGAACATGTATAGCGTGGGCAGAAAAAAACAGCTGCTCAAGCTAAGCACAGAGTGCACAGGGCTTTTAAAAATCCTTAGAAATAAGGTGGAGATCACAACCCTGATCAGTGAGTGAACCTATCAATTTTGAGTTCTCTCCAGAAGCTTCTGAAGGTGATACCAGCGAGCTAGATAGATAACTCTTCTGCAGAGGCATTGAGACTTTTGAGACTTAAGAACTTAGCTATTCCCTTCGGGCCTACTAGCAGCTAAGGCTTTGAAAAAATCAACAATAGAATATCAAAAGAGAGAACTTCTTTGTTGGAAGCTCCTGGGTCTCTGAAAACATGGCTTGGTTGAGAGATGAGAATCTGCCTCTTTCGCCACGCTCTGTCAAGGCCCCAAAAGTGCCTTGGCATTTGACTGCTGGCAATTTAAGCAGTGACCGTCTTACTAAAAGCTGTTGGTGTCTGAAGAGAAAGTTCTTGGTGTCTTACTTTCAACACAGAACCAGGCAAACAGCCAAATAAAAGAAGCAAATTAATTTTAAAATAGATAAATAAATAAATAAATAAATAAAGCAAAACAGGCTTTTTAAAAGAAAACATCTTTTGTAAGAACCTGCAGGGTTTAATGGGACTGTTAATTTTTGCTGACCTTCTGATAACAGGGCTTTTGACCAGCCAGCAGCGGAGCATGGGGAACAGAGGACACCCAGCCTGCCTGGGACACAGCCACCAGCTGGGGCAATTAAGGCCACCTCTCTCGCAGAGGAAGATACCAGAGCCACAGGCACTCTCGCCTCTGGGATGCTGAAACAGAGAACGGTCTGCCAAGAACAGCTTTAACTGAATGCATAAAAGCCAAAATTGTCACCTCTGTGCTTTGTAAATATCTGATATATGTGGGGCAGGATGATCCACAGCAGGGCAAAATGAGTTTGTCTCTACAGAGCACGAGAGACACAAGAACTGCCAAATTTAAGGAGTGCCAAACAACTGCAGTTCTGCTGTCCAGGAAGTATTGGGAAGTGTGAATAAATACTGCAAGAAAAGGAAATGCTGAAGTGCTACTAAATAAGCTGGTCTGAGCTCAAATGTATTTCTTAGAATGACAAATAAGGTTTTGTATATAAAGACTTAGTTATGTTACTGTACTCAGTTTGGGGCAGAGTATTACCCAAGGTCTTTTCACACCTAAGGTCTAGGAAAGCTCTGCACAAATACCATGTCTAAGTTAGATATATCTTGACCAAATGTAACAAAAAATGCACTTTTGGAACATCAGAAAAGTCCTTACTTGGACTTTAGATCTTACTCTTACTTGTAGATCAACTCTGTTCTTCCCTGCCTTCTCTTTAGAAGCTGAAAACTAGAGAAAGTCTTCTAACCCAGCATAAGATGTTTTCATGCTCTGAATATATTAATTTTTTTAACATCAAGTAATAAAATTTTGCTTTAAATACTGTGATTCTTTACTATTGCATTGGATAATCTCTTTGGACCAGTCTGTCGGGATAAAGAAACACCAGGGCAGTGAAAGGCAGGCACCAACAGTCTTTGAGCCTACCACAGACATTTTACTGAGAAACATGGTAAGAAAAAATCTGTTGCAAGAACACAGGTCCAGGCTTGCTGAAATGTGTTTGAGCAAGTCTAGACACATCCTATGGTTTTAGTTTTAGTTTTATAGACTCTGTCAGCAGGCAGTTAGGCTGCTCAAAACCAACAGAATATAGTCCTTAAGTCTGTTCAGAAGATAAGCCCTTGTCATGTTGATGTAGAAAAACATATGATGATCTACAGAGGCAACTGAGCAGGGATCTTGCAATAGTTGAGTGTGCAGTGTAGTACCAGAGGCATTTTTGTTTAAAATTCATAGCTTTTCCAGGAAAGGAAGCACAGGTTGTGAATGTTCATACAAATAAAAATATTTCCAGCAGTTGTTTTCTGCTGAGCACACAGAAAGCCATGCTGTGTGTGCATTCAAGTGGCTTGCCAAGACTATAAGCAGATGTTGTTTCCCAGGTCTGGCTCTGTTGACTGGAGGTGGTATTGTCCCTGCCTCCCAGGCCAGAAGTCACTGCTCTGCTGTCTGGGGGTTCTTTGGATGCTCCATACCCTACCACAGATAAAGCCACCTCACTCATCTTCATTGGTGGGTTAAAGTCACCAGCTAAATTTGCCAGCTAAGGTACGGTGAACAGACCCCTGCAACTGACAAGACTGTATGAACTGGAGCAGTGTGGCATTGGCAGACAACTAGGACAGTGCCATCTTCAGCTGCTTCTGCTGCAAAAGGAAGATCTGACTGGGATTTCTGTACATGGCCTCAGAGCAGTCAGCTGTCTGGAAAGTAGTTGCAGGGAACATTTCAAAGTAGAAGCTTCTACTGTCAGAGTCCACCACATGGCATAGCTGTGTAGTGTCTGTACTTCCATGCTGGCAGATGACACATTGCTTTTTTCTGTCCATAATGCCATGCATGGCCACTGACTAGTACTGAGCTTTCAGTGAACATACTTCTCTTAGGTTCCCAGAGCTCAGAGCCATCAGTAAATTCCTTTTCTCCAGAGATTAAGAGTTCAATTTACTTATTAAGGTTTCATCTTACTGATCCCAGGTTTATATGTAATGTGCAGCTTCAGAGCCCCCCCATCTGACTTTAGATTTTAGCCGTTCATATCCATAAAGGACCACAAAATTAGTACAATAATATAAAGTAGAAGGAGTTTTCACAAACATCATTATTCAGAAACCTAGTGAAGATTGAATGTGCCCCCCCAAAAAAATCTGCCACTAACTGGAGTGGTAGACTGGGTTGCATCACCCTTTTCATAAACTTATTAAGCTCCGTCATGAAACAAGTAGGTTTCCCTCTCCCACTGGTCCAGAACAGCAATGCGCTGAAGGTTATCAACTCTTTTTCAAAATCCAGCAAAGATTTCCTCATGACCAGACGGAAACTATTTAGCTCTTTCAAGGACTCTTTTGGCTAAAGCCAAACTGTATGGATGACAGGCCATGTACTAGAAACATTTTTTCCCCTGTTGCAGTTTTAAATCATCTTTCCTGTATTTAGCTGACCAAAACTCTGGATAACAATGTAGAGAAGGTCTTATAGTGTGGCACAGCAGTGCTGGTACTGCTATCTCTTTTCATGTCTGTGACAGTCAATAAAGTATTTGCTTTTCAATAAAAACTTTTTGTTCCAGAGGCACTGGAACCTCCATCTTCCTTCTTTGTGCCCACCAGCTTGTCTCTTTTAAATCCCTCTTTCTTGCCATCAGTGTTCATTGATTCATGTTCTTTGTGCAAGAGGCCAGCATAAAGCTGTGCAGCGAGGGTATCGTCATTGTAATTGAGCATCGATTATTTAAAGAGCACAGTTGTTACTTTGGTTGATGAGACCATCTCTCAGACTGACATCCACTCTCAGAATAGAAACTTGGGGTAATTTACCAGACCCTTTTTATACCCCTTATCAGGATTGTTTTTACCTTTTGTAGCCCTGCAATACTACAGTGTGAGTGCCACACTCAGTGCTTTACTGACCGATAAAAGACAATGCCTTGATGATTAGATATCTGTGAATATTGACCTGTAATGAGAAACATGTAAAAAAAGCACAGGTTGGCTTTTGTACTTAAAAAAGAATAGTGCTTGGCTGTGCTGGAAATAATATCTTTTTCTTTCATTTAATTTAATTTTATTTCATTTTTTTACAAGAGAAAACTTCCTCCCTTTCTATCATACATCATCTTGATCTTCCACTCATGCTGACAGAGAGAGGATACAAATGATTTTTGAGCTCCACAAGGATAAAAACCCGCAGGGATTATTAAGCTCTTTCTGAGCTGGAAAATGCTATGCTTCAGCACCTGGTTAATAAATATTTATTTTGTTTCTAATTCTGTGTGTGAGTGAGACCCCATCATGTTTATTTGAGCAGACAATATTATGGTTAAAAGACACATTTCCACAGGATATGTTAAAGAGTATGCGTCACCCTTTGGATGTAACTGAGATTTTTAAGGAGTGAAACATCTCTCTCTTTTTCAGCAGCCAAAAAGTACAGAAAAACTTTGAACAGAAAGCAAATCACATCTTGACTTTTGGACGGAGATTCTCTCCAATGCAGAACAGAAATAAAAGGCCTCCTTTCGGATGAGGATGCACATTGGCAGGAAAATTGAATATGCAAGAAGTATCCTTACACGGTGGTGATGAGAGGCATGTCTTTTTTGAGGGATGAGTGTTCTGTATAACATGCTTTGGCCTTGGACCTAAAACAGAAAACGGCTCTGAAGTATCTGTAGCCTTGAAAGCTAGTTACAGGTTATTCACACACAGTCAGTTGTGTTCTTGTGTTGCTGAAGTTGTCCTAAGTCAACAACACACAGATGGGAAATGACTACTTTAACCACTTAAATGTATAAAAAAAAAGATTAAGAAAATGTCACGGAACGTGGAAAAGATGCTGCTGTAGCCTGGAGGCATTCACCTCAGCAAAAGGCTGTATACGGATAGTGGAGGAATGGAAAGGCCACAACAATCCCATTACAATCAGTACTGCTGAGCAACTTAAACACAGGGGTTATTGCCAAATTCACCGTAAAAAATGAATTAGTTGTGTACCCTGCCTGGGAAAAGCTAGGTGGGTATACATGTACATCATGTAAGTAAACTGAAAAGGCCTGCAAGATATTGCACCAACAGACATTTTTTCATTACAAATGATAGACAGTGATAGGTGAAATTTTGTATTAATAACTGCAGCTGTAAATCCATGGATGCGAAATTGTTAGCAGCTACTCAGACTTCTATTGATAGGGATGTAAAAATAGCCCATTTTCAGCTGTTGTGTACTGCTAGCTGTTTCCGATGGGCAAAATGCTGAATCTGCTCTGTGGTGTTTTTTTATTTGTGATCCAGAATTATATAGTGCAGTCATACTGACATTTAATAATGGTCTTATTATTGTCCTGAAATACTTGCTCACCAGCTGCAAGGCAACATTTTATTCGCCCTCGCATGCTGTATGGCTTCCCATAGATGAAATGGTATTTATGCTTGACAAACATTCCAGTTAGTATCTCAGGTGAGATGATGTGCTTAGCGAGAGTTCAAGGCCATCAAAACGAAGGTTAATCTACATCAGGAGATGAACTGTCATTCAATCATTGCTAGCAAGGCCGCAGGAGTCTCAGCAGCCAACACAAGCGACAGTCCTTTTGGGCTGGCTTATTTGTTGGTTTGGTTTTTTTCTTTTTTTCTAAGAATAATGTTTAGCCAAGTTTCCTGGTGGTATAAAATAAGCTGCTGCAACACACTACTGACTTGTTTTTAAGAAAACAAACGAGGAAGCAAACAAACAAACCAATTCCCATGCTAGTCAGAGAAAGCCTGGTTAGATTGGAGCCTGGAAACTGGAAGACTTGCTCAGAGGTCACAAATCTTGGAGCGAACAGAGAAAAGGCTGATGTTACAAGGGAGGAAATTGGCAGGTGGAAGCCAGAAGACCTGCTAGCTGAAACCCAGCCATTTGCGCCTGCCGAGCTCTGTATGAGTAGAGGTGGTTTCTTTGCCTACCACTGCTTTTTGTTGTTTGTTTTAGGGCTTACTGCAGGAAAGAAAGCAAGTGTGATGAGAAAATGCTGACTGTGGTGCAGCTGAAGTGTTTGTAAAAGGGCCAAATTCAGTGCCAATGTAATCCAACGTAACTGCAAGCAACGGAGCTAACCCAGGGGTGAATTTGGCACCGTGTACTTTTCATCTGGTTTGGTACACGCTCATTAGACAGAGAAGCTTGCCTTAGCCCATTAGCGTATGCTATGTTTTTAATCCACTGTGTATCTATTGCATTCATTTTGGTGTAAAACTATTAATTATTAGGGCTGAGGGAAGGGGGAGCATCATTCATTTCCTTTTTTTTTTTTTTTAATTCATTTGTGTGTGGATACACACACATTTCCAGGTTTTCCTTTCTGTAAACATTCAGTCTGTTGGCCTAGATAGGCTGGAGAGCTGGGCGGGGAGGAACCTGATGAAGTTCAACAAGGGCAAGTGTAGGGTCTTGCACCTGGGAAAGAAGAATCCCATGTGCCAGTATAGGCTGGGGACTGACCTGCTGGAGAGCAGTGTAGGGGAAAGGGACCTGGGGGTCCTGGTGGACGGAGGGATGACCATGAGCCAG
>VWZZ01001286.1:0-39554 GCA_013399095.1 Psophia crepitans | reverse complement strand
GCTCTTCTCGGCCTCACTAAGCGATAGGACAAGGGGCAACGGGTGCAAATTGGAGCACAGGAGATTTCGGGTTAATGTGAGGAAAAACTTTTTTACTATGAGGGTGACAGAGCACTGGAACAGGCTGCCCAGAGAGGTTGTGGAGTCTCCTTCTCTGGAGACATTCAAAACCCGACTGGACACGTTCCTGAGTGATGTGCTCTAGGTGGCCCTGCCTTGGCAGGGGGGTTGGACTAGATGATCTTTTGAGGTCCCTTCCAACCCTTGTGATTCTGTGATTCTGTGTGATTCTGTGTTTGCCTTAGGGTACATCCCCCTGAGGGAGCACAGAGGGGCCCTCTGCCCACATGGCAATAGGTGGGTGCTCGTCCTGCTTGTGCTCTAAGCTAGCTAAACCCTATGCCTGCCCTTTCACGGGGTTCCTCTGTTCAGACTCAGCATTGCCCTAACGCGGCCACATGGAAACAGGATCACACCAGGTGAAAAACACACTGACCTGTGCGCTGTCACTTGTTACTGTGGGGTCCGTGCATCTGCCAAGTCACGAGTAATAGCAACACTTCTTGCACTTAGCGGTGTTCATGAAAATTCCAGTTTAATCACATACACATCGCTGTTCGTGGAGTAGAGCAGGGATGGGGCGGGTATGGCTTTGCTCTCCATCTTTGTCATTTCAGTTCCTTGGTTTGTGCGTATTCTTGTTAGACTTCCATCCCATAATAACCCTTTTTCTCTGCTTGTTAGTCTGTCTGGTAACAAGCCTTCAGTGAACTTTTACAGCATCAGATTGCAGGGAGGGTACAAATATCCTGCCCTTCTAGGATACAAATTTCTCTCGTTCATGTGACTGATTTTTCCTAGCTTGTGACAAAAGGCTGCTGCTATGTGTGCCGTTAAATATGCTTCTCTGACAGGTTTTCTTGGGAGATCGTGAAGGAATTTTCTTCCTAAGTTTCTGATGTGAAATGTTTCTTTCTTGTCCCATGCAAATGTTAGAAAACCTTCCTCCTCTTGCTATGTCTTCATCTTGTACTACATTTTCTGCCCTATGCTTATTGTTTTCTTTGCTGAAAATCACAGAACATGACAGGAAAAAAATGCATTTTGAGATTTTTTTCACATGATTTTCAGTAATTTTTGCTGACAAATATTGGGTTCTGCTTCATTTGCAAAGGGTCCTTAAAGAAACAGCAGAGATGGAGGGTACAAAGAAAGCTCCTGGTGCTTCTGAGATGACCTCTGCACACACCCAACACATCAGTAATTAGTGCGTAGGGTCTGAGTTCTTCCCATCCCACCTGAATCTTCTTCTGGCAATAAAAGGGCCATGTTGTACCGAATGCTTCAGGCCCACTGACATTTGCACTTTCATGGCACCACTGAGTGAACTAGCGTTATGATAAGCTTACATTAAGTTTCCTTTCACTCATTATTTTGTAGTTATCATGTGGTCCTGTGCCATCTGATAAACCATGAAAATGAGTGGAAAACTGCAGAAATAATTTAAACCAGGAGCAGTAAGAAATCAGAACACTTTCATAGCAGGATGATTTACAGATTATTCAAACAATTCACTCTCCTTTTCTTGTTCAGATTCATTCATGTCATAAAAATAAATACATGAATAAAAATCCAGGTAGCATGGAGTAATTAGATTATCGAAGGCTTGTAACCCAGAAAGGAAAATGCAAGAAATTCAGATGTGTATAATGTAGTGGCTGATCATTCTGCTTTAACTAGCAGTATTATCTCCTATTGTTTACTGGTAGTATTTTTATTCATGAAAGGCATAGCAAGCTTTCCCAAGAGCAAGATTTAGTGTTGGGTGAACAGAGGGAAAATTTATTTATAAATTTTTGTGAATTCTTAATTGTGTTTTAAATAACTATTTTTACACACTTTTGGTTCACTTTTCCCAGATAGTCAACTGAGCAAAGGTTTGCTTACAGAAATGTGTACAAGAAGTAACTTTTAGGCCTGATTGTTGTTTAATTATGAAACAAACAAACAAACAAAAAGATAAAATAATGTATTTATTGGAAATAAAGTGCAGAAGGAAAGTTGAGGTCAGTCAAATGAGGAGGAGAAAGTCTGTCTAGGCTGACCTACCTCCAAACCAGCCAGTTCCAGTCTGGGATCAGGACAGTCAGGTCAGCACAGAGCTGTGCCAACCGAATTGAGCTAACTCATTTATACAGCCCCTGGGAGCCGAATGAGTATGCAGCGTGGCACCATGCCATGCAGACATACTGTCCTTCTTCCTGGGCTCTCTTGGCTATCTCTCCCATGAAACGGCATTGCGTAACGTAGATGTGTCCTTAGGTGACCAACCGGCACGCTCAGTGAGCAGATCCCAAACAGCAAATGCTCAAAGGTCTATAGTCATTTATGAATGCTCTGTGAGCACTGATATTTGTTCAGATGAACTGCTAAATAACAAAAAAATGGGAAAAATCTGGGACCTCATTATACACAAGATATTAGCAGAGAAAGGAGCTAATTTCAGCCCACTGTCCCCATTTTGTTCACTGCTGGCTTATCAGCCAGCTGCCAAAAGTATAGCTGCATTTCCTGAACCTACTTTTAGTATTCAGAGGAGTTTTATCTTGCATTATTTTTCTTGTATCTCTTACCTGTACGTTACCTCATACAATACATTTTGCCCACTTGTTGAGAAGTGTGGAATACACAACCGTTCCTTTTGATATATTTCAAACATACTGTTGTGTTCACCCATACAGAAAGCACTTCAACAAATGTGCTCTGCTGGTCTATTCATCTTAATGCAAAGGTCTGTTCAGAGTTTCACAGTCTTCAGTCATTACTTATACGCTGCAGTACCCAGTGAATTACTCAGCAGTGCCTGAACATCTTTCAATCTTGGCAAAGAAGGCTTTCATTTTAGATTGCAAACATTAATACCAATTCAAATTGATAAAAGCCTTTGACAATACCCTTGGATGTATGTGCATGTATGCACATATTTGTGGAGCAAGAGTTCTGAGCACATGCTTGATTGCCATGCTAAAGGCCAGGTTTTTAAATTGTTGCAACACCAATGTTTGGCCAGAAAAGGACTTACAGTCATGTAGGAAATTCAAGTCGATAAGGCTTTTAGAATTTGCCTGTTACGTCAAACTACTTCGTCTTCGTGTATGACCTTTGGCAAGAACGGGACAAAAACCCAACCCTGTGCAAAATATAATATATTGTTTGGAAACTTATTCTGTATTAGTCACAAAAACCCTTTCATACATATTCTTTTGCCAAGAGATAACTAGAAGTAGATAATTTTCAAAAACTAATTTCTAAATCCATCAGCCATTTTTTGATGTCCTAGTTTCTCATAAACTAAGTCATTTGCTACTGATTTGTCCCTTATTTAGGAATGAAGCTACTCTTGCACTCTGAAATCAGAAGATCTGGGTCATTTGAGACAAATCAGCTTACTTTTTCCTCTGCCATTTTCTCTGTTCAGCAGAGGGTGATGGTATTCTTGTATTGCCTTGCTAAAGTGCTTTGAGATCTGAGGATTACTGGAGCTGTGTGTGTCAAGTACAACCATATTTCTAATATCTAATTAGGCCAAAGTCTACCCCTGTATATACAAATATGACTCCTGTTAAATTCATCAGGGTGTCATGGGATGTAAGAAGAACATTTACACAGTCAGCAGCTGAAACACGGATCAATTTTCAAGCCATATAAGAAAGATTTTTAAATCTAAGTAGTACTTTTCCTGAGGCATCCTGATGAACTTCATTTTGTATTTCAGTTCTGCCCTGTGCTTCAGTATGAAAGCCACTCTTCTGGAGGCCTCAGACCTTTTACACCTGTAATTTCATGCCCGGTGAGGCTATAGAACCTGAGCATACCATGACCTGGGGCAGAGGAGGAGACTGCACCCTGCAGCACTGCTCGGGGCTCAGCAGTCTCAGTACTCTCAGCCAGAGTCAAGGAGAAGCCCCTGCCCTGCAGCTGCTGGGCAGCCTTGCGGAGCCTCTCTGGACGTACTCGGTACCCAATTCCCAAACGTAGAACAAAAGTCATGATCCTGTGCTGGGAAAGAGGAGGTGCCGGAGCTGTTGAGAAGGAGATAAATTCTTTGTCAGCCCCTCAGGAACTCCGTATCTGAAATGACCAGCTTGGTGTTTGTAGGATGGAGGCCAAAACTGCATAGAATTTAGTGCAAATCAACATATTATTGCAACAGCTATATCTTTCTAGTCCTAGTAGAAAAATTAAGCTTCTATGACCCTGGTTTACAACTATAAGGTAATACAAAGTTTAAATTAGAGCAGATTTCCTCTACTTGGAACCAATTTATCTACAATAGAAGAATCTTCTGAACTTTTCTTTCTATAATACGTTGAAGTTATTACTAATATTATTGTATTTAGGTTTTCTGAACACTTTCAGCCATTCCTCTGCTTCAGCTGCTTTTCTCAGAACAGATAAATATTTGCAACAAGTAGAGCTGTACAAGCTAGCAGGGGGGGAAAAAAAGACCAAAAAAAAAAAAACCTGGCAAGCAAGTTCTCTGTTTCTTTGAAAACTATCCAACACCATGAATCCTGTGAGAGCTTAATTAAAATTAAAAGGGAATTTTCAAAGAGGAAAACAAAATAAGCTTTTTTAATGGTCTATTTTTGTTCTGCGCTCGGAAAATCTCTTTCTCTTTTTCAACTGGTTTCCCCAAAACATAAATATTGGCAGCTTTAAGGTTTGTTTTTCATCCTCTTGAGCAAGAAGCAGTGAGTTCAAAAGCTTTTTCCAGTCAAGCTTAGAGGATTTGCTCACCAGAACTTGGATTTCTGACACAACTACTGAGTCTAGAACAGTAAACACTACTGTGAAATTAAAGGTGCCATTTCAAGGGAATGATGATTAAATGGTAATGTAGTCATATTGCCGATAATTAGGGGAACTTTTTTTTCAGCCACAGCAGTGCATAAGGGTCAATGTCAACCAAACCCTACACAACAGCTTAGGCTCACATGATTAAAGGTTATTTCTGCAGCCACCCTCACTTGAAAAGTAAACTTCTCATCCACCTGCCTCTCACCAGCTAATTGAACCGCTGGGTGCTGCTTTTAACATGAGTCCAGAGCAAGACTTGAATGTCTCAGTTCATATCGAGACTAACCTGCTCCACCCATCTGCTGTTAAGCTGCCACTCTTTGATATTTCAAAGCTTTAGAGATACAAATTGCTGGAACTTGGATCACTTTTTTTGGATATCCACCATTCTTGGCAAAAATGCATGTGCCCTTTCAGCCCAAAGTAAGAACAAAGCATGCCAATATTTATTTGTGGCAAACTCTTTTAAACAATCTGAGTGACAAATAGGTTCATATAAATCAATTTGCTTCAACCATCTCTGCAGTAGACTGACAATGAAATATGGAAACTTGCACGTTAACTGTTGATGAAAACATGATTGCAGAATCCTTTCTGACTTCACAGGTGTAAATCAACAAATTATTGCAGTTACTTTTGCAGGTTTTCAAAAGCTCTGAACATACATGATACTCTTCTCAACAAATTATTGAAGTTACTTTTACAGGTTTTCAAAAGCTCTGAACATATATGATACTCTTCTGCTCAGTCATGAACTCTTCCAACCGGAGTCTATAGTAACCATGTGCTCAGGTACACTGTGCATAAGACCAGTCTTGTCACATCTACAACAGAGAGTCTTGTGTCATTGCACATTCAATGTAGTGTTTGATGTCCTGATCTAAACAATGCAATGTGAGGGCTTGTATGAAATGGTTGTAGCAGCTGGCTTGCTTTGTACATGATAAAGAGTCACGTCCCACCAAAATGAGTGCAGAGCCCAGTCTTACTGCCTGTGACATTGTGCCTGAGCAGATCAGCTAATAGGAACACATATGCAGGGTCATGTATGTGTCCAATGTCAGACGCGGTAATTAGCAGTGTCAGGGTCTCTTTCAAATTGGAGACTCAGGACCTGGCCCGATGGACTTATCCCTCCCGACAGTTCTGCTGTGTTCAGTCAGAAGTTCCCTTAAAGTGCTTTGAAGTCAGTGTCCTTTCCTGTGGACTGCTTGCCAGTTCTATATGTGGTGAACATCTTTCCACTAGTGGAAGAAAGTGCTGTGCATGTGTTTTTTCTTCCAGAGGTCATTTATGGGACAAAATCAGTCTTCTAGATGACTAGCTCAGGATTTTAAAAAACATGGTTTGTGCTAGGCTTATTTTAAATATTGATGGTAAGATTTAGTCAAGGTTGTCTGAGGATAACAGTGGCTTATGCAACTGGTCAGCATACAGCTCTGTTGTCATTGATTTCTGTTTCGTAGGGAATCTTTGTTGTAACAGGTACAAAGACTGGCTCATTCTTTCCTCATTTATTTGTAATTTAACCTGGATATTTAATGAATTACAAAAATGGACAGAAATTAGCTCATCATTCCATAAAAAAATACATTTCTAATTAAAAACTATGAATATGGGTCACACTTTGCAGAAGGAAGCATAAGTCAAGTATCATTCTTCTTGATTTGTTCCAGGTCACTTTCTCTCTGCCTGGCTGCAAAACACTAATGGATCATCATGATAAAAATTCACTTTTGCATCCATTTGTTACATTGCACTTTTAACGTCTATTTTACCTAATGTATCTGGATTCTACCCTGCTCCTAGCTGCAAACACACCACACTTTATTAGAACAAAATTTTATCCCTTTTGTTCCTGTAAATGAGAGTAGAAGATGTAGACAGTTTGCTTTGCAGCACTGGCAGTTTTAAGTTTTAGCATATGTTGGCATAATAAATTCATTCAAGACAATTTTCAAGTGCACATTCCTCTCAGAGTCAGTTTTCTAGGCACTGCAGTGGGTCCCTCTAATCTAAGTTGTTTATACTGGCATTAACAGAGAGCTTCTATAGCAAAAGAGGTAAAAAAAAAAAAAGTCAGTAGAGAAGATTTTTCATACTTCAAAGAATATTGAAAAGGGAGCTGGAAATGTTTTCCTGGTAAAATGGGGGCTAAGCAGATGTCTTCTAATAAAAGCATCATTTGATAAGCAATGAAAGACAAGAGATTTTGGGCTACTCGGGCATTCTCTTGTTAAAAAGACACTTTTTAAGGTATTGAAGAGGAAAGAAAGATGTGCAATAATGAATGTTGAAAAGAAAATGTCAGTAGAATACATCTCTAGAGCAGATGGTCTAATGCAGCAATTATCAACCTTCTTCTGATTCTGACTCTCTTGTAGATCAATCGTTTTTATGCGGCCACAGATATCAGCATCAACAGTGGATGAACATGTATCATTATTAGGTGAACAAAGCTGGCAGGGGTTTTGATCCCTAGTTGGGGAACAACTGGTATGATGGAATTAGTGCCAGTTCATGTACTGTGGCAGCACCTCAAGGCCTGAGGTGGATCACTGTGTTACCTGAAATGATGGGACAAGTGTTGACTCAAAGAAATTTCACTTCAGGTATGAGATGGATGAAGCCAACTGAGAGATAACAGCAAGATAATCCTGACAAATGTAATAAGCACAACAGTTATAACTACCAGCCACCCACTTATTGCCCAATGTTGTATAGATTTTTGTGTGATTAACATTTGTATGGCCTTCTGTGTTGTTGTCTCTTCAGAGCAAGTTACATGATCTTTTAAATTTGTATGCTATGTAAGCCCTGAGGCAGAGAAGGAGGATGCAGTAACTCCACAAACAGACTCTGCTCATGATGAGTGAGTTTGTGGCACGGCTGTTCATGTGACTCTTGTGAGTCACAGCATTTCTCTGCTTTTCATCTCCACTTGATGGACTTTGGTTGTCATCACATCCTACAAGCTCATACAGGGCCCCTACACCCGACAGATGTGTCATGCCTTGTGACACATCTCTTCTCCTTCACGCAATGTTCTGGGCTTAATTGGAAGACCTTTCATCAAAGATCCATCCTTTGTAAATCCTAGCATGTTAACCTTTATATGTCCAATCCAATATCCAATCTAAACCTCCCCTGGCACAGCTTGAGGGCATTTCCTCTTGTCCTATCACTTCTTGCTTGGGAGAAGAGACCAACACCCACCTGGCTACAATCTCCTTTCAGGTAGTTGTAGAGAGCGATAAGGTCTCCCCTCAGCCTCCTTTTCTCCAGGCTGAACAACCCCAGTTCCCTCAGCCGCTCCTCATAAGATTTGTGCTCCAGACCTTTCACCTGCTTTGTTGCTCTGATTAAGAAATTTAGTGGAATTGAGGCTCCTAAGTCAACTAATAGCTTTTGAAATATCACCCTGACAATTAGAATTTACAGCTACATTCCTTAAACTTCTTTTTGAAGCTTCTCTGCTAGGGTGAGAATAAGAAAACTGTATTCATTTGATCAGGCATAGGGAGAGAGCAGCATCCAGGCTAACAGTGAAGGTATTCACCCAGGATAAAGAAAACTAGTCTAGTAGGCTCTACTCCAAAGGGTGATTTCCCTGATTTATATTGTGTACTTCTGGGAGCAGAGAATGAAACCCCCATCTCTTCCTTCGAGGTGAATGTTCTAGGCAGAAAGCTGTAAGTTTGTATTCAAGCTTTTCTCTATCATCTGTCTCAATGGGTATTTAATTCCACCTGTGCAGTTTGGGTCGGTTTCAAGGCAAAAGACTGAGAATGCCCCCATCCACAGATTTCCTTAAGCTGCATGCTTTGGGCATTCTCCTGATAGATGGGAGATGTGGTTCCACTTTTCTTGGGAAGAAGGCATATTTCCTTCATCTTCCATGAATAATTTTACAAAGTAACTTTTACTTTTACTGGGTAAGAACAGTGATGGGACTACTTTTCCTGTCTTCCAAAGCTTTGGCTGCCTTGATGGCAGTTTCTGAAAGGAAAGTATTAGGCAGCTAACTGCAGAAGCAGGATCAGGGGTGTGAATCCTGAGCAGTGGGAAGCAGCTCCACTCAATCCAGGCTAAGGGACCTATATTTAGGGCACATATTTTTCCTCCTGCATGGTGTGTGACCTTTTGGCAATCTGACTCTTAGCAGCTTAACTTTTTGATGCATGCTCAACCAATCCATCATTTCTGGAGCGTAGGGCTGTCATTTGGGAGCTGTGAATCCCATTAAGCTTCTGTACACCTAAAGGTTAGGAATCATAAGGCTGTGATTCATTCTGTTCCTTCTGGATCTATATTACTAAGAGAAGAAGCAATGGTTGGAAAGGGGACAAAGCAGTGGCTGCAAGGGGCTGCTCCTTCAAACTTCCAGCAAATGAAACCTAAATAAAGCAAAGATTCATCACCCAGACAGACAGATGCTGGGGAAAGCACTGAGACAGATGGATCATGAGGCATGTTCACCTAGTCTTTTTGGAAGTACTCCCACTCCCAAGGGACTGCCTCAGCTGAATGAAACACAGTGCCAGTGGGATCTCTGTCCATCTGTCCTGACCAAGCAGGACCCCTTGGCAACAACAAATGCAAGACAAATAAGATCAGATTAAATATAAATAAGAAGGAACATGATTATCTCATTTTTTTAATGAAGATACTGCCCTGGAAGGATGGGGAACAATCCTGGGGACAAAAGACTGTTTATATATTTCATTTTTTAAAAGCCATTTGATAAAATACATAAATATCTTTGGGTGCAGAACCTGAATTCAAACCCAGACTTTTCCCCCACCCATGGCAATGAACATTTAACAGCTTTCGGGGGAGGGAAGCACTTTCAAGTCTGATGTGCAAGAGAGTGCAAGTCAGGTGCACGTTTTCTTCTGCTGATTTTATACCCTTTTGAATTTCCCTTGAATAGCAATATTCTTGATGTGACACAGAGAGGTCATTCAGTCCTGTCAGAATAGATGCTATGCATTACTTCTTCTGAAAGCCAACAGTTGTGTTACATTAAAGCCAATAAAGCAACTGTCTTTTTTTTTTTTTTTTAAAAAAAGCACCTTTACCAAAGTGCTAGATTCTAGTCTCAAGAGCATAATGCATAGACTACAATAGAGCTTGAAAATCTGACCACCCTACTTGTATACAAAGGCATAGTGATTTGAGATTTCAGGTTATGCAGCTGTTGGTATACATTGCACATATGAGAGCTGAAGCTGGCCTTGAACTGGAAAAGGATTTAATAAGTCAATCTCATTTCTTCATAAAACCGCAGGCTTCTTGTGATGCTAGTAGATTGTCTGAGTCATAGCTTCATATTTATAAACCATTGCTAGTGTTTTCACACATTTCAGAATAAAAATAAATGTATTGTAAAGTCATTTGTTCAAGGAAATTCACCATCTCCAAAGCACATATTTTTGCTCTTCTAGTTATCAATTGAAATGAAAGGTTGCAACAAAAGACTGGCAAGGTTTCTGGTTTTTCTATGTTGTTGTGGGTTTTATTGTTCGTGGATTTTTAACAGAAGGTTAGTCTATTGCAAAAGGTTCCAAGAAGTTTTTTAATTGAATTGAAAATTTTCAGTGTCTGTTCAAAAATATGCTGAGAAAGATACATTTTCAGCACTTAATGAAATTAAATTTAAAAACTTTTTTTTGAAGTTGTTCCAACTTTATGTAAAAACGAAAAATATCTTGTCAGTTTTATGTTGCGAATTTCATTTCATACAGTAACTACAGTGATATACACCTGCGCTTTGGAGATGCTGCAGTTCCTTTTCACAAATGGCTATAAAATCAATTTGTATAAATTCTGAACTACACTGGGAAAGAAACAATGGCTTATGAATATGAAGGTGTGACTCAGCCTATTAGTATCACAAGGAGCCTAAGGTTTTATGAAGAAACTGAATTAATATTTGTTCAGCACTTTGAAAATGTAAAGAACAGTGTAAGTGATTATTAATTGCTGGCTTTACTATTAAAAATTGGAACTATTACCTGTGTGAAATAAATGCGTTTTGGATTAATTGCATGAGAGAGTCCACAGGTAAGCTAGAAGCCTAATAGTGGAAGCCTTGAATTTCATAATCCGAATAGAGCTGGTGGAGCTTGAACATTGTACCACCATCTGCAGTCCCCTTGCACAACACTTATCCAACTTGCAGAGTTGGATCAGGGACCCCTATACTGAGTGCCTTGAAGATGTACCTGAACCTGATGTACATCAGTTTGAGAGGCAGACAGAGTTTAAGACCAAAGCATTTAAAATTTAGGTGCTATCATACTTTAACATTTAAGGACTTGATCCACACTTCCTTAGAGTCCATGAGGGCTCTGTGATGCCTCTGGAGGAGAGATGTCAGGTGAATGCCCAGACCCTGTAGAAAAAAATCAAGACTCTTCTTGCTCTTTCTGTCTCCCAATCAGTCCGGAATTCCTCTCTGTCCTGTGTTCCTGTTGCAATAGGATGAGTGGAGCATGTCCACTCCCCAAAAAAACCTAAAGTTTGGTGGTCTGGGACTGTCTTGAGTCGCCAACAAACTGTAAAATCTTCCTGACCTTCAGCCTCTTCTACAGGCTGTGAAGAGAGCAGAGTCTGGATTGGCAAGTTTCTGCAAGGCTGCTGTGGCCATCACATCGACAGGAAAAAAGGAGGATACCAATCTTGTTTCAGTCACATTTAAATAAAAACAATAATCACAACTGCTGGTCCTCTCAGGCTTTTCTACTGTCTTGAGTTCTCACCAAGGTTTTAGGCAAGGGAACGCACTTTACGGACTATGGTTGGATGCAAGAATAAATGACATGCCAAAGTGTTAATTAATTTGTGGATGAGGTCTGCTAGTGCAGCAGTTCCAAGTAGTGCATTATTCAACACCGGATACCTTGAAAACTAACATAACAAGCTGCCAAGGGAGTTTTGACACCCCTTGGGTTAAACAGAAGCTTAAACAAGATTTTCAAGATTACACTTTTCTGTAGAGGTACCTAAATTCTACCTAAATTCCATCTTGGGCATCAAAGTCCTTTTTGGATCTGGCTTTAGGTATTTTCCTGCACTGGGATATAATGTATGGTCCTTAAAATACAGCAGCTCCTCCGTTTGAATTTTACTAGCCAACTCTCTTTACAATGATTATCTGATCCCACTGTATTGATAGAAAACATATGCTTCAGGCAATACCATAAAATTCACAACAGTGAGTTTTACGGACGCCAAACAAAATGCCCAGATAAATCTTGAGTATTTAATGTGTACAGTCGGTATTTGACTTCATTTCTCAGCTGCCATAGATTTATTCATTATAAGGATATTATTGAAAATAATTTTGAATTATTTATGATGCTCATATAGATTCAGTGTAATGTTGAGGACATGTTAATTTATTGCAGAGAGTAGATGTGGCCCCAACTCTTGCAAGCAGAATTAGTTATTTTAACACACGTTTCAGCACAGAAGACTTCCATATGCTTTTAGCTACTCAGTAGAGGATAACTGCCAAAATCTGAATGGCTATCACTCCCATTTTGCTTAACTGACCTTCTGAGAAATCATTCCTTCTCTAGCAACTGTGCTTTTTTGGGTTGGTTGGTTGGTTGGTTGGTTGGTTGGTTGGTTGTTGTGCCAACATCTTTGCGCAAAGCCTTAAAGATATTCCCAAACCACCAAAATCTTTCTGTTTCAGGTTAGTAAATACAAACCTTTCTTAAACAGCCAATACTTCCAAAAATAATCTCCACCAAGCACACATGCTGGTATCTCCAATAGTGTTTGTTCTGTGAATGTTTTCTGTGGAAAATCAATTCAACCAGCAGGCTGAGCAAGAGAGGTTTATCTCCCTGCTTACTCTCTCAAGGGCCAAGTTCAAAACAGCACTTTGAGTGATGTGCTCAGGTTGAAACCTGCTTCCAGCTTTTGAGCGCCCTACTCATCTCCTATCTGCATCTTAACAAATTTGAAAGTGGCTCCTGTGTGAGTACAGGTAAATCTGGCTGTGCTCACGTATTTTCTGCATCAGAGATAAGGCTATTAACCAAAGTGCCAGGAAAAGCAGGATTTACTTTCTGAACTGATCGTGCATAAGAGCACTGACAGCGTCATAGTATTCAGAGCCAAATTTTAACACCAGCTCTGAAACTCTTTGAATAGTTAGGGGCTCCCAGGAAGGGGGGGGCGGGGGAGGGGGCAATGCATGCGAGGCCCTACCACTTTCTGCTAGGATATTGTTGTTGATTTCTGAGATGCCTAATTGCCTAATTAAGCCTGAACAAGTACCTGTGCCAGGCTGTTCTGTTTAACATATGCTGTATAACAGTCCTAATTTATTTAATTTAAATATAGAATATTTTATAGAAAATATCCAATATTAGCCTTAGCCTTATCTTCCAGCACTTTGTTTTAGTTTTACTATTGCTTCCCAAATTGAAGAGCTAATTATCTTCCCTGCATAGCCATTAGAGATTCTGTTCAGCTTGCCAGGAACCTTGTTTTTTATAAACTAAACTAAATTAGCTGCTGGGATTCTTTGCTCTCAGATTTTTAAATTATTGTCACAGTTCTCAGGAGCCCTTCTAACTTGCCAGTGCCTCCCTTGACCTACTGTGAATCCCAGCAGAGACCCAATGGCATGGTGTCCTCACCTCGCCTAGCCAACTCTGCTCCTTCTCCACATTCCTTCTTTCTCTAACAAGCGCACTGGGCCTTGATGGACAAAACATTGGCAACTTTTGCTCATGTCATTCTCCAACAGATACTTTCCCTCAGTCCTGTTTTCATTCAATGGTTATCAGTTTAGAGTCCCACATATGGTCTGGGAGTTTATGACCCTCATTCCTAGGACCAAGTTCAAAGAACTCTGGATCACTCACTTGCAGACAGTTGTTCATAACTTATCCAAACTATACTAACACAGAACATGTTTCATTTTACTTTTACTTGCAGGGGAGATGAATGATGGCTCTGTTTTAACATTTCTATTTGCACTCCAATATCAGTAATGTTTAATTTGCCAGGGATATTGTCTTACACTCTTACCCTTCTAACGTATAAGTTAATGATGTCATCGAAAGCTGTCCAAGCCAAATGAAATAACATTGTATAGTCAACTATTTTCCTGCGATTTTTTTAAGAATAAAATGACTTTTATTGCCCAATCATACTACTTGTGCTATTGGAAAACGTGTCATTCTGAAGATAAAGCTGACCAGATACAGCTACACTACTTTCCCTCTGTTGTATCAGCTATATAAGTATACATTTACAGGTTCACAATGAGCTGGGATAAAGTGATTCATCCCTGAAAACTGCAATTGAGGAAACTGAAACTGTCAATAGAGAAATCAACACTTATTTGTTAATCATGTTTGTGTCATTAAAATTCATCTAAACAGAGCGCTTACAAAGAAGAGTTGCATGCATGCGCAGACTACTTCACCATTACACAGGCACGTATCCCCCCAGCCAATTGCAAGCACCTTTTACACATATTGATAGCTCTTCCTCACTCATGACACTTTTAAGGCTAAGACATAACAGTGGTATATTCTTCTTGGTGATCCTAAATGGAAGGTAGAAATGGCTTGGCCACCTTCTTAGTCATAATGGGCTTAATCATAACCCCAAAACTGCCTCTCCTTGCCTGTACCTTAGCTTTGTAAGTGCCATCAACCACTGACTAGGCAAGGCTGACTTCTCTGTGTGTGCCAAGTTATCTCTTAGAGCACCTTGAGTCTCCCTAAACTGGCCGGTGTCACCTTACTATTGCTTGCTGTATTGCTTGTCTTATCATCTGTTTCCACTGCCCCAAGGGCAGAGCCAAAGAGCATGCTTCAAAACTGGCAAACCCAGTGCCATTTGTTTTGGGGAAGAAAAGATGGTAGTTTATTTTCAATCATGGTTTATTATCTGTCTACGTAAGGTTTTATATTGCTCCTGTCATTGCAGCATCTGAGAGTTTCACACATAAAAAGGTTTGGCATTAGTTTAATTCTCAGAGGACCATATGGAGCTTCTGGCTCTGCTCCCTGCTATTGTAATCAATAGGTAGGATTTTCAAGGGGCCTGCGAGTTTTGGTGCTTTACTCTCACTGAAATTGAATGTAACTTTTGCACTTCAGTCCTTTAGGCTGTTTTGAAAGTCCCTTCCCACACCTTTGCTAGGAAAGAGGGAAACTATGACAAACCACCAGTGTGCAGCACAGAAAATATTAGTGGACTGAGAAGTTGCCTGTGTGCTCCCACCAGCTTTTGCCCTTAGTTTTCCCATGCCCTTGCGGTTCTTTCTGAAACATGAGGAGGGCGTGTGGTACAAGAAATTAAATTTGTTCCTTCTCCACAAATGGCCAACTAACTCTCATTTGTAATGTTTTACCCAGGGAAGGTGCTGCTTGCACCTAAGGAGGAGGCCAGTGCCCCCATGCCCATCCCTTGAATGCCTCTCGCCTCACTCCAGCCCAGAGCCAGAAAGAGAAAGGATAGCAAGTGCCTAATAACCAAATTTAGGCTACATGTGGCCAGTGGCAGCTTTTGGGCACACTTAAGCAAACCGTTTAGCAGCACATAACAGCACTGCGCAACACATCAGGAGAGGAACAAACCCTATTCCATTGAAGCTGCAGGGGGATATGTAGATAAGAAGAATGTAATTACCAGAATAGTAATTTAGTCAGGATGCTAATACTCCTAATCTTGCCAAAAAAAAAACCAAACCAACCCTCATACCCTCAAGGGATATTAATGAACAGAAGTGGTTAAAACCTCAAGCTTTATGTCTCATTTGAAAGATCAACACAGTTGTTCTGGACTAGACAGTGTAAAACTTTCCATAAAATAAAATGACAAACAAATCATTATTTGATTTTATATCCACTAGGAGCAATAAACAGAGAGGCCTCACAGCTTCTGCAGTGTCTGAGTAATTCTAAAAATTTCAGGACTGTAGCATGTAAGTGGTAAAACATCTGTTCAGTGCAGAGGGTTGTATATATTCATTGGAGTTGTTTTTGTCATCTCTGGCTGATAAATAGTTTTGGGGCTCCCGCTGTATAGAAACGGCTAAATGGAGAGTTTACTTTTTCAGTTTGACTCTTAAAAGTGCAACTATCATGTCTTCAGGCTAGTTTCCACTCCTGGGTCTCAATATTTTTAAACTGAAAAATTGTTTATGTTAAAATCTTATGGTCAGTTTTATAGATAATAGATACCACATGCCACATACCATGCCAGTGGTATAGATACCGCTCTACCTTACCCGTTAGTCTTTCGACATGATGTTTCTGAAGAGTTAGTATAATTATCTACATAGGCAGACCCTGAAATTGTATGCAAATTTAAGAAGCCTGTGTTGGTTTTAGGGCTGGAGGATAGATCTGGGTTCTTGGCTGAGCATATTACACAAATATGGGCGTAGCTTTTAAAAAAAGAGAGTTGGAACTGTGAATGCTATCAGAGCTGCCCAAGGTCATCCTACCTGTCTGGCTTCAGGTTTCCCTGAAAAGGGGTGGTTTAGGTTGGCCGTTGGTTTCATAGCAGTCTAGAGCTGATGCTTTGGTGACTACAGAACCTGAGTTTATATGACATCTCTTTAAGATAGAAATGCCATTGGTTAGTGTCACCTATTGACACCATTGAAAAATGTCTCCACTAGACTAGCATAATCTCACTTCTAATCCAAATTTCATGTTTTCTAATTGAAAAAATTATATTGTCAAATACCAAACTGTACTACGCAGACTAGTAAAGAGGGAGAATTTATATTTAAAATTGTTTAACTTCCCAGAGAGGAGACTCAACATTTTAGCGAATCAATAAGTTTACCTCACTTTTCTCATTCAGATCTTATTTTACATTCACAGCAAATAGAAAATGAAAAGGGAGAGAAATAAAACATTGTCTCTTAGCTTTGAACAGAACCTTTCACCTAGAAAAGGTGCAGTAGCCAATTCCCTTCCAAGAGTTTGTATTTTTCTACCAAGCCCCTCCCAAGAAAAGCAAACTTTAATGCCCTCCAGCAGGGAAGTGCATGCAGAAAGGATTGTCGTAGTTGCCACATAGATTTCTCTCTCAAAATGCTCTAGTACTAACAACACGGTTTGCATGGCTATAAAGCATAATACTGCACGATGTGGCAGACTTCCTTGCTTCTGCAACAGGCACTAGTGACATATGTTATGTCACTTGAGACAGATGAATTAAACTTATGTTGCTATTTGGAAGTTGTTCACATCTATCTGAATTGTTTACAGAGGGGAAAAAACAACTTCTTGCAGTAAATTTGTGGAGCAATATACTGCTACATAGTACGGAGAGGATCTGTCTTAGTTTCTCCTCTAGAATCTGAAAATATATTGTTCAGCTACTAACTTATAAAATCTCAGGCTCTCTTCTCTCAGGATATGCATTGGCTTGCACATATTACTGTTTGCTATTTATTAATTGCAGTTTCTCACCAAGGGCATTACCTAACAGTGTGGGAGCAAGTTTTCAATATGAGATTGACCTGTGAATCGCAGGGGTGAAAAGCTAATGAAGTCAGCAGGAGTAACCAGAATGAGAGGGGGCTCTTAAAACTCTCATGCTTTTTAAATCCTCACAGAGTGAAATTAATTTGCTGACTCTTCTCACCTCTGCAAGCCACACTGATGGCAAAGAGATAGCAGGTAAGAAAAGGATATATTTCCTGAGGTTCTGAATTATTTTGTATACAGGTCGTTCATGTTTATGTAATCTGGACATACCGCAGCATCGTATTTCAGTGTATCTAACACAGAGCCTCTCTCCAGTAGGAAACCTGAAGTGTCAGAGGCTCCTCTTGATACTGTGGCACTCAATTATTTTTTTTTATGCATTTTTCTTGGAAAAAAAAAAAGTGTCTAATTTCAAAAGAAGCAAGACGAGAGTGCCAAGTGATGAGAGGATTTTTTTAGATCAGTTTCTGTGAGAAAAGACTTAAGGATGGGAATGTTGTGAAGTAATTTCTTTATCTTCTGGGAGCCTGATATGCTGTTAGCAGTGGCATTCAGGCTATAGGCAGTGGTATTCAGGCTATAGGCAGACCTTGTGCTGCAAATGCTTCAGCTGGGCAAGAGAAACAGCTCTTCTGACTCTGGGAAAGGAGCAGAACTAACTGCTACAACACCCAGGTGTACAGAGCAGATGAGAGCAACCACCAGTAGGACAAGAATTAGTTAACCTGAATATATATCCATCACGCCACTCTCTCCTAAAGAGATTCCTACACAGCTCTGAGCAAAATATCAAGCTGTTTTTCTTGGAAGTTAATTTCTCATCTTTCTCTTCTCCTCCAGCACCTTACTAACACTATTTCAATACATCAAGATTCAGATAGTTACAGTTACTGTGCAAATGAATCCCTTCAGAGTGATTGGAACCAAAGAAGTCGGGGAATTCCAGTAACCAGCCTGTTTCTTTTTGAGACTTACAGAGCTTTAGCATAGGATATTATTTTTTTTTAAAAAAAAAGTACACCCAGCACCAAAATATAAGGAAAGTCAGTTATCTTTTAAAACGTAGTCAAAGGTACTAATCCTATTTTCAGCACTTTGCGTAATCACCATGAACTAGATGGCCGTTAGAGCCCTTTTCTAACAGCAACTAATACGGGAAATAGCCACGCAAACCCATTTCATCCCAGTCACTGCGAATACTGAAAGGCAAGGGAAAAAAAATAGCTTAAATCCTATTAGGACAATGATCCCTATACATTCCAGTCCAAGATTAATTCTTTCCCACAAGGGCATATACTGCATGATTTCAACCACCTTTTCAAAAGCAAAAAGAAAGACATCATGAAGAAAAGGGAGAAAAGTCCTGATTCCTCAAAGCCATTAAACATATGCTTAACTTTAAGTGCATGTGCAATATTCGGCAAAGCAGAAGCATAAAGTATAGATTTGATTTTTAATAATCTGTTGATTAAGCTCTATGCTGATTTGAAGAGTTCTGCAGTATGCAGACATGTGAAAAGAAAAGCAAGTTAAAGGGTTAGCTGTTTAAAGGGCCAAGTTAAACACCATGTAATTATGGCCTCACTTAGTCTTTTCATTCCGCTTCAAAGCTTCCATGTGTGGGAAGGGTTTTGGCAGGTTAGAGTCAGCTTTGGTGTCTCATTCAACTTGACTTTTTTCAGTGACCAACCTTTTCTAATATACCTAGTTCTTTGAGATACCACATGACAAATTCTGCTTACTAACTTCAAAGAAGGCACTTGGATAGCATTTGGCCCAGCCTCTTTGTAAGGATAAGCCATTATCTTTCTAATTTGGACTTTATTGCTAGCATAAAATCTTTAACATTGCAGACAGAGAGCAAGTTTTAAGGCACTGTAAGAAAAGAAAAAGGCCCAGGACCATGCATTTTGAATCCTTTATCTTAGTATCTAATAATAAACCCACAGGTAATAACACAGCCTGTGAAACCTTCTAGCTAGGTGCTTAATTAAAAAGCAAGATCAAAGGTCATTGCTTCATTTAGAATACAAATCTCTCCCTTTGAAACTGTAAAGGAGGGGGCAGCGTCCAGTAGCCTGAAATACAATGCTTTGGTTCATCCGTCCCATGCTAACCCTACCGCCGGGTCACCATAGCTGGAATGCACACAGCATGTCAGCCCTCTCTTGAAGGCCTCTGTAAGGAGGGCATCTTGCGTTCATGCTTCCTGAGGCTGATCTCACTAGCTGCATACTGATACCAGCTTGAGGAAGGGCCTCAAGATCAAGGTGGGTACGGTCAGCACCAGAGCGTTGTCCAGGAGAAAGTGGAACTCCAGCACGTGCAGCGTAGGGGTGGGCAAGGGTGATATACTATAAAAGTTACCTGCATAGGTTATGACAGCAAGTACTTTTCCCAAGTCAGCATGAAAGGGAAAGCACTTTAATGACAGCTGTAGAACAGGCAGCATATTAAGTACAAAAGTGGGCAAGATTTTATCAGTCATACTGGAAAGATAAGACTAGACTTGTCATGATACTAAAGACAAAGTAATCTCTCTGCAGCCCAAAATCTGTTCCTCATACAACTTTGAGATTTCAATGAGAACGCCACAAACATGTTTGATAACTTGCATTCAGTGGGAGTTAATACTCTCATTTAACTCAAACTATAGTATACCTCAAATACACAACTTTAATATATACAAATTAAAAAAAAACAAAGAACCTTTCTGTCTTTTATTGCCTGCATGGTCTCTTCTGAACCTGCTGCTTCAACAGCAACTGCCCACTGACATAGTTTCCCCAGGGAAAAACAAGTACCAGCCATGACACAAAGCTAACTGATTGAAGGTATCTGTAAAATCCTGAAACAAGTTGATCAGCTATAGCTTTAATTACCTTTGCCACAATGTACAACAAAATTTAAATAACTGTAGAACAACTTTGTTGATCCACAGTATCCTGATGATGTAGCTATGTCACAGAAGTAGATTGTGATCCTTGGAATTGATTTCATCCTCAAAGTGGATGGTTTACTTCCAGAGATTTTAGAGGAAAAGGCCTTTGGTTTGGGCTGAAGGTTTCAAATTTTTCAAGACTGTACATCTCAGTCAGCTCACCCCACGCCTCATCTGTTCTGAAATAGCACCTCTTTCTGCCACATTGCGATCTGAGGGAGAAGCTAGCAAGGGATATGGTTTTCTTTTATTTGCAGTTCTCCTTCCCTCACCCAACAGGTTTACTATCCAGCTCTCGTTGCAGTAGTAGTCCAAGTCTAAAGGTTTGTGAAAATCTGAGATACAACCTCTACTATTTCTATTCATTTCTAATTACACTGAAGGAAACCTTTTTTCCTTGCTAACATTGACATCATTCAGTAGTCAATTTTTTTTATGTATCATTTTGTGTTGTCTGACAAACCATGCCATTCTTTTGATCATAACATGCAGAGTTTCTCTTCTAGTACAGCATAAGAAAGGTTGGTGGCTGTCGATGTTAGAAGCAAGTACCACAAAGCTACTCTCTATTTTTTCCATTTGTGACAATTATTTTCTTTTTTATGCTTGTCTTTATCCACTGTCCCATCATTAAAATCAATGTGTGGTGGCTCATATGCTCTGTTATCATATAAGTCATCTGAACAGTTAGCTGATCATGTCTTTATTTGCCTTCAGCATCACTTTCTGTGGTTTGCAGAGTTCTGGGCATGGATGTTTTATTTTAAATAATAATTGAATTCACTGAGTAAAATGTGATTAATACAGTTGTGAATTATTCCAGGATCACTAGACACTGGTGAATAATGGAAAAATATATTTTCTGAATAATTTATTTGAAAGATACAAGAATTGTACAATAAATTATTCAACTAATATGTTTCAACTGGTCTTTAGTAATTTTTAAGGTAGCTTGTGCTCCCTCTACTGGTTGGTTAGCTGCTTCCAAAGGAACTAAAAAAAGTAGAGTCATGATTTCAGAACTATTTCAAAAATTATGTAAAAATACTTGGCTACAGGATGGTGGATTTTTCAATATTGATACTTAAACTCAGAATCGCATTTCTTATTGAGCAACCATCTTTTAAAAGGCCAAGTTTTAGACCTAATTACTTGACAATGTACGTTGAATACAGAAAAATCAATAAATGTTACTCCTTAAGTACTATTTGACATGCAGTGGTGAACTAAGGCTTCGCCAGGGTAGGCAAAGGCATGAGGTACCTGAGTAGTATTTATGCAAGTGATGATTGGTGGCATTCACTAACCGTGGGAATGTCTGGATGCATGTCTGGCACCTTGAGCTTCGCAATCTTAATGCTGGTCAAGGTCTTCATTAAATAGTTCACTATGTGAACATGATCTATTGAAATATTAATGGTAGAAAGTGCTGAGTAGATGTTGATGCCATGAGGCATGGGATGGGCACTGACCCAGCTCAGTCTGCTCATCTAGGTGACCCCCTGCAGACAAGAGAAAGTGTCCTGTCCCCACCCCAGTCCTTACCATGGCAGCAGGTTTGATGTGTGTCATACAGTAAGAAAAACAGGTTTGTCCCGATTAGGCTGTGGCGGTCAAGCATGGAGCTGTTTGGCAGTTACTCCACAGCAGCCAGGATTATATCATTTGCTCCGTATTATCCCCTCTCCAGTTACTCAGCCCTCCTTGGACCTCCTTTTCCCCAACCCAAACTCCTCACAAAGGAACTCATCCCCAATTACTTTTTCCACATTGTTTCTACTTTTGTCATAACAATACACAAATTGGGGGGGCGGGGAGGGGGATGTGGGAGGTGTATGGTTTCCTCAGTTATCTCAGCCTTGTATGGTATTTCTGATGTGCAGTGTTGTCCTTGCAAGATACCACCTCAAAATGCTCCCAACACTCCCCTCTAATTTTCCATGAAGGTCAGCCCACTCTCACGTAGCTCCTATAAATTCCAGGCATCCCTCACAGTGCTAACTGTAACCTTTGTTATCCTCTTACATTGTTATCCGTCACATCCAGCAGTTTCTTAAGCTATGTCCAGTAGTTCTCCACATCCTGCGCCGTTAACTTAACCTCAGCCCAGGGCACTGCCAGCAGTCTAGTCATAGTAATAATAATAAAATGCCATGATCTGCTCATTCTTCTTCCTCGGTACCTGATGCTCATCTTTTCTTGGCTGGCCCTTCAGATCTTTTGATTCTGCCAAAGGTCCCAGGTCTTTTCAACAGACCTCATCAGACTCCACCAAAACCTCTCTCAGAGGCTAGCTAGAGAGTGCTCTGGAGAAGCATTGCAAAGTTTGTGATGAGCTTTATCCAGCACATATTGAAGGACAGACTTTCCATTTTCCTTTTCTCTAAACATCAGCCATGCCCCTTGAGAGTAATTTATTCTGGCAAAAGTAAATTGAATCTAATTCCTAGCTTACGCTAAAATCAGTATAACTTCTGCGAAGCCAGTGAAGTGAAATCAGAATACAGCTAGGATAAATGAAAGAAAAATCAAGCCTGCTTTGTGGGACAGCAAGGAATAAAGTCCATAATTGCTAACAATAGAATTGGTTCTTCTAAGTGATGGACATCAAACAGCTAGATATATTCAAAATCTATTCTCTTGCATGTTACTTTCTTAACCCCATATGCCAATAAAATAACATCATGCTACCAATCACGCTGCTATCAGCAGTCTTTAGATTACAGCTTTTATGGTGAGAGAATGGATGGCATCCCTTTGGAGAAATAAAGAGAACAGGAAATATATTCATGGCTTCATAATCAGAAATTCAGAGTGGAAATTTTGAATTAATTTACTTAGTTCAGATGTAGGACTGTATAAATGTTTGTCATTATTTCTAGTGTAAAAATGAAGATTCATATAAAGAGAATTTGTCAGAATACTCATCACATTTCCATTATCTAGGAAAAACGAGAATTGGGATCCATTAAATACAAAAGAGTGAACAGCTAACTCGCTTTCTGATAGCTATATCAAGATTAGTTGGAGTAATATAGCAGTACGGTACATGCAAAAGTGGTATAGATTTATTTGTAATCACTGTAAAAACAATGCTGAAGAGATATTTTTGGCAAAAAGCAAAGAATGTGAGTTAAGATTAAGGGGCATAAGTTTTTACTGGCAAAATGATTCTTTGTTTTGTAACTAATATAAATATTCTCATCACTATTAAGATTCTGGAATTCAAGCATCACTAAAACAGTCCACTTTTTTCTTTAATCACATCACTCTTGTTGTTTCTGCCTTGATAAATGCATTAATATCACTAAAACTCCTACTCATGATTTCATTTAGCCCAGGAACTGGGAGCATCTTTAGTGTGCAGGTATTTGTAGATACAGAGACAGTCTTGTTGCCTTCTTCAAATAATCTATCTCTACGAACGTGAGGGCATTTAAGATTGAAAATTATAATTGTTTTTTCTTATTCATATGATTCCTACTAGAAGCAACGATACCCATAATGGGATCAGGAGCTCCACTGTCTTCAGACCTGATACAAGCCAGAACCAGACACCTTCAGAAATTATTGGAGAGTACTGGTATGGCACTTGCATTCATCTCCGGTGGGCCCAGGATGTGTCAGAGAGACTGCGTATGTGCATTTTGCTCTGTGCATGAGAGGTAAATCTGATGCTTTTAAGATCTATCACAGTTGTGGTACACAAACAGGTCACCCACCAGGCACACATCCACTGAGTCCGTCACATCCTAGATGGCGTGAAGCTGGCAGGTTGAGTTGCCTCACCAGCAGTTGACAAGACAAGAATAGAGCTGTGTCAGAAGTTAGAAACTTGCCAGGTGGCAGCCTTTGCCCTGTGGTAGCCTTTTGACAGGTGGGAAAATGCACCAGAGACAGAACAAATCCACCACATGGAGCATTTTCCAAGCAGGCATGGGAAATGAATTCATGCACTCTGAATCTCGCTTGCATGCCTTAACTGCAAGACCATTCTTCAGCTTGAAAAAGGAGATCATCCTGGGGAAATATGGTATGAAAAACTCAAAGATATAAGACTCCACATAAAAGACCTAAGATGAATAATGCTCCCTTTTGTCCAGACTTGCACCAGAACTTTGGAGGAATTTAAATGCACCTTTCTCTCACTGAAATATCTGAATTTCAGGGAACAGTTTCTGAAATATTTCAAGGAATGAGATTTCGAAATCTGGTCTAAAGCTGAAAGTTCGTGTAAAAAGGCATCTAGTTACAGGTTTGAGAGGCAGTATTTTTCAAGTTGCAAGGAACTGAGAAACGTTCACAGCACAAGCCATTCTTTTCAGGACCGAAATAGAAGCCACCACGACCCTTAGGTTATCATGTATTTAACAGCACTTTTTTTAGATGAGTGCTCTTTGTCTGAGAGCATCAGCTGTTACTATGGTTGCTAAACACTGCAGTAAGACTTTTATGTTTGCATGTGAATTGTCAAATCCTAATAATATCGACTGAAATGTTATATGCCCCGTGGCTGCCTCAGACTGAAGTTTTGTGGAGCATTCTACCTCTAACTGCTCATAGTCTTTCTCTGAATGACGCTAGGTTTTGTCTGTGTTAGAAATGCCGGTGACCTCTTTTTTCATAAGCTCTTGTCCTTAGAGAAGGCACTTGAAATTTGGCAGGAAGGTGAGAAACTGAAGATTCACAGCTGCAATGGATGTTAAAAGAAGCAGAACTCCAAACGTAAAATACCATATCATGTTACATACTTGAAAAAACACTGAATTATTCTCTTTTACTTTGTTCTCTCCAGACCTTTGTCTGAAAAACTGCAAAATGCAAGTGACACTACTTATCTCTCAAACGCGTTGCGAAAATAAAGGAAAGTTTGTGAAAAGCCAGAAGTCTATACAAATAAGCTCCACTAAAAAACAAACAAACAAAAAAATCCTGAAAAATTAATGATTCTGGTTGTAGAAGAGGGTTTGAAGACTGCACAGTAAACAAAGTAGGAACCACTACAAAGAACAAAGATGAAAAAGTATTGAATAACTACTGTCTAAACAAGCCTCATGCTCTGTGTACCAAGGCACAGATTTAGGGGAGAAGGCACAGTATATGGGAATACTGCTATGTAATGAAGACAGGATAAAGATGTATCACTGTAGTATTTAAAATACAAGACAGACAAATGAAGGTAATACAGCCTGCAGGAACTCTGAGAACAAAATAGCAGGCTCCTCTGATGGCAGGTGGAATTCTTAGGCATAAAAATGTCAACTGATATTACACATGGATATTAGTTTCAGCTTCTCATCCACACTTCACCAGCCTTTGATGTAAGTAGGGATCTAGACATGAATTTGAACTTTTTTCCTGATCTCTTCTCTGTAATAGCGCAGTTCAATTCAGCTCCAGCACCACAGGCATCATTGAAGTTTTGGAAAAAATTGTATCCTGCTTCAATTGTGATAGGTCAGATCTTCCAGTCTCTTCCAAAAACTTGAATTTTGCAAACCCACTAGTAAGATAATTACACTCTCAGACCTTTCTTGAGCAATTCCACAGTTTGCTTTTTAGTCTTTACATAATAGTGCAACATTATGAAATGCCTTAAAAACATGTGAACTAAATCGTATAGCAGTGTAACTACACGTGAACTAGATCATATAGGAGTGTAACCACGTTAGCTCAGATACATCCCCATGCGTGTGTGTGTGTGTGTGCACATAGTTTGTGGTATGGAATAACGATAAGCAATAAGAACTAAGGCTTTAGTCTGTTATTGTTGCTTCAGTATCCTAAGCCTGAAGATTTAGGCATCACACCAGTTTCTCATCAGCTGCTTTGTAATCCCCTAAGCACCTAGGTCTCTGCAAGTAAAATCTCCTGATGCTTGGCTTGCTGGCCATGTACATAGCTGTATCATCTATGGTCCTGCAAAGCTACACTATGTTCTCAGCCAGGGATCTCTCCGCTACATCACTCATGGAGTGTTGGGACCAATACAAAGTACCACTGAGAATTTTTTGCTGTGATGGGGTGTCCCTCTTCACCCACTGATGAGCACTCACAGAGGGTATGGGAAAGTCAAGTTTGGCAGAGCAACAGAGCACTGTGAAATGGACATCCTTTTCTCCTGTCAGCATTTCCTATTGAAGACCTGAGGCTTTCTGGATATCCTCCTCTAAGGCACCTGCAAACAGGTCAACAGCACACAGCAGAGTGTGCCCAAGTTAATGGAGACCCGAAATCATATATCCAAGAACATAACTGTGCTGCTTTTGGACTCAGCCTGGCTCATGTGAAGCACAGTTTGCGGTGCTCCACTGCAAAGAGAGCCATCTCAGGCATGTCTGCTCTGACTATGCATAATTGCGCTCTCTTCTGGTATTGCATCGGCCATCAGGACGTCTTATGGACATCACTGGTTCCTTAGGAACAGAAATGGTCCTCCTCTTTACATTTTACGTGGTCAAGCACACTTAATTCTAGTACTGTACAAACTAGGTAAGTCTCTGACAGGTGTTTTTTTCTGCAAATAGCAAATTAAATTATGTGTAAATATAAGAAAAAAGTGTTATGTTTATATCATAAGAATGATTTCTCATAAAATCTGGGTTTTTTCATTGTAGCCTTTCTGATGCTCTTTTGACATTGCACAGCGGGTATTTTTAGGTCATTCATGCCACTACTTACTAAATAAACAACTGAAGCGTTTTTTAAATCCAGGATAAACTGTACCAATTTCTCTTTCTTCTGCTGTGAGGTTGCTTATATTAAGCGGCCCTGTGACTCACTTAATCTTTGCAAAGGAACCATTACACCAGTAATAAAATAGGAAATGAGCACACTGCAAATAACACCTCTATTCAGAGAGTCTAGAGATGCAAAACAATTTCAGGGAACTGTAGCCATTAGCAAAAACAGCAGATTACCTGTGACAGCTAAGCAGATGTATGCACAGTATCTTTGACAGACCTTTCACAAAGGACAGCCAGCTGATTGTGAAAGAAGAATACACAATGGGTTTTAAAGGAAAGGCAACCAGGACAAATGCTTTGGGAGGGTGAACATCAGCATTGACCTCCTGGGCTACAGAAAATTCAGGGAAACTGCCCATCTTGCGCATCTCCTCTTACACTGATCACAGGACTGGGAGTCACAGGTACGAAGGAGACAGGAAGGAACAGATAGGGAGGCGTTTGAAGAGCAATAGCTTCAGCAGTCTTTGGGGAATATTAGCTCCTTGTGGGTGCTTTAAGTTTATGTGGATTCAAAATGCTGTCAGGCAAATTAACAGGCAAAAAATCCATCAAGGGTTTCCAACCATGCACGCACCACTTCTGATTCCTCAGATCTCTGAACAGACATGTCCTGAGGCTGGGAGACCATCATGGGGAAGCATCACTGTTAAACCCATCCTGCGCTTACATTTCCCGCTAGGCACACGCTGCACACCACAGTCGGAGACCAGACACTGGAAAAGAGGGGTCAGTGGATGCCAGCATTATTGTGAAAGAGCTGACAAACACTCCAGCAGACTCCGGGTTTCAGTAACCCATGGCAGTGCCAGGGTAAGCAACAAGACAGCCATAAGGATGACATAACCGTTCATACCCAACCAGCTCCGTCACTGCAGCACCACAGTGTTTCTGGACCAGGGCCCTTAAAGAAATTTGTGCCCCGGCATCAGTCCCTGCTGCTAGATGCTGTCTGTGCATCTCTCCTGGGGACAGCAACAGAAAACTGGGGCTGCCAACAACCTGCAGAAGGTATCAGTCCTTCCTTTGCCAAGCTGAAGGCCATGCTGGCTGCTTGTTAGGAGAGAAACGCCTACCCTTTGTTGCGACCACAATGACTCTTACTACCACGGTGTGCTGTTTACCGGGGATGCCGAGTTCCTCGCAGCCCTAGGAAAAGATTTTTACATTACTTGCAAAAGTGACTCTCACATGCTCTTTGGCTTTCTGGAGCCAAATCTGGAAGCTGGATGGAGTATAATGTCATGTTTTATACTCTGTGGGTTATGCCTCTCCATGAGAGGGAGTCACAGACTGGGGATGCCGTTCAGACCTTTCTACTCACGTCTGTACAAAGAAGTCAGCAGTCCTCAGACTAGCGCTTGCAGTAAATGTAGTGAACAAATACTGAAACAGTAAACACAACACCACAGATTGTTCAGGTGCTCATATTAATTCTAAAATAATTTCACCTCCACCACTGCATAGGGCTATATGACTGGTCTTCCCTATGAAGTACTGCTTATGCCAGTTTATGTGGTATAATTGTGCTGCATAACTCTGGTTGAATTTGTTGGGGTTTTGTTTGTTTCTCTTTTCCTGCTGACACTTGTATTCATGAATATTTTAGCACTTCTGTCAGAGATCCTTGTAGCTCTAGGAGACAATTATTACAGTACAAATGTATAGGTGAATGTAACAATGTGTAGGCCCTGGTCATGCAGATTTTAAGTTTCTGGGATGATTCAAGTTCTTAAATGCCTTACATATGTACCAATGTGCTTGACAAACTTTAGATTTTGTGATCTGGCTAGCACTAATCAGTAGCGTGTAAGTGCTTGAGCTCTACTTACAGTTATTTATGTAAAATCTATTGTAAGTCTTAATGCTCACCTAGTCAGTAGTCATTCACACTGAAACACAGAATCACAAGAAAATTCAGATTGGAAGGGACCTCAAGAGGGCTCCAGTCCAAACTCCTGCTTAGAGCAGGGTCAACTGTGAGACCACACCAAGTTGTTTGGAGGTGTATCAGATGGGTCTTGAAAAACCCCAAGGATGGAGACTGCACAGTCTCTGTGGGCAGTCTGTGCTGCTGGACCGTCCTCATGGGGGAAAAGTTTCCCCTTACATCCATTCTGAACCTCTCTTGTTTCAATGTCTGTTGTTCCTCATCCTCCAACCATGCATTGCTACGAAGGACCCGGCTCCATTTCCTTGATGCTGTCCCCATAGGTACCAGGAGCTGCTGTTTGGTCCCCCCAAAACCACCCCTTGTCCAGGCTGAACCAGCCCAGATCCCTCAGTCCCTTCTTTCAGGGTAGACATTCCTGCCCCCACCACTGTGGCTGTCCTACACTGGGCTCACTCTACTTCGTCAACATGTTTCTTATATCATGAGTGAGATAAAAATAAGACTTAGCTGTCAAAGGTATCTATAATTGGGGTGCTGATCTTCAACAATGCTGTGGGAATACTTAAACCAAAGCAGTCACAACTGGTGAAATAGCCATGTCCTAATTCGATGCTCAAACACCCTCTCATTCAATTTACAAAATAATATTCGAAGTGACAGTGTGGTTTTGTCACCATAAAACATCCCTCTTCTGGAGTTTCTGTTTCTGTACAGTACCAGAAATGGAAACCAGAGCTCCCAGCAATGTACCACAGCGACAGCTCACAAAATGCTCAGTTCAGTGAAAACAGAAATCTTTTCAAACACTTTTTGTCAATAAAACACCTCAAAAGCTTTCCTAATAAACCCTTGCAGGTTTCCTTGCATAGAATGCTGCCTTTTTTTCTGGCAACTAGCTTTCCAGTGGGTGGCCTGCTTGCTGAACCTCTAAACTTTGAAGTCAGTGAAAACAGGGGGGACAGAGGGGCGGGAGATTACACAGGCTGGAGTACAGGCTTACCTGAGGGCAGTTTTGTGTTAGAAGCCACTAGCCCAGAAGTACATGGATTTGGTAGAAGCAACAAGCAAAGAAAACAAAGAAAAACTACATTTTAAATTGCTTTTGTTTTCAGGTCGCTCTAAGTTGACAGTAGTAAAAAATGACGCAGCTCCTTGTTTGACCTTTCAAATGTCTCCACTTCAGCACTGGGTTTGTCCTATTTATGTTTTCTGTTTATGAATATTCCAGAAAATGCATTTGTTGGTAGGAAAGTTTGGCAAAAGAATAGATTTCATAGGTGGAAATTCAACTCCAGGAAATCAGTGGGGCCTCATTTTTTACATTCCCAGACGCCTGAGAAGAGTAGATTGAAAGTCATGATCAGTTATTTGCACCTAAAACTTTCTTTGAAGAGTAACAGTATCCAATGAGAAACAGAAATGGTATCATATGCCCTATGTGAGCTATAAAAACAGCTCAGTCCTCAATGATAAAAACATATGAAACCCAGCTAACTAACACTGTATTTCTGTCCTGCACATTTTGCAGACAGTACTTATTATAGGCTGTATCTCCTTTAAGATGCTAAGGGTGAAGACATCTTCACCTTTGCAGACTGTTCTGGATTTCACATAGGAGCCTTGTTATTTTTTCAGAAGTATTTTTTTCTTAATCTTAAATTTTCTCTGGGTTGCTCTGTGTTCTCTGGTTGCTTTGTTCTTTCTGGGTTTGATTCTGGAGAGAAAGTAGATTTTATTCTTTCTATGCCTTTCCTTCATTTTCATAGCAAGCATTCTAGCTTTTCCTTGGTTTATTGGCTTATCTCACTTTGTTGATTTTATTTTTTTTTAATATTGTTTCTGTTTACTTGGGATGTATTTTTCCTTTGGACTGCTTTTCCCCCTTCCCAATTATATCTTTTTCTTTCATGCTGTTTTTCTTTGCTCTGGCTTTCCACTTCATTCCCCTGCTAGTATGTTTGTTTTTCAGATTGTGCAACTTCTTTAGGCTATGACTTCTATCAGCTGCTGGTGCTGAGAGGAACGATATACAATGGACGGGTCCTCCGGGACCACTGTTTCAATGCACTGAGAATGCACCAAGGACTCAGGCAGACCTAATCATATCGCACAGTTTGATTGCAGTATGATTACCCCTGGAAGAAGGGTTGTTTTCTTTCTCCCACCACAGAGAGGTAGGTAGTCAGCACTGAATAAGAGAAAATTTGAATAACATCAGACAATTGAAATACTTTCTAAATAATGAATCCACATCCTGGCTATACAAACTAAGGATGTATTCCTATTATTGCTGAACTCCTTGGAAGCTATATTGAGCCCTCAGAAAGGACCTTTCACACAGGAGCAGATGTGCAAAAGAAAGCATTTAAAGAAAATTAACTTTTTTTCCCCAGAGTTCTAGATAGTAGATGTAAAGTGGCAGCATGGGAACATATACCGTAGTAACTACTCTAACTCAGAATTGTGCTTCATATAAATATACTCAGAAGAACAGATGCTTATAAATGCATGGGTTATGTCTTATCCTATTGCTAACATGGACCAAGCTGAGATCCCCGCTTCTTTCTAGGAAAACAGAAGTTAAGAGGGAAGAAAAAAAAAAATTAAAATGTGTTTCAACTGCAAAGGTTTCTTTTAGGGCTGGTTTACACTGGAACCCCAACTTCACGGGCACATTCAGACCTTAGGTCTCCAGCCTAAACAGAGGGATAAGACCCCACGGAAGAAGTAATAAGGCACAGGCCGTTCCCTGTGACAGGTGCCCCGGGGTTACTGCTCTCCCGTGAGAAGAGGGGAGAGGAAGGTAACAGCCAGGCAGGGAGCTGCTGGTAGGATGAGGGTAATGTTGATAAGACCATATTGTTACACAGAATGAGACGATGGTCCAGCAGCTGATGCAGAAGCAGAGAAGTTAAGATACATGAGTAATTCTCTGCTCCATTACCCACCGTTGCAGTGGTTCTGGGAAAACCACAAGATCCTGTGTTTTGACAATATTCCAGTGCCTGGCTGCTACTAATTTCAAGGTAAATGAAACGCCTAGATGCTTTTTTCAGTATCTGGAACTTGATACCAAACTTTTCTACTTCTGGGACACGGGCTCCCCTACCTCCTTCTAGGGGTTCCCGGGGATGTATGTGTCAGGGATACATCATGGAGGTCTTCAGCATGCAGCTGGTGGAGACTGTGTTTAGCACGTAGGAAGTACAGCTATGGGTGTAGTTACTAGGCATAAGTAGAGATGTCCTTAAGCACCAAGCTCTCCCCAGACCTCCTCCCACCCACCTGTCTTGCTTATGAGCATGCTTTGACAAAGGACAAATACCAACTGCTGTCAGTAAAGGACTTCTGGGGTCTTCTAGGAAGAACTCCAGGTTATTTAGTCAGCCTGGTGCCAGTCACACCATCCCATAAGGGCTCCTGCATACAAGGAGCTGACAGGGCCAGGAGGACATGCCAGGGGCTGTCATTGCTGCCCCTGTTGCACCTTGAATCACAGTGTGCATGTAGAGACACCTAATATTCCAGCTATAGTTTAAAGAAAGGTCACTCACAGCAGAAAGCAGTGCAAGTGGTTGCATCACCTGCCTTTGAAGCCATTCACACCCAAAAACATGTATGTAGGCTACGCAGCCAAGCAGTCTAAGGGAAAGCCAAATACTTTTGTCACTAATAAATTTGTGGGCAACTGAAGTTAATATCCAACTCTTACTTCATCTGACTCCTGTCTCACAAATGTCATATGTGACTGTAGGAGAGGAGCAGCCCTGACAATTTTTGTCATGAAAACTCATCACAGAGCTCGCGCAGCTTGCCATTCAGTGCAGGAGAGAGGCACAGTTAGTGGAGCTGATGGGACATATCCCATAAAAGATAAAAGGAGCAGAGCTCTGGAGGAAGCTAAGGTGAGCGGTCAGGTTTGCACCCCCTCTGACACAGGAAGGGCAGTGGTGGCCCGTGAGGGTTGCTCCAGCTGAGGGCCTGCAAGGTGGCAGGGTCATTCGTGTTGAGGGACCAGGAACAGAGGTCACCCCCAGGGAAACCAAACTGCTACAGTCAGGGTGGGACAAAAGAGCCATCCATGTCTTCTACATTGTTCTTCTCTTCCCATCCAGCAGAGATAATATAGTCTTGGTGATTTATGTGACATATGTGGAATTTGGGGCAGGGGAGGGTTGTCACAATTTTAACACTTAGCCATCATGTTGACTTTTATAGGAGCAAGGAGCTTGTAAAGGAAAAGCACAACTCTGCTTTCAGTGTCGTAGCCATGGCAAATTGGGAAACAGAGTGAGACACTGATAAAATTCATATGACAGATAAATGGGTATTTTTACGAGAGTGTTCAAAGGAATTTTCTTTGTAAACAAGATAATCTTAAGATGACCATGCTGGGGATCACAGCTTAAAATAAATAGTAATAAAATTTAGAATTTATTTGTGAGCATCCAAGAATTTTATACTTTTTCATAAACACTGCAAGCACAAAAAATAAGAGTTCATGCATTTCCCAAGTATTTTTATTATTGCTTTTCTAGAATACCTGGGTTATTTCCTCATTTGGTTTAAAACCTTTCATCATCTCTTTATCTAATCTCAGAAAAGCATGGGATCCTGCTTCCACTCATCTATCTTACTTGTTTAGTGGAAGCTGATAGCAAGATAGGGAGGGGAGTTAAAGATACAATTCTAATAAAAAGCAATGGTCAAAATATTTGGTACACTGTTTGGAGTACAAAATGAAGGCTACAATTTAAAATGCTTCACAGGCTTTCTGTATGCGCCTGACTAGATAATGTCTACATAATAATGTACATTATCTTCTTGGCCACCAAGGTGGCAATTTGCCACATGGATGCTATTGTTCAGTTGTTTCAGCAAGATTCTGGAATCATGAACTACAAGACAACCCTGAATGGCATTTGTTACAAGCTTCTCCTCCAATATATGAGACTAAATGTACAGGTTTCTTTTAAAATGGATTTGAGTTGCCTCTGGTTGTACAAAGAGATTGATTCCTATGAAGTGAGAAAGCTCTGGTGTACCACTTTGTAGGACTGATGTGACAACATGACAGACGTGGCTTCATATGAACACGTTTTTTATTAGATTATGAGCAAAGCTGAGCACTGTCATGTGCTGAGTGAAGAACGAATCTCCTCTCTAAAGGAAAACCTGGCTGTGCTAGTGAGCAGTACGAGGGATCCCTGGGGACGTGCCGCAGGAGGGATGCACAGGGGCTCTGCGGGAGGATTTTCCTCACTCATTGTAGTGTTTGTCCATACCTTATATTTCCTTTGTGTACCTGTTGTGGTTTTACCCCAGCCAGCAGCTGTGCCCCACGCAGACGCTCGTTCACTCCTCCACATCAGAATGGGGGAGAGAATTGGAAGAGTAAAAGTGAGAAAACTCGTGGGTTCAGATACAGCAGTTTAATAAGTGAAGCAAAAGCCGCGTGCACAAGCAAAACAAAACAAGGAATTCATTNGCTGGGGTCAGCTGTCCTGTCTGTCCCCTCCCAACTCCCCACGCACCCCCAGCCATCCCGCCGGTGGGGTGGTGTGAGAAGCAGCAAAGGCCTTGGCTCTGTGCAAGCACTGCTCAGCAACAGCAAAAACATCCCTTTGTTATCAACACTGTTTTCAGCACAAATCCAAAACATAGCCCCGTACTAGCTACTGTGAAGAAAATTAACTCTATCCCAGGCAAACCCAGCACAGTATCACTTTATAATTTCTTTTTTCAGTCAAAAACCTGCTTGGATTAGTGAAGATAGCTTACATGGCTAGAAAGAGCTAATACAATGAAGGAGAAAACTGTTTGCAAGTCAGCTCTTCCTCTTTGGAGGGAAACTGGAACCCTATGGAAGACATTTTATGTTAAAGCCTAGGAGATAATTTATTTATAAAAGTAGTGATTCAGATAACCAGCTGAGCAGAAAACACTTTAGTACTAGGTAAAAAGAAATATTGCACAAAGTATGTTATAAATCCTACCTTTTTCTGGAACTGAAGCCGGTAGCCCTTGCAGCTGCCTCCGTTCCCATGGGATCCCAGGACAGGGTTCTGCTGCCCTGCCTGCACACCTGCCCCCTGCCTTATCCCACTCCTTGGCAGAATGCTTCTCGCTTTAATTACCTGGCACCAGAGTACTTGTGGCATGTTTTCTTCTAGATTGCATTTTTGGACATAATGCCTAAAGTCCATCTAGCAGCAGTTAGAGGCATATCTACACCACATAAACATGTCAGTGCCATCTAATTCAGTTAATTAACTGAAGCACTGTATCACCCTGATGTGGCTATGTTACTTCTGGGTCCAGAGTTCACAGGCTTGCAGTTATTTAAGATCCCTGCATCCCACTCCACTGTGAAGGAGTATATACTCTGTGTCTCTCATTAGTCTCAGCCAAAGATTTTGGTTTTGCACCTTACCTAAGTTAGTTTTTCCATTATTTATTTACCTCACTGCAGTGCACATCCTCATGACCATACATCCTCATTATTGTTCTGTCCTTTCATAAAACCTCCACCAAGCTTTCTCTGCTGTTTATGGATTGTGTAAAGGACTCCTGAGCATTGAATAACTGATCTGCTGATTTCTGAGCTTATTCTGAAGTAACTAAAAGCACAGCTACTGTTGTACATAACTAATGAGAGTGAGAACCTTCCTCTGGGTCTCATCTGCACTCCCATATAGTTTACCCTTATTGCCATCACTACGTTTGAAATGGGATTTTATTGCGGTGACTCCAATACTGTCAAACTCACCACCACAACCGCAGCTGCCACCACCTTTGAATAACTAGCTTTCAGAAGTGCAGATGGGACCATTCACTAAATTGTCCCTTATTTTCTCTGAGCATTTGTTATTCATTGGTGTTTTCTGAATAATCCGGATGAGTAACATTCGAGCTATAGACTGCTCAGAAACCATCCACTCCTGCTATCAGTGTTCATTACTCCTGTTGTGTGACTTGGCTGCCTAAGTTTCTGCTCTTTGATTTTTAAACAGAAGAATAAAAACAAGGGAATATGACTATGAATTTTCACATAAAGCATAATTTTTTCTAAAGTTTATTATTTCAAGACATGTGCAGTTCAGATACCTGAGAGGATCTGTGTTTTCCTCTGAAAGGACTTACACCCTCCTTGGCCCTCCTGGGGACCTTACACTGACAATGCCACCAGGTTTACCATTCAGTGTTGGGGTTTTGCTTCCTTCATATCTGAAGACATTTCTTGATGTGAGACAGTGAGGAAATTATTATGGTTATATGCTAGCAGCATGCATGCAGCGCTCTCTGCAAGGTGAAGGAAAGCTTGTTGTCCTCTCAAGCTCCTCTGCGTTTTTCTTCTCACTCCATTAATCTAATAAAAGATGTTGCCTCTCCTTATAAACTCTATTCACCTTCTGAGGGAACAGAAGGAAGCTGGGGCATTTGCATATTGAACAGAATAGAAAATGTTGCATGACGCTCCCCAAAGAGCAGATGAAAATAGGAGCATTTATTTGCCGCTGCCAGTGAAACGGAGAGATATGAAACTTTGTTAGTACTTTGCCAGAAGCTGGAAATCAGTGGGGAGCAAGAGCCCTGAAAGCTTGCGTTGACACAGGGAACAGATGTATGAAGGAGCCAGCATATTTAGAGATGCCATGAAACATTTGGAAATGCCAAGAAATTAGCAGGCGTTAGAGGCCAGTGCTCTGGACTGTCAAAAGCCCTGGAGAAAGGGAAATGGCACATTACTGGGAGTGCAGCTAAGCTGTAAGAAAGTGATGGCGTTGTGGGGTTTTTCCAATTCAGTGTGTTTCAAATGAAGTAACATCAGAGTAACAATGAGGATGTAGCAGAACTGAGCAGAAAATGAAAATACCACACTTAAATATCTGCATCAGATTCTGGGTTTGGAGGGGTTAAGAGGCAAGGTCTCTGGTTCCAGCCACCCAAAGCAAGAAGAAAACTAAGATCATGTGAAACAGTGGCTCTGCAATGCATCCTTGACAGCTGGAATTTATTTGTTTTTGAAAAATGTATTTTCCCTGCGATGTGGCAGGATGTTGGGGAAGCAGGAGAACAGGAGTCAGATAAAAATTGAATGCTTCAAAAGACATGAATGTGCTATGACAAGCCAGGGACCATCACTTGTTTGTTGTGCAAAGCAGAGCTTGCACAAAGGAGGGGATGTGAAGGGATGTGGTGCTATGAAGAGGCTGAGTACCACTGGCAGAGAGCTGCTTCTGTTGCTCACATGCTACTTCCCCTTCTTCAGCCAACACGAAGGTCAGTGGCTGCTCCTCAATATCCATGCAGGGCAGTCATGACATTGTCCCATCGTTATCTCTCACTGCTGGGGGAACAGTGTCCCTATATTAACTGAAAAGTGAATCACCATCAAAATTCATACATTTTAAGGTGGGTGAACAACTGTTGACACATTTTCAGTGAACATATGCAATACAGAAGGTTTTAAAGAAATTTCCCCACCTTGTTTTCAAGATATGTGAATCTATCCCTTGCAGAAAGGGTTGTCTTTCTCCATGGGAGAGTAACATAACAGTTTATCAGCTGATTTCTACTCCAGACCAAACAAAGGGCCTTGTTTCTCTCAGGGATGTCTCAGCTGAAACATATGGCATATTTCAGTTTGCATTTACTGCCTTAATACAGCTTCGCATCATCATCTGAACGATCTTAAAAGAAAACTGTACATCTACAAGCCAAACCTGCATGGAAAAGATATGCAGTAAAATTCTTAATGATGTTGTCATGACAACAATGAAAGTCAGTAGATCATCAGTTAAAATCATCTGTGATTTGAAGCTCCTCCTGAAAAAATGGAAGCTCATTACTCTGACACGATGAGTTTGTAAAAGTGGAGTGTTGCCATTCTGGAAGAGATTGTATCATATTTAAAAAAATATACGTTGATATATTTGAAGATTACAAGTGGCGAGGGATACATTGCCTCACAACTAAAACACTCAAATCTTCAGTAATTAGACTGAAATAAAGTAATTCTTACATTTTCTAAAAACATAATCTCCCATATAAAACTGAGAGTCTTCACAGAGAACTCCCTGTCTTGCCACTGAACGCATCATAAATAAATAAAAGAATTATCCTAGAACTGAGTGGTTTAGAATTCTTCAAGAACAGCTTATACAAAAGTTTAGAGTTTTAAAATGCCCCAAAATAATCAAGTTATTTAGCAATCTAGTATCAGATAAACGTGGAAAGTGGGAAGTGATTTTAACCAGAACTCATTGACTTGCAATGGAGCAGACAGATGTTTCATTTCACAAAGGATTTTGTGGTTTCCAATCTTGACTTGGTTCTGAATCTGAATGAAATATAATAAAATATGGAAAGGAAAACACTGAAAAGTTTTCATTTCAGATTCATATAAACATTTCCATTCGCTTTTACCTATTTTTATTTTCCCCTTTCCATCATGAGTTATCTTTCTCCCTCATCCTTGGCTTTGTCCATCTCAGTGATCTGTCTTAAGCCCTGGCTATTCATTTTCTCTCCCTAATCTCTTCATTTAACTACTCACTCACCAATCCAGTTATTGCTCTTCTTACTCCACTGAGACCACTTTTGTCAAAGCTTTTGTAGACCTTTATATGTCTTGCTCCGTCACCAGTTCTCCAGCCTCATTCTCTGAAGCCTGGCAGCTTCTTCTGACACTGTACGCAGCACCCTTCTCCATGCTTGTGCTTGCTTCACTTTGCCCACTTTCTAACTCCTGCTTTATAGCAAAAAAAAAGTCCTCTATGAGCACACCAAGTTCTCCTTTCCTTCTCTTACCATCTATAACCATTCATTCAGTTGCAAACACAAATATAATCCCCATATTACATGGGCTCATTAAAGCTATTTCTCTAATAAAGCCTACTCTGTCCATCTACACCAACAGCGCTGACTTATCTTTGTGTCCATCAATATCTCTGCGACTCACCCTGTGGCACAGCTTTCATGGCAACGAAATGGAAGAGCTCTACCACAATACAGCACAAATTTCATTTTCCGGTTCCACAGTTTTCCAAAGACACATTTCATTTTAAAGTTGTCAGTTGACAATTTTCAAGTTATGGATGAGCGGAAGATTATACAGAGATAAATATTTCCTCAGTTTTACTTGGAATATTCTGGGTACTGTGCTACAACCAAGACTCACTGCACAATACGCTTACAACCTAAGTTCACAAAATAGAGAGAAAAAGGAATAGAAGAAGATACTCACCTACAGTCACACAGTAGTTCTGTACCAGACTGCTGTACACTCTGCCAGAGTCCTGAATTACTTCCATGACATGCACATGGAACATAACACTGTATGCATAGATTAACGTATAATCCTACCAACTGTCTACAAAGTTTCGGAAAACAGAAAGAAAGATTTTTAAGCTTCCACAATCCATTGCTGAGAGCACTCTTGGAAGTAAAACACTTGTTTTAGCACTTATTTTATGCCACAGCTCCTTCAGGGGCAGATTTGTAAAAATGCCCAGGCATCTAATGATGCTGACAGGTTTCCAATTAGATTTTTTAAGATGCTTTTACAACTTCTGCCATGCAGTTCTCTGTAGCATTTAGGTCCCTGTGGTGGTTTAACCCCAGCC
>VWZZ01001285.1:1584659-1622540 GCA_013399095.1 Psophia crepitans | reverse complement strand
CCCGGCTGTGGGCCGTCGGGGCGGTTGGGTGGTGGCCCCGCACGGCAGTGGGCACCAGTGGCCCGGGGTACCCCCATCCCATCACCTCTTCCCCCGGGCCACCGTGCTTGTGGGGCAGGGGGACCCGGCTGAGGGAAACGGGCTGCCAACGCATCAGCCTTACCCCCAGAAAACCCCAAACAACCCATCAGGGTGAAGAGTGCTCCATCACACGCTTGTGTGTTTCACCCCTGATGGCACCGGGGCGTGAGAGCGGGGAGCCCGATGTTGGGAGGGCAGCGGCTGGTGCAGCCCCGGTGGGATGGGCTTGCGCTGGGTGGGACCGCACCATCCATGGACCCTGTGGTATCAGACAAGTAGTGGCACCATAGGGCACTGATGATGGTATCCTTAGAAACATACCTGGTAGCTTTAGTCAGATACTCTCCTCTAGTACTCCGTTCACCGTGAAGATGAAAGCTGTTTCCTTGTGATCTGTGTATATTGCAGGCCAGGTTTCTTATGGGGAGTTTTGCTGGAAAAAGTCCAGAGGGTTTGTACTTGTTTCCCAAGAGAAAATCTGCTGAAGAGATACTCTCTGAGACATCTTCTAGTGGTGTTCACATTATGGGCTATAACCGTGCTGGCTACCAGTTGCTATTCAGACAAACTAGTAGCTAACTGCCAGGTCAAGAGGTGCTATAATCACATCATTTCATTCACTCACCAGACAAGGGTGATGCAAGTTCAGTTATTTGCAGTTTGCTGATAGTCTTTAGAGTGGGACAAGCTGTTACTACAAACCGTGGCACAGGGATGAAAAGTTATCTTCTAGATTTGTGTTTCAGAAGGAAAAAAGCAATCGTTGGAAAGTAGAAGGAGGTATTTTTAATAACGGCCATTACGTGGACATCTGCAGGGAGTCCAGTAGGATCCTAATGCTTCAAACCATCTTGGCAGTCTGAGCAGTCAAGTTGCATTTAATGATGTTTCTTCAGAATGAAGAGTCTTCAGGCTTCTTGTTCTGAGCTTGCTTCTTTGAGAAGGAAGGTCACTAAATGCTTGCAGACAGTCCAGTTTGAGAGTTGAAGTATAACTTTTGTTCCCTTCTTCCTGGCATCGCTTGTGTCTGATGAGAACTGAGGTGATCTCCATCCCCTTGCTTTATTCTGACTTTGGAGCAGTGTGATACCTTTGTAAGAAAGCTCCTTTTGCGTGCTAGTATTGTAGGCTGCTCCTGGAAGCCTTATCGGTGGGTTTCTACTGAGTAGAACAGTCATCAGTAGAAAAGTCTGTGGGTCCAGGAGGGAAAAGGGGAGAGAAGGTTAGAGGACTACAGAGAGATTTCCTAGGAAGGAGAACGACCTTTTCAGTGTCCATATCATCTTCTTGTAGATACAGCCGTTATAAACTAATAATGGTTTCAATCTGTAGGTTAGAAGGTGCAAATAAGAAGCAGGGGGCGAGAAGCCTGCCTGTAGCTCTGGAGAGACCCAGTGGCGTGGCTTTATGCTGTTACCTTCTCAAATGGCAACCTGAGATGGGATGAACGAGCGGTGCTGCGGTTGGTCAGGTGCTGCTAACATTGGCAAGGTCTGTGCTGGTCAACACAGGGAGGCTGAGGAGAAACTGGTTGTGGTGAGATTGCTGACACGGAGAAAGATCTTCCTAAATCTAAGCCAGCACATTCTGTGGATTTAATGGCTGCTGACTTAAAATCCTATTGTTTGCCTCCTGTGTCCTGGGGACATATGTCTGCTCAGGTCTTTATGTTATTCCTGGTAGTGGGGGAAGCTTGGTGTGAAGAGTGGCCCTTGGTCACTCAGGTGCTTACTCACATGAGAGCCCTCCGCGCTGTTGTCAGTGCCTTCCCTGTTGAATGTCCCAGTCTGTGAAACTTGGTCTGACCTGATGAACAAACTTCCAGTGGGATGCCAGATACCCAACACCCTAATACAAATAAATGTTTTGTATTAATGACAAATGGAAGGCGTTACTGATGCTTGTAGGAACATTAATACCGTTATGCTGCCTGTTGTGGGTAGCATATTGCTGCTTTGGTGATAGATTTCCTTAAATTGTTACTTTCAAATGTCCTTTCTATGTCCCTTGTGCCATATCAGCAGGGTGGTAGGGAAGGAGTGTATATTTGGGTTCAAGCATGTTTGTGCTTTTTGCCTTTTCTCAGCCATCGTCTGTCCCCCTTCATGGAGGGCGACGCCGCCACAGACCTTGTCCTGTTTGGTTGTGTTTTCACTGGTGCTAGTTAAAAACTCCAGTGGCCTCGATTATTGTGTCTTTTTAACAGAGTTTATTTTTAGGAGGAGCAAAGAAATAATCGAGTTCTGGTTTTTGTTTCTGACACAGGCTTTGATGGTAATCTGTTTTGGTGTATGTATTTTAAATCCCCCTCCCCCCAAAAAAAACCAGGCTGATACCCGCTGCAGTGGTGGTGAGAAGCTGAATCTCTTTAGCAACACAAAGTTGTGAGGTTCCGGATGGAAATGTACTGCCCTGCCCCGCGTACTGTTGCTGTCCCTGGGTTTCCCCACAATCCGCTGCTCCCCCTCCCCCTCTGCTTTTATTAAAATGAATTATTTACAAGGAGTGGCAACAATTGCCCAGAGATTTTGCTTGTTTAATGTTCTCCTTCCTCCCCGGACGGAAACCGTAACTCTTCCCATAGCTTCCCTCTCTAGCTTCCTTTCGCTTTCTGGAGCTGTTTGCTTACTGCTACTTTCCAAACCCCTTGGTACTCCTGTCTCCGTGGTGACAAGGGGTGGGGTCTGTGCTCCGCCTGGGATGCTGACAGGCACGAATGTGACCTGATACACCCTGGCAGCCTGGGCCAAGCTGCTCTGCGCCTGCCTTCCAGCCTTGGGAGAGCGTCCGGCCATCACCTAGGGTGCCTGCACCCGTGCCTCCTGGCAATCTGATTTGCCTGGAATTCTTCCTGTGAAATGCATGTGGGCTTGTACCACAGTGGGTGGGTTTGTTTTTTTTGAGTATGGCCTACCATGGTTATAGAAATCTTTGTTAAAAAAACCCCAAAAACAACAAAACCAAAACCTATTTGGAGAAGCAGTTTGTGGACCTCTTGGCTGACATGTTTTCTGGAGACTGGGGGGGGTGGGTGTTTCTGTGTTGTGTTCCCACTCTACAGTTTTCTTTCCCCTCCATCCAGATTAGCAAGGCACCTACAAAAAGAGGCGCAGTCTCAGCACAACAACTCGGAATTCACAGAAGATCAAAAGGTGAGTATTGCTGTTTGCTCAGTCATGGAGCTTGGCTCACAGGTGTTGATGTGAACCATGGATCTCTGTCACAGACCAGAGCCTTACGAGACCTTTTTCCTTCCTCAATATACGCAAGCAGAAACAGAGCCCAGTGTGGCTAAAACAGTTGCTATCGTGGGACATGGCAGATGCTCTGCTGCGTAATATTGGGTATCACACATGCTGGCCAGAGTTCTTCGTAACTCACGTGTTTCTTTTTTTGGGTGACCTTTTGATAACTTGCTTATTCAACTTCAGCACAATTTATGTTGTGAAGTCTGAATACAAAATGTCTTGAACTGCAGACATCGAGGGTGTGAGGAGGGTGTTAGCTTAACATGTAACACCTGACTGGGAAGGGTCCTGGCAGACAGAATACTCCCCACTAGTCTCTTAGAATGTTATTTGTTTGTAATCTTTCAAACTATTGAAATTACTTTACCCCTTCCTCCCTCTCCTCAGTTGAAAAGGCTGTTTCTTGTCTCAGCATCATATTAATGCAATTATGTGATAAGATTTAAGAGGAAATTTCTAGCTGAGGTCTCTCATATTCAAGTATTTTCAGCAAAGTAAAATCTTTTGAGATATGAGGCCTTGCTATACTTTCATGTCTTGTTGAAAGGCATGTTTTTTCTTAGTACTCCTAATTTAGAGAACCTCTGTATTTCCAGGTTTGCAAGTCATAAGATGGCATTGTCTGAAGACTGACATTTGCTAGCCCAGAATCCCACCGATGAGTAGTGGGATCTGTGCTTGGTGATGTTGGTCCTGAAAACAGATCCTGGCTATGGAAATTGGAGATGAACTTCATGTGTTTAAAGAAACTCATTACAAAGCAGTACACTTTTACATAGAGTCTGACAGTGGTTTCTAACTGTTTTCTCGACTTGTACCAGTATGAAAAGCAAAGAGCTGGTCCTTCCATGTTCTCTTTACTTTCTGCAAAGAAGATAAAGCTTGTGATCATCTTAGAGTCATTATCTTGGAGAAGGATTCTACACCTTTCCTGACCTGAAGGCTTGGGAGCCTTGTTAATGTTGGACAGCTGTTCACTCTTTGATTGCTTCTGTGCTGTATCCCTTGCTGGTAGCTTTCTCCGTCATTCTCAGCTATAGTCATCTTTTACTGTATGTTTTCCCTCTGTGGATACTTTTGAAAATATGGTTACTTTATGAAGGCAAAGCTGTTAATCTCGACTTCTGTGAATATGGGAACCAGAACCACACAGGGCTTTGCTTCCAGATGTTCCCTGAATCTTGTGGAAAGAACCTTGAACCACATTGTGGAAGTGAGTGAGGTCAGCCATGAAGGAAGGCCTGGGGGCTCAGGAAGCAGAGATAACTGACCACGGATGTTAGATGTGCAACAGCCGTGTCTTAAGGCAGCAGTCTTCTGAAAAGAAAAAATGAGTGGCCGTTGAATCCTTGCAGAGTGATACCTGTTTCTAAAGCTGATACAACTTAGGAAAGAGGTTGACATGTATATCACTTTTTTTTTTTTGCAGATCAGTAAGGGGCTGATGCACTGAAACTTTGATCCTGGTTATCAAAGAATGGTGCCTATTTCATTAGCCGCATACACAGCTGAATTCCCCAACATTTTGTTGAGAGGACATTGTCTTTCCCTCCTCAACCATGAGGAATGCTAGTCACAACAAAAATAAGAGTCTTGCTATTGCTTTGAAAGAAGCACTTGAAACTCTGTACAGCAAAATCTTTTAGTCTGATGTTAAGCTCCTCGCTGTTCTGTTCTCCCCCATTTCTGCAGGAACTCGGCCAGTATAATCAAGTGATCAGGAACAATTACTGTCATCGCTAGTATCATTCACTTGGCATGTAGAAGTAGTGTTTAGCATGCTTCTGGGTTTTCAAGCAGTTTGATTAAATAGAATCATATCTTCTGTCTCGCCACCCTTCAAAAAATGTACATGCGGAAACAGCTACTTTGCTCAACTAAGTTCCCGCCAATGCATCCACCAACATGCTGTTTCTTCCTGGAAATTGTCTCTCCCTAATGTCTTGTCTTTCTGAGGTTCTTTATGTCGTATAAAAGCCACCTCTTTATTTTTCTGAATGTAGAACAGTGTGCAAACTTCAGGATTAGCTTATCTGGTATTACCAGCCAAGGCTGTGCACAGAATGTCATAGATTGGAGGAGGCAAGGCTGGGAAGCTAATTATGATTTCCAGTTGCTTGATCTACACTCATGACAGTCTTTGTGTAGATTTACAGTTTGCTGTTTTCCAAAGGACCATATATACTGCTGAGAATTCCTGTGAGGCTGTCATTGTTTCTTACGCAACGTACTGTGTGGGGAAGATTGATTTCAGCAGTGATTTCTCTGTACCAAATAAAAACTGCTAGCTTTACAGGGAAAGGACAAGGCTAGGCTCAGATCCTCAGCCCCATCTGTCTGTATAAACTTTTACCATGTTTGGGTTTATTTCATGCATCACAGGTGGTTTGACAGTGCAGATATGGCCACACTGTAATTGATGGTGTGTTACTTGCTAATATAATCATACAATCTGTTAATATAACAACACTTGACAGATGCTGCCAGTTTCTTTCTTAGGCATACTGTGAGTCAGTTATTTATCTTACAGTAAATGTATTGTTTGTGGTAAGAATTCAGACTTTAAAATATCCATATCTTGCCTTTTTGCTCGTGATCTGAAGAGTTTGTTTTGAAACACTGTGTGCTACTTCCCTTGATAGAGCAGACTAGCCTACAGAATTTGCCATTCATTCCTGGAATTTCAGCTTCTGGGGGTCTTACATCTACCGCTGGACATAATTCTGGAGTTTCAGTCCTTCAGAAAGGCTCTGTCTAGATTTGGAGAACTGACAGTGCTGGAATCTTCATTAGTGATTGTGAATTTTGTTGAAGAATTGCTCTGCAGATAAATACTGTAAACAGCAAATCCTTGTGCTTAAATCTAGCTACCCTGCAACAGCTCTAAGGAGGCTGCGCAACAATTTCATCACCTGGAAGCTGCACGTATGGAATATTAACAGATAGGGTTACTGGTGGACTTACCTCAGTCTTAACACCTGCATTCTGCTGTTCTTTATTTTACCTTCATACTCTAAAAATCCCATCTTCATTCATGATCAGCTACTGTGTTTTGCTACATGAATCGTTTCAGTTAGGTTTGGCCATGGTTGTCAGCTTGCCTCTAGCTATAGTTACTCTCACCCAGTTCTCTATGCAATAAATTCGACCTTTAAAGCCCTCTTCTAACCGCAGTTGTTGCTTCTCGTGTAACTGTTTGTGCTAGGCTGTTTTCTGCAGTATTAGAAAATCATGCTGCTGGGTTTTTTTATGCAATGGTAACTTGCTGAAATAAGAGCACTGTTGAACAGTCTTAGCATGATTCATTAAACTACTGGTCTCCTAACAGCCTAGACCTCTCTTTAAAGCCAAACTCTGCTCTGGCTCTGTATTTATGCAAACATCTTTGACTGCATTACAGTTAGCACAGTCATTACTCACACAACTGCACTGAAGAAACCTTGACTACGAGATCAACTGACTTTTTCCCTGTCTAATCACGAGTTTATGTAAAACTGAATCTTAACTATTTTAAACTAGCAAAGTTAATTATGGCTTCAGTCTTTCTAATGAGATGCAGAATGTTTTCCCTGCTGTGAAAAGGAGCCTTTGCATGGGATAGTTACAACTGAAAATGATAGCAGTGTTTAGCTGCATTTTTAACTTTTGGGTTGGGTGTGGTCCCTTAAAAAAATAGTTATGAATAATGCCTGCTGGGAGCTTGCCATATTTCAATAGATTCCATATAAAACCTATTCTTTACTATTTTAAGACTCCCAAACTCTCTTCAATTAATCTGTTTCTAGAGACGTTATTGCCCTTCAGCCCCCAGGAGCCAGAGGACACACATTTTGCATTGCTGTTTGCCCTGGTAGGAGGTACCTGGCTCAGGCAGTTTTAAGAATACACACTTACAAATCTGCAGGATTGTAAGATCAGCGGTGTTGCTGAGCTTGTCGGTGAATTGACAAAGGAGATGGGGGTTGAGTAGTGCTCCTTGAGACCTTACTTACAGTGTGGGCTTAATGCTCTGCATGTGAGACTGGGAGGGGAAGAGATATGTGAAAATCTGTTTACGTGTTCAGAGTCCATGGTGGGTCATGCAGACTGTGCTGGCACCCTGCAAACTTGTAACCCTCTTTCTGTGGTGCATTCGGAGAGGTTTTGATCTAACACAGAATGGGCGTGCTCTTTGCTCAGCAGTCGACACCCAAACCATTGGAACAGCTGGGTCTTTGCAAATGCTAGAGCTGTAGTCAAACCTCAGAGATTTCCCTCCCTTCCCTAGGGAACCTCTGGATTCCTTCCTTTTACCCATTACCTCACACCTTCCTCTGTAAGATTCTACCTTTGCATATGTATCTTTCCAGATGTTCTCAAATACAAAGAGGAATTCCTTTTATCACACTGTAGCTGATCAGATGGATATAGTGCATTCTCACACTACAAACTGAGAAGCTGCTTGTGTAGTACTACCTGGTGTCTTCTCATTCAGTCTGAAGGTACATATAAAGCCACCACACCCGTGTGTGGGTCTCAAAGTGTCAAAGTGAATACACCCAGCCCTGGATTCTTTTTCAAAAAAATCTGTGTTTTTCCAAGCTATTCTGGAGGTTCAGCCATGAATCTCTTATGTAGGAGGATTTATTTTAGGGAGATGGAAGTTTGTTGGCTGAACCTAGACTACAAAATGAACCTCCACAGAAATGAAGCTGTAATATTTTTCCTCTGCCATGTTGTATGAAAGCATACGATCATGTTGCTCTGTCTTAAAATTCCCAAATGGCACACCGCTGCACATACTGCATCCTAGGCCGAGGAGACAATGTGTGTCCTGGGCTAATACACATCACTCACTACTTTTCTGGAAGGTACTCAGAAGAACTAAATTTTTTGTAAGACCCCTGTACAATGGACAGTAATATAAACTGCAAGGATGTAAAGTCAGGGCTAATGCCGTGTTGTAAGAGTGTTAAAGATGAGAGGAGATACCAGTTGGGGAGAAATGGCTTTAAAAGCTTTGATGAGCCTGTGGTGGCAGATGAAAATCGAGTATCTGAGGCTTTTACACACTCCAGCTGTTGGCTCTGCCCTTGAGGTATTGATGTCTGATCTGCTTATGACTCAGCTCCTGAACTCTTTCCAACTTTCAGCGTGGCATAAGGTGAAGTGAAACTGGAGCCACTTAGCTTTTAGTCCAGCCTATTGAAACTAGTGGTGGCCCTGGAACTGATTGTTACATTCCCCTGCAGGAGAGTCAGGGCAGATGACTGTGGAAGGTAGCTGTGAACCCATGCCTATTTTTTTTTATCTGCTGCTACAAACCTCTCAGAGCCCTAAAATGTAACCCTCCCTTAAAGGGATGTTTTGGCTTTTGACCGATACCCATAACTTGCCAGATGCCCGTACTGTTGAAGCTCTTTGATGCTAGAGTTCTGCTCGAGGAAATCTTTTTCTCTCCTTTTCCATCTTGAGAGGAGCTGGTTTTATACTGCCTGATTTAAAAGGAGAGAATGAGTTACAGGTGTGTATTTCAACTTTAATCTTCCTTCTGGGGGAAAAACTTTGAAAATAAACTGCTTTTCTTTGCTGTTGCCTTTTTTTTCCCCCCCATAACTGTTCCACAGAGTGTTTTGAATTATATTTGGCCCTTATCTCTGCAGATAGTTTTTCTTCGCTAAAACCTTTTAGTTAATGAACAAACTTGTGGTGGTCAGGCAAGGTAAAAGTTGATGTCAGTTATGGAAGTCTTAATTCTTCCTTTCGACTGATAGTAATAGAAACAAATGTGACTATATATTTTGGCTTCTTGTTTTGTGAGACATAAAAGCTGAAGTAGCACTGACTTCAGAGTAAAACTGCTAGCAATGGGCTGTTTTTGAAACTCTTCCCTCTTCTACATTTTTAAATGAAAGTGAGAAATTACTTCAGTTCTGCTCAGGGATATTTTAGATGGCTGACAAGTTTAAATCAAAGAATATATTTCATGCTTTACTCAGAGCTTAAATGTCTCAAAATTACAAAAATAGAAAGTTAGAAAAATAATCTGCCTTTATACTTCCTCTCCCACCACAAAAGTGGGCTGTGGTTTTTCAGTACTGAGATACCGGGCTTCTGTAGCTTCTGAGGAGGTTTGACTTGGTGTGCTGAGATTGTAAGCCTGACAGAGGAACTGTAAGCATTCCCCCTAAAAGGGCAAATTGGAACAAACCACGCGGGTTCTCAGGAGGCAATACACTGATTGGTTTGGATTTTTTTAATTTCTTTTTTTTGTTTTCCCCTATCACTTCAGAGCAGTTGAGTTTATAAACCATTTATGATGTGGTGGAGCATTATTAAAGTTTCTGCTGAGTGAATGACCCCCATCTGTGTTGGTGAGCTGTGGGAAGTGAGTTAAGCGGCAGATGTCTGTTTCATCTATTGCGCTTTCAGAAAATCTTGTTTGTGTATTAAAAAAAGCTTTTGATGCTGAATGATTTGATAGTGAATAATAGATCTGAAATCTTTGCAAGAAAAAGCAATTGTTTGTATTTAATTTTTTTAAAAAAAGTGAATATGGAAAAATACAGTTTCAGTACTAAATTAATTTTTTTCTTTCAGAAAACCATAGCTAAAATCGCAACATGCTTGGAACTGAGAAGTGCAGCTTTACAGGTATGACTCTTTCCTATGTGACTTCATACTTTAGTGATAGGTAACTGTAGAGCTTTTTAAAGCTAGCTTAGTGTCTTCACTCTTTTTCCTGAAGAAAAGAGTGAACAAACCCTTGAACACTTAGACTTTCCAGGGTGTCAACATGATGCCCTAGGTGGCTGCCTTTAAGTGCTTATATAAGCATGTGTTAAGGTTCATACAGGAATTTAACTGTAGGTTTTGTGTCTTGTTCTTTGCCTCATTTTCTTCCTTTAGAGCTAATTAGTTTGTCTTCCAAACCTGTGTACAAGGGTAAAAAGATCCCCAGAGTGACCCTTGCACCTATTCAGCCATTTCACAAATAATAATAGTGCACCAGAAAGAATGTGTATAGAATAAAAATTATTTTGTAGCAGTCATGAAAACTGGCAGTACTGTAGGCAAATGTGTGAAAATAATGATTTAGAAGCTACCCTTAGGGCTTTTTTTCTGGACTGAAGGTAGATGTCATGGAAGTGAATTTCTTTTTCTCTCAGCACAATCTTATCCCCAAAACAAAAGGGAAGTGAAAGAAATTTCCAAAAGAATGTGGATGGGCGAGGCATGAATCAACTATAGCCAGGTTTGGGTTACTGGATCATCTCTTTACCAACAAAGAGTGGTGATGGGCAAATTTTGCATCAAGTTACAGCAGTGCTCCCAAGTACTTCGTGTTGCTGTACAAGGTGCGGCAGCTCCATTGTGCTGCCTTCAACTGCCTGAGAGGCTGGAATATGCTGACAGCTCAGGCAGCGTGCTGGAGCTGGGCTCATGAGGTGGGGAGTCTTGAGGCTGTGCAACGTCAGAAGAATTATTTGGTTAGTTGTACCTGTCTTTCTATTTTGATGTAACCTGGGGTGTTGGAACAGTGCTGCATTTGTTCTGAGTGACTGTGACAAGGGCAGGCGTGTTTCACTGTGGGACAGCTTCATGGGTTGGGTCACATCTCAGAGCAACAGCAGTAGATGCAGCAATGTCATAACCTGCCAAACTGAAGAGATGTCTTGCAAGAACAGCTTTCCTTGCTGTTGGTTCCTCAGCAGTAACTCAAGGGTTTTATAACCTCGTCAGGGGACTAGAACTTCTCATCCACTTCACTGTGAGGAGTGTTTTACCTGCTGCAATTTTCCTGTGATTTCTTAGCAGAGATTAAAGCTGTTAGTGAGTGTGGGTCATCTTTTCCTATTCTTCTAACAGTATGGGTATAGCTGCTTTACTGTCCTTCTGCAGTCTTGCGGAAGGTCCCTACTGACATTTGGGCAAAATCAAGAAAAGTGTCAGGCCTTAAAGAAAAGTTGTAAACAACAGATAATCTTAAGAGATGCCAAGGGTGCAGTGACACAATGGGTAAGACCTGATCCTCTGCCTAAGAGGATGTCCAGTGTCAATCCTCTCATCTCCACCACTTTTTTTTTGTGGCAGCTCTGCCACTTCTCATCTCAGAACAGGCCAGTTGAGCTTGTCAAACTGCCACTGAACTATCTTAGAAGAAAAAAATGAAAAACTTTTCTGTTGAGTTAGTAAGTCAAATAGGCCTACTGAGAAGCAGACATGCTACGGCCAGATGGGGAACCTGCATCATCAAGAGTCGGAGAAAGGAGAGATGGGAATCCTTCCGTCTGCCGCGAGCTCTTAGCTGAGTGTTCTGTCAAGCTTACTCTGTGTCGTGGTTTTACACCAGCTGGCAGCTGAGCACCACGCAGACGCTCGCTCAGTCCCCCTCATCGGAAAGGGGGACAAAAGACCAACTAGTTTAAAATTACTCATCTTGCATTAGAGCTTGGAACATGGGATAAGTTTGTTCTCAATAAAGGACAAGTAATACACTTCCTGCCTCACCTGTGAAGCTAGCCTCTGTTGGGGAGATTTTGTTTGGGGTTTAGGACGTAGCTTTGAAGTGACTTGGTACGCTTGAACAAAGGAGGTGCCCCTTGCATGCTTGTTGTAAGATGCGGTAGCTCTGTGTGAGGTGAAGGTGCATGCTAACTCTTACCTCTGTCTTTGTAATGTCCTAGTCCACCCAATCACAGGATGAATTTAAGCTTGAGGATCTGAAGAAGTTGGAACCAAGTAAGTAGTATCTTTATATCTCGAGTTACCTTTATCATTAGAGTGCAAAATGACAGCAGTATGAATACTGACTCACCACAGTGTGGTTTGACACTAATGCTGGTTTTAAGTGGCTCTTCCGAATATCTGTTAATCACATAGGCAAAACTTAATGTGTATTAAGGAATGTAATGTGGGTAACTTCAAAGTATAGTAGTCCAAATGTTTCAGATAATGTATTTGTCTTTATTCTTGAATAAATTCTCAAAAATTCTTTGGGTGCTGCTAATTTTTGCACAAAATAGTAATTTAAGCTATCAGTAGTACAGTATATGATCAGCTGGAAAATTTACCTGCACATTTCTCATTTGAACTGAATTTCAATGCTTTGTGGTCTTTGTCCTTGCAGCATGAAATTTATTTTTCTTCTGAAAATATTTAACTTGTGCTCATGGTAGCCAGTCACCTGTAACCTGCCGCCGTAGTGCTACCAGACTAACGAAGTGAGGATGTGAGTCAGTCTTTGAAGGGTTTTGGATGATGTTGTGTTTTCCCAACTAATCCTGGGTCAGTTCTTGGTATGTCAATCCAGAAATAACTTTTTCATGTAGGAAGTATCTATTTATCTGCTACATTTTCCCTCCTGTAACACTGGCTGCATTATTCTCACAGCATTCTTATGATCAGAGCTTCCACATCTACGCAATATTATCCTGAATGTTAAAAGTTTCTGCTGTTCTTGGGGAACAGGAGATGTGGAAGCGCTTCTTTCATGCTGGCAAAAGCTGGTTTAATTTTGCTTCTGGCACAAATGTACCATTAAAGGGGATACTGGAGATAAAGGTGATGGGCAGGCAAGTGTTTCCACTTCATTGAATAAACTGAGCTTCCCTGCACTCCCATTCAGCAAGTAACTAGCACAGCGTCCTACAGGGAAGCTTGTCGAGAAGCAGGGCATTGAAGTGACATTCCTAATGTGTCTACCAAAATGTAGAGTCCAAATGCTTTTAAACTGTTCCCTGAAAATGGTAAGTGAAGGTACGTTGTAAGACTACTAGCTTTGTGAAGACCATAACTCGGGAAAGGGTTTAACTATGTGTTGGAATTATTAGGTCTTTCTCAATTTGCATGTTGCATATCTGACCTCTGCACCCTCTGATTTGGGATTATTTTCTATAGATACTCTTGCTCTCTGTTTACAAAGTATTTAAAATGTTGTAATGATTTAATGACTGGATTTTAGACTCCATTGTGCAAACGCTGTGGGAGTGACGGAATGGTGGAAGAAGAATAATCATGTTTTAACTGATCAAACTGTTCTACAAATCAAAGGAAGTGACTATTGAAGGGCTTAGTCACAATTTACATTCTGCCAACTGCCGTAAAGCTTCCTTTGAAGTGTCTCCTTTTCTTAAAAACCAAAATTTCAATTACAGTGTAACATTCTGTTATCTTGCGCTCCACCAGAGAATTGATTTTTAGCTGTCAAAAAACCTGTTCAACAGTGTGAAGCACATTCAGCCCACTGTTCATACAACAAGCAACTATATTAGAGCTGAGGAACAGTGTGTGGCCATCAGTTTTCAAAGACGCTGAGTTATTTTCCTTGGAGGAGAACGAGTGCTTCTACAACAACAATCGAACATTGATGTTCTTAATGCTGCTGTCTGACTTGGATTGTTCTGGCACTTTTTCTCTGAATTGTGCCTTTTGTGTTGTGGTTTTTAAGCATATATTGAATATAGTAAATCTTAATCAGGCCAACACCAGCCATTTCATAAAATACACCGTGAAGTGTTTTAATTTGCGTTGTCAATTTTCTCTTGCATTCCACCAGAGAAAGCTAAAAAAAAAATAAAAACCCTAAAAAAAAATCTGGGCGGCAATGCAAAGAAGCAATTCCTTTGTTAGGTCAAGCCATTCTGTTAGGGTGGAAGGAAAACAGCTATTCACACAATTTGGCTTGTTTTAATTACTTCTGTGCCCGACGCTGTCAAAAGGGCTGAGAAATTTGGTTTGGGTGTTGTTATAACAACCAAGGCCATTAGATTTAACTTTTTTTTTTTTCCCTTGTATTGTCAAGTTCTAACTTTTCCTACTTAAGCTTGCATTTCATGCTGCTTGGAAAGTGAAGCAGTTGGCTAGTGGTGTTTGTTTATAGGATTTGTCACTGAACCTTTTGTGCTAGTATAATGCTACAGGAGGATCCGTACATGCAAATAGTTCTTTTGAGACTGCACTGTGTGAAATCCTTGCTAGCACACTGCGTCTCACAAATCCCTTTCCTGCCAAAGCTTATACCAGTGTTATAGTACCTGTTACAAATGGATAGGCTGGGACATCCCGTGTGCCTGTGTTCGTGTGCGATAATTCTAGCACTGAGTGACTAGTTTCAAACTCAGTGTTTATGTATTATAAGTAGACACTGGGTTCTACTGGGGACCCTGGTTTCTGAATTATTTTCTGTTGTTTATTTAAAAAGAAAAGTCAGTGACAGGTAGCACAGGCTGTCACTAAAAATCTAAATGGTTAGTGGTCTTTACCATGTTAATGTGTACTGGTCTTACGGCCCATGTTGATAATTTCTTTTGAAATCTTTCAAGAGAGACAACTGCTGATAAAATTGATGTGATATTGTCCAATGTCACAAAAGAAAAGGCAGCTTCTGCATGACAGCCTGCCGAACTGTGTTTTTAAACCTTTAAACAAGGTTTTTGTTGGAAAAACAACGTAAATGGAGGCCACGATGCTGGGATCTGTCCATTAGTTACACACGTGGAGATCTTTCTGTTTGCCGCAGCAGCGTTGGAGGGGAAGTGCTCTTTCTCACAGAGGCGATGTGTGTTCTTTTTAAAAACAAAACCCAAAAAAGCCCAAACCGACCTCTTAAAGTTTGGGTGTCTTTTGCAGTATTGCAAGGGAGATTCCTGCTTGTTGTAAGCTAATGCTTTTTCTTAGTGCCATGCAGTAAGTGTTTCACCAGGCTGAGTGAGTGCTGTAGGTACGCTTATCATCCTGATGATGCTGGAAGGAGCGCTTCAGTATATCCCTGTATTACACCTTTGCAAGATTATTTGCTACTGGGGATGAGACAGAGCTCAAGACCTTTTAAAAGCTTGATCCACAGCTTTCTGCAGCATAAGGCAAGAGATTCTGGATGCTGTTTCCAGAAGCGTTTCTGAGCTAAACGTTCAGCATCGCCTTTGTTACCAGCACTCCCAGGATGTCTGAAAGCAGCGTGCTGCCATGGGCTGGTCGGATACCAGCGCCCGGGTGCGTGGCTGCGGCCCTGTGGCAGGAGGGTGTTTGCTCAGCTCTGCCTCCAGGCAGGACCAAGATTTCAGACCCTGTAAAATTGTTTGCCTTTTTCCTGTGCTCGTATGGGTGGAGTAGTTTGTGCCCTCTAGTGATGGCTAGCTGAATTACTAGGAGGGTTTTTTCTTCAGGGGATGTTCATTCACGTAGTGAGAGAAGCTGGTCACTGGGAAGAAAGGAGTTCAGTGCTTACCAACCTTTGGAAGACGGGAGGGCACCGTAATTTCTGTTGCTTCCGAGTAACGTGCCTATGAGCTGCAAGAGATGTCGCTATCCTGAGATTTTTGTGCCTGGTGCAGTTTCACTTTCTGTCTCTGGTATGATGTAGTTCTCCAAGAGCTGGGGAATTCTGAGTGTGGTAAAAATCCCCTTGTCCTGAACCTCAGCTGTGCTGGAAGGTGACTTGTCTGTTGTTAATTAGCTGCTTTTCTGTTGGGAAGTGGCCGTGATTCTTCACTAGCATGGTGAGATCTGCATTACTGATCCCTCAGAGCAGGAATCTTTGGAGAGAGACAGACTTGACATCAGTTTTTGTCACATCTCTGACTGAAGGCAACTTAAAGCTTCCTGTATATTTATGTATTGTGTGCAGCTGGAATCAGGCAGTACCTAATCTCTCAGGTGGTGGTGCGGAAAAAAGGAAAATCAAAATGAGCAAAGACTGGAATTACTTTTTGGGTTCTTCATAGTTTCCCTGGGGGATTCTTTATTCATTGTAGCATTTGGATGGTGTCTGGTAAGTTAATGACGGAGCCCACGCTGAGTGATGTGAATATGAAGACAGACAGGGAAAAGCTCTGCTACACTGGCTGAATTGTAACGTGCAGAGACAGAGCAGTCTGGCAGTGGTTCCTTAAACATAACTGTTATTTAAGAACCTCTGGGTATTCATGTGATCTTAACACTGCTTTAAAACAATTTTGTTCTTGTTCAGTAGTCCTAGGGAGAGATTTCCAAAACGTGCTCTGAGAGGGCTTAGTGCAAAGAGAGGCTCACTGAGAGGACTCAGGTTTTCTGACTGCTCTCCTCCAACCCAGTCTGGGATACTCATTGTCTGGTAGGAGAGTGCCTCTCCCTGCAGGCATTTTTATATATTTTAGGCCTTTAGCCATCATTTAATGCTTATTTCTTTTACATGCTTTTGGAAGTTTTGCTTTTACTTGTAAATGCTTTTGGAAATAACAGCACAAGTTGTGATTACTAAAACTTGAGTAAGCTTCCAATACAAATGACAAAGCCGTTCTCCACCACACGCTGGAGTGTGTAGTAGGTGTCTCTGGGACTTGACGCTCAGACGTTGCATTGTATCTCTTCTGAATTTTCATAATCTGCACAGACATCTGAGGGCAGAGAAAAAGAAACGTCAAAAAACCTACCACCACCAAAACCCCAAAACACGTGTCAAGTATGAAATCTCAACTAAGCTCTGTTACCAGCGTGCTTGAGCTCCCATGGCAGCTGTCTGAATGTGCAGCCTACACGTGTGTCGCTTCTGGAGACTGCAGTGTGCTGATGCCAGTGACAGGACTGATTGTTTTTTAATTATTATTTGTGTGTGTGAAGAAACTGTGAGAATGGATATAGCTGTGCAAAGTCGTAGAAATAATGCTTGTTTATAGATATGGATTCTTTTTTTTTTCCCTTCTCTGCAGTCTTAAAGAATATCCTCACATACAATAAGGAGTTCCCCTTTGATGTTCAGCCTGTCCCACTCAGGTAAGAGAGAACTGACACATCTGTACAGCAAATGAGCATCTGAAAGGGAGCGTAGCCTGGGACCTGGTGTACATCTAAAACACTAGAATTTCTAGAGCCACCTACTTGCTGTACTGCTTTACGTAAACTTCTTAATAAAAGCTTTTGAATTCTGTTTGTCTAAGTACCACTAAAATTCAAGCCCATGTTTTGGCAAAATCAGGACTTGGTACATGCCTACATCTCTCTGAAATTGTTAGCATCATCTCTTGTTTTTAGACTCTATTTTCTGTTGGGCTGACCTCCTGCGATCTCTGTCAGAGTCTATAGGTACAGGTAGTAGTTTATAAGAAGTTAGAAATGACATTAAAGCATGTTGACCCTTCTGTGCACTCAGATACTGACTTGTGAGTTGAAAGCCAGATGATGATCTTTGGTCTCATTCTTCTTTCTCATGTTTTACAGGAAGATTTTAGCACCTGGGGAAGAGGAGCACTTGGAGTTTGAGGAGGATGATGAGGAAGGAGGAGCTGGAGCAGGGTCTCCAGACTCTTTTCCTGCTAGAGTTCCAGGTAGGGGCGCTAGCCTTGCCATGCCATCCTGTGTCGCGTGTGTAAGTTCTGTCTCCAAGAAGCCCCTTTCTCTGCCTGGGATTTGAAAAGTTTGGGTGAGGAGCAACAGGTTAATGTAAACTCTAACGCTGTGTTGGAGAACCACAGAGAGGGCCAGTGGATTTTTTTTTTCTCAGCAAACACTGTCTTATTGCAAAACAGTTGTATGAATAACCTGTGGGGATGGTACTATCTACCTGGAGTAATTAGCCTTTATTTCTCATTCAAACTCAGTATTTTCATTCCGTGTGCTTTTGTAAGTGTACTACGTGAAGGTTCAAACGCATTCAAATGTAAATTGTGGCAATGTTTCTCCTACAAGGAGCCATCGCATCTTGCTAGAGATGTGACAAGTTGTTGCTGGTTATTTTTGTATTGCATCATCTGGTGAGACAATGGCTTAGACTAAAGCCAAGCTCTGAGAGGATAAAGAGAGGGTAGCTTTGCTTTTGGTAGCTTAAGTCCTTGTTGGTGTGAAAGTGCTTGTAGAACTGGTTATACCTACAGATTCTAGAGATCTTCCTGTAACTTCAGCTGTTGATTGTGTAAAGGAGTGGGATGTTCCAACAGAGGTTCTTTTGGCTTCTGGTGTAGTTTCTTTGCAGAAGAAAACCCAAATTTCTACTTTCAGAGCAGATTGGCAAACTTTATATTTCAGGAAGGAGAAGAAAGTAGGGAAACTAGTACTAGAATTGTGGTTGGAAAAGCTGGAGCGTTGCATTATGCTTGGAAAAAACATGTCTGTCCTTAGATTTGAGCCAGTGCATGCTACTGGATACGATCCCTGCAGGCAGCACTGATGTAGATATGCAGTCTACTGTTGTTCACGCTGAGCTCACAGATAGGCTATAATATATTGTGGTCTTGTATTGCTGACATTGATCCTTGTTACTCACCATGATAAATCCATTTATGAAGAAGGATTCTGTCTCTGTACAGCAGACACACCTGGAGTAGCTCTTGGTATGGCGGTGAATCAGTAAGGCTGTGATGGTTACCGTAGCGCTAGCAGTTACCTCTCTGCAATCCGTTGGAGCTGCACGCACGTAGTGGACATAAGCTGTGTGTGTGCTTAAGAAAGAATCAAGTTTGTGATTGAAAATCATTTAACTGTACAGTAGGCAAATTAGAAAGAGGAGAGGTTTGAGGCATATGCTTTCTTACAGAATTATTCCCCAGTAAACCCATGCTTTTAAGAAGAGGTACGAGCAACTCCTGAACTTACTGATACTTTACATTGTCATCTACTCAAACTGTATATCTGGCTTTTTTTTTGTTTGTTTCTTTTGCATTAAGGTGAACTTCCCCATAGCTACTGTAATATAAACCCCTAAAGTGGTTTTGGTTTTGTACTGCTTGAACACAGATCTTGTTTCCCCATTGAATGTAAATCAGTGTGGTGCTCCTATCCGACTGGAGGTTGGTCTGTTGCTCTTTCTTTGGGTGATGAGGCTTAAACAAAAGCCGTTCGCAGCCTTCTGAGGTGAGCCTTCTAAGTAAAGGGGACTTCCCATATTGAATTGATAGAACTGTGTTGCAGTCTTTGCTTCTATATGCCTTTAATCCATAGTGCATAACTGTATTGTCTAACTGATCATGGTCTTGTCTTCTACATGCATGGCTTCATCGTTATCACTTTGCACCATTCATCTAACCCAGGAGCCAATGAAGGTATGATAACCTTTTAGTATATACAGTTATTTCTTTGATCATATTCATGTAGCTGTGGTGGTCTTCCTTCAGCTCTTAGTTTCAACCCTCAAAAGACAACCTTTGGTAACAATCATCATAGCAGGCATCTATGTGTTGATCTTTATTTGCCCTTCAGTACCAGAAAACGGGAAGGTCGTATTTCGTGACACACCTTACATGGCTCTCTAGGAGTCCTACTGTGCTAACAGAGACATTCTGACTTGCAGTGTAGCCAAAGGTAGGTGTAGCTAGATTATTTTTTTTTTTAGTGGAATACACATTTTATGGGAAATCTGACACAGAGTACTTTATGTAGGTGGATTTCTGTGCTGTATGGAGCTGAAGCGACCAGTGGCTTGCTGCCTTTAACAGCAAAGGTTTTCCTGCTTTTCTCCCGATTGTATACTACTTTATCCCAGTGCTGTGCTGGCAAATGATTCTTCTGCTGCATTCACAAATGGAAATGGTTCTCAGGAGACTTGTCACTCTTTTTCCGCTTTCTCTGAATCGGGGTTTGGGAGTGGAGAGACTGAACGCCTGCGTCTTGGTGGCAGTGAGCTGTTGGGGTGGCTCACCTTTACGTATCTGAAATGCACTTGTGGGAGGACACACATTTCGTTTGTAGGTGCTCCCTTCCCCCTCTGGCAAGGACACCCTGTGGCTGTGGCTGAAACGGCTGGCAGTTTTCTCGTGAAGAGCCTCGGTGTGAGCCTGTGGAAGGCTAATGGGCCCAAGCCATGGTGGCAGGCTGGCAGCGCGATGCCCGGCCCTAGTGAAGGGACCGTAGAGAGGTCCCTGTCAGCTAATGGCTCCTATGTGGAATCACTGCCGGGGCTTCAGTGAAAGACCTGCTCGGGTGGTGGTGGCTGGCATGAGACAGGTTACAGTCAGCTGCTTTAGTCCATTGCTGGGTTGGCTGTTCCTTCTGCTGAGGCAGAAAGGAAACTGTGGTCCCTGGAGACAGTCTGTCCTACTGGAAGTGAGCTTGACTTTTCTGTTCTTTTCAACTCTGCAGTGTCATACATTCTGGGAAGCATTTTTCAAGAACAGAATAATTTTTCTTAAGCCACTGTTTTTATAATAAATGCTGGTCTGATGCATCTTTCAGGTAATTTTTCTGTCAAGTATCCCATCACTTAGTCCCTTTGAGTGATGGATGGGAAAACTGAAGATTACAGTTGTCCTTGGCTTGGGTGGGGGGAGGCGTGCTGCTTTTAGGAGGCAACTGAAAGATGGCCTTGCTTCTTTCTTCATTTAGACTGAGAGAGACAGCAAGATTAACTAGAGTGGCTGTGCTGCTTTGCAGAAGTGAGTGCTCTCTAATAAGTTTGCTTTTTAATATTTCTCATGCTGTTGTCAGAAGCCTGTCCCATTACTTCAGCACAGTGGGTTGAATTCTGCCGTGGTACGTTGCGATGTGTCTGCAGGCGCGGTACCTTGGAGGTCGTGAGCCTGCTAGCAGCCGTGACAGGAAATACAGAAATGTACGGCATCATAGTAGTGAATTCAAGTCTTGCTGATGATCCTGAAAGAAGGACTAGGTGTGGGAACGCTTGTTACATCTTGCTGAAGCTGTGGCTCTAGTGTTAAGAGCAGAATACGTGGTCCCCTCTTGCAAAGCCAGTCTCTCTTATAGGACAAAAACTCCTTGGTTCTCCAGCTCCTCAAGCAGATCAAGAGGAAAAAAGCATCAAGGAAAACCTGTATTGGACTTGCCCAAGGAAACTATTACCTTGTTTAGATCTCAAGCCTTGGCATAACTTTTTTTTTTTAGTTAGAAAACCAAAACTTTAAATCAAACTTGCTCATGAGTCTAAGCATTTCCTGTCTTGGTGCTTATTCATCTAATCCTGGGGAGAGGCTTGAAGCCTGCCAGTTTTCGCTAAAATCAGCATGAAAGAAGCCTACTCCGTTGCTGATGACAGAATCTCATGGCTTTTAGCGAGTCTGAACAGTTTGGATTTCTTGCCAGCTGTGCTGTCTTCCTCAGCACTGCAATGATTCATTTAGACTCACCACAAAGTTTTGATGCTAAATGTTCTTGCTGCAGAGCTGGGAACTCCTTCCTCAAGGCAGAAGGGAATTGGTTGTTGGTTTGTGGGGTTTTTTTTCCCTTTAAGAAGAGGCCAGTGGAACTTCAATAATTACGAATCTCTCTTCTGGTTGTCGTATGTCCAGTGGGATTTGCAACAATGCCATTTTTCTCCTTATTCTCCCAGTCTAAATGTTCAACATGAAGCCAAGTCATGTTCAATGGGGTGGGACTCCTGATTGTCTGAACTTCTGCAACTGCAGATTGAATCCAGTCTCCTAAATTTAATGCTTAAAATGATACAGAGTGAGTTCCATGAATGAGTTATTCTGCATGAGAGCAAGACAGAACGCTTAAAGCTCTCTGTTCTTACGACATTATGTTTTTATGAATTTGTTTGACGTGAGGCAGTCCTGGGGTCTTTTAGTGTGGGCTTTGAAATCTGTCAAATGATGTTGTGTGTCTGTGCACACAGGCTGCCTGTAGCGCTGCGTACAATTGGGATATGAATCCTTGGGCTTTGAGCCCCCTACGGAGAACAGCATCTTCCCTGAGAGATGACGGGATGAGCAAGGCCTCTGCTCTAAGATGACACAAAGGGTTAATAATATGCTTTACTCTTTCCAGGTACTTTATTACCCAGATTGCCATCTGAACCCGGGATGACATTACTCACCATCAACATAGAGAAAATTGGTCTGAAAGATGCTGGGCAGTGCATTGATCCTTACATCACAGTCAGTGTAAAGGGTAACGATTTCTGTTCCTGGCTCCTCGTTTCTAGTTTGGAGAGAGCGCGTTTTCGGAAAGCTGTATTGATTTTTCAACCTGCTGGGAAAAATATTTGTTGGTACTTGCCTTTTCTGTTGTGGACTTAAGGCTGCTGCTTTAACCAAGGGTGGAAAAGTTCTGTATTGGAGAGATACTGGGAGGTGAGTCACTGCCGGAGACGTGCTTATCTGTGCGCGCCGGGGTGCCTTCCCCGTGCTGGGAGCTGAGTATGGGTGACTTGGCAGTCTGTACGTTCTGCTCCAGCTTCTTTAGCTGGCTCTTCAGGACAGATCTGTTTGGACAGCTTGTACTCCCCAACACATACAGGTCTCCAGGCTTTCTGGAGACGGTCAACCACAGCCCGCTGACTCTGTTCTTACCCTGTCATTAAACTAATTTTTTAGTAAGGCAAAGATCATTTTACCAAGGCTTAAGGTTTAGAGGAATGAGTATGAAGCAGGGAAGCAAAGTTTGCAAGTGAAATAAAATATGCTTTAGCCTTGGCAGTGAAATATTTTGGCCAAAGCCTGGTGGGCTAACAGCCTCCCCCTTGGATAGCCTCCATGAGTCTGGAAGAACCTCTCTCAGTCTAGAGTAGGCAACATTAGGATTTCTCACTGTTTCAGATGACAGCGTGGTTGACATCTTTGATTTGAGGCTGAGGTTCTTGGTATTCAGGCTCTCTCTAGTGGGAGCATCAGCTTCTTCCCTGTTTTGCATTCCTCAGGAGGAAGCCCCTGTAGTTGGAATTGCTCTACCCTTAACCTGCCCTGCTTGACTTCTGTTTCTCTTTACAGTCTTCTGAGGTACACGATTTTTGTTGTTTAGTGTATAATAATTTGTAGCTGAGCCAAGAGACTCTAATTACTTCCAGTTGTGATAGCAACCTCATATGTGTCCTCTTTAGATGTGCTATTGGATACCAAACGCAGGGATGAAGTACTTGTTAGGTGTGTGATCAGGTGCTTCTTCCACCAGACAAATTCTTTGACAGAAGTGAGGGTCACAATTTTGATGTCACTTGAATCCCAGTGATGTTCTTAAGTGTTACCTGCTAAAATATAGAGATAGAAAGCTTTATCTAATCCTGCATCGTGTCCTTATTTTTTTAGTAGTGAAACCTTCCACTTCTCTCTAGGTGTTTGAGGAGTTCACCTGGCTGGGGTGGAAGCTGGAGCCTCTTGCCTTCTCCAGCTGATAAAACTGCCTCTTTGTGTTTGCAGTCTTGGAAACGTGCAGTCTTTTGTTATGGTGTTGCCTTAGATTTGCAGCATTATTTTTAGATTGTGTAACTATTCTTTGGGCTCCATTTCTCTAGTCACTTGTGGACCTTCTTCAGAAAGCTGAGGGATGGGTGACTTCAGTGGTGGGGCTAGCTGGATGGATGTGAGTTTAAGCAATGTGAATTCTTTCATGCTGAGTTTCTCTTGGCCAGCAGGGAAATACCAGCCCTAACGGGGTTCTAACATTGGATCCTGGAACTTATCAGAGCTTGTAAAGCAACACTTGTTGTTCCTTGCCACTGAAGTGTTTGTCTTAACTTATTACGTATTGTTAGAACTGTTGCTTGCCTTCAGAGCTAGCTCCCAGTTCCTTTCTGGGGCGAAGGCAGGCTGTATATTGCTAGGCCTGGTAGCAGTATTCCTTGGTTCTACACCAGGCTGCTCTCCCGCAGGTTTGGAGAGCGGTTTGTTCCTGCTGCGCTGTTGGTGCTCCCAGCCCACTCCCGGGATGAAGCGCATCAGTGGCGCTCCAGGGCGCCAGCCTGCGCCCCAGGCACAATGCCTGTGCTCTGTACTTGTAACCTTGGCCACGTCCTTAGTAACTTTGCTCCACCTTGAGGGAAGGGGATCACTAATGAGAGAAGAAAGAGTAAGAGGACACGTGTACTCCTGTAAACAGCAGAGGCTCTGTGAGAAGCAATGTCATCTCTGGTGGCTGTGTCTGAGCAGTGCAACCAGTGGCCAGTGCTGAGAGCTGGAGTCCACCCCATGGCCCTACCGTCCCTCTGCCTGTGGCAAAGCCGAGAGAAATGATGCGCTGGGAGCCTGGGCAGCAGAGCAGGGCAGATGCAGCTCTCGTAAGCCTGCAGACCCTTTGGTGTGTATCCCCTTCTGCCGGTTCAGCTAAAGGGCTGAAGCCCTGCTGGAGTCCCGCTTGCCTTAGCTGGCAGCAGAAAGAAATGGGCTTTTAAAAATTAAGAGGGATAATTCCAAATTTTCATCTTAAATATGGTCAGAACTTCGCCTGTTTTCATGTTGCAATCAAGAAGAAAATTCATTGACTGTGAAGGGGCATGATTGCCCCTTTTTAAGTTCAAGGGAAAAATCCAGGTGTGTATTAACATTTTGTGGCAGTTTTAGGAGCAATTCCTAGATCTCTTAAAGCAGGACCTTCAGGTCTGAGAAGCCACCGCCATTCTCACGTTGTTTCTTCCCTGCAGATTTGAATGGGATAGACCTGACTCCTGTGCAAGATACTCCTGTGGCTTTGAGGAAGGAGGACACGTATGTCCATTTTAATGTGGACATCGAGATTCAGAAACACGTTGAAAAACTAACAAAAGGTACGTGATATCAGAGACCCGGAACGGGGCCCAGGAGCTTTGAAAGCGTAGGCGTTAGGCTGCTCCTGGTGCAATAAACAGGCCCTGCCTGAGCTGCTGCAGGGCTCAAGATCCAGACGAGGATAAAAATAGACCTTTGCCTCCTGTCTCATTCGAATCGGTCATTGTGATGACTTGCAGACAAGGGCGGAATGAAAAGAGAGAAACATGCAGCAGTCTGCTCTGCTGCGCAGGTATTGAGCTGCTTTATCACCTTCTTAGTCATGGGACAGACTGTTACCTGGGTGGGAGCAGCTGAGTGAAGAGTACAAGCTCTGGTGAGCATTGGAAGAACATGGTTTAGCTTTTGAGTAAATAACGCAAGTGTTGGAGATAATTCCCTCCAATGTATGTAGAGCATCTTAATGGCAGATAAGTTTTCAGGTAACTGTTGGCCATAATTGCTAACTTTTCTATTAAACCATTTTCCACTCTAGGTGCAGCTATTTTCTTTGAATTCAAACACTACAAACCTAAGAAAAGGTTTACTAGCACCAAGTGCTTTGCTTTCATGGAGATGGATGAAATTAAACCTGGGGCAATTGTTATAGAACTGTAAGTGACTTGCAATTATAGATGCCAATGACAGAGGAAATGACTTAGGCTTTGGGTACAATGTGTGGCTCGTTGCGTCAAGGAGGATTTCTTGGGACTCATTAGATTGACTTCCATAAGGAATACTCTATTTTTAATAAAGAAGGGGAGATAAAATGCTTTAGGCAAATAAAATTATTAGAGACCCTTCTCAAAAACCAGACTAATTCCAAATAGAATGCCAGTGTTCGTAACTAATTTTGTGTGAAGTTAACAAATTCTGTATGGGAGATTTTAATTTTGACCTTAGCTTGAGTGTCAGATCACCTGTGTTAAAAAAAAATAATAATAAACCAACTCACACAATCCTTTACAGACCTTCTAGAAGGGGAATCTGATTTGGGACGTGGGATACTGATTTGCAGTTGAATTTTATGAACATTTCAAAGTGTTGCTGGGCTGCTGTTTTCTCCCCGTTGTAAGCAGACAAATAGATTAGGCAGTTACGCTGCAGCGGTTACGATGTGCTTCCTGCCCTTACTGGGTGGCTGGGGGCCTGAGGTTTTGGAGGGCTGTTTTCAGGAAGAGGGTGAACCTTGCGATTCTGGGTGTCTCTAGGAAGAGTGCTTAGTCTGTGCTAGCTGGAGTACGTCAGAAGTACTGAGTAACAGATACTGTGTTTCCTACTGTACTGGGAATTCTCCTTACAAAAACCTTACATTCATTTAAAAAATGAAATCTTTGTTAAAATAATAATGCAGAGATAATACCAGTTTGAGTTTGTTTCTGTAAATCTGCTCATCGTTGCTTCCAGTAAGTCTTGTCAGCTGTGGTTAAAAGAGCACCGTAATAAGATCTGTACAGGATGAGCTTTCTAGTTTGCTTTCACCTTCCTACGCAGCCACTAGCACTGGGGTTAACTTACTTTCTCGTGGTTACAGGTACAAAAAACCCACTGACTTTAAAAGGAAGAAATTGCAGCTGTTGACCAAGAAACCACTTTATCTTCACCTCCATCAAACACTGCACAAGGAATGACCCGAGTTGAGACTCCTGTGAACTGAACCACGAGTCCTGGTAGCTGTGTGTAGTAGCCTTAGCCTTCGAGGGGCAGGAAACCGACTGTATTCATGCCAGTAGGTCAGACGGGACCACCACACCCTGCCCAGCACTACTTCAGGGTCAGAGGCAAGCCTACCGGTCAAGCGCAAGATTTTTCCAGTACCTTCCAGATACAGGTTTTTTGTTTGGGGTTTTTTGTTTGGTTTTTTTTTTTCCCCTCCTGAGAGCCCTGAAATCCGTTGACTGCTTTTCCCAATTTTGCTGTTCGTCACTTTTTATCTTAACTGTTGTTATCCTTTTGCCTCAAACTCCACCCAAGGATGGAGGCTGCCCCGTTGCCAAACCTGTAGCAATAAAGATGTGGCAGGCCTACTAACTGTTTACACTTGCTGTGCTATTGTAGTTCCTCTCATCTGCATTTCGGAGTTCTCTGTAGCGGGCTGGGTGGCAGGAGACCAGGAGAAAGACGAGGTGGGGCCGGAAGGAGCTTGAGGAACTGCAAGTGATTTGACGTGAGAGAGAGGAGGAGGATGCTGGGTCAGGCGGGGTGGCCACAGAAGAGCTCCTCAGTCAGTTGTTCTGCGTTGGTCAGGCCAGGAGGAGGACAACTGCAGATGAGAACGCTGAACTATGATTTTTAACAGCCTTGCCTGATCCACTCGTACTGAGTTTTGGATATAACACGTGCTACAATCCTTGAAATCACCCGTTACTCCCCAGCAGAGCTGATTTTTTTTTCTGTATCTTGTCACAGAGCGATTTGCAGAGGTGGGTGGGGGATGGAGAGCGGCTTCATCCTCGTGGCAGTGGGTGTTTCACCAGTTCAGTGACAGCAGGACAGGCCCCCTGGTGTTCAAGTGCCCATTTTCCAGAGCTTTTGGTGAGGTCGAGCCGGGTAGCAGGTTGACCCACCTTTTACATGGAACTGCTGTTCTTACGGAAACTGATCGTGTGCAGTTTTCTGCGTATTTTGTGCAAGTCTGGAAACTTACTCTAAAAATTACCTTTTTATGTAAGTAGATAGGATTATCATTTATTTTCTATATTTTTGATTTTTGGTGTGTAATAAGCTGCAGGACATTGGCTTATTATGACACACTTGCATTCACCTTTTAAAGGGACAGAAGTAGAACCCAGTCAGATCTTTCCTATATTTGCGTGGATATTTAATGCAGTACTTTAAGGTTTGATATACTTCTTGCCTAACTAGTGCCTAAATACTCTGCTAACGTAAGACCCAGCTCCCCAAAAAGTGTCCAATATTAGGGTTGTTTTAAACAGTCTGGATGTGGATGTTTTGCCAATTCCTCTTTTGTCCTGTAACCCCCAAGACGTTACGTCGTGCTTTAATGGGAGGGGTGTTGCTTTTCCTCATGGTGTGTCTGTCTGCAGGCAGGTGTTCAGCATTTGTGGCTTTACCATATTGATCAGGATTGAAAAAAAAAAAGAGCTGTTTTTGAATGTCCTGATCCTCTTGCCTTCCCTCTGCTCCGGCATAACAAGGGATGACATTGTTTAGGGGTTGTGACAAAAGTCAGCAACGCTTCCTGGAGGGCTGGAGGGGGGAGGGAAGTGCAGCTGAATTTTGCTGTTTATGGGTCTTTACCCCAGTGGTGTTACATCTGATACGTGGAATATCAAGCCCTGACGTGAGATCCCTACGAGTTACGGCAGTACCTCTGCAGGCGGCGTTCTGGATACCAGATGGCAGGAGGATATTACAGACATCCCAAGAAAATAACTAAAGTCATCCTTTGAGCTCTGCGGGAGGATGGAGCACGGCATCAGGCCGTGGGCTCGGTCAGTAGCTGTTACCTGCCAGCGGTGCTGGGCTGGCTCAGGTCCCTTTCTGACCACCTCAGCAGCTGTAGCATGGTGTTGCGGTCAGGCGCGGCCCCTGGGATGGGCAGCACCCGGAGGACTCCTCCAGCTTTATGTTGCTAAGGCTAAGGGGGTGGACAAGCAGCACACAGCTTGGTGCAGGGGCAGGAAAGAGCCTGAACTTGGACAAACCTGACTTTCATCAGTGTGCGTGTGTCACCAGCCACGAGCAAATCAATCACTGTCACTTGAATTGTCTCTTCCCCAGCTTGTAGATGTCTGTATTATCTTGTTACATGAAATGTCAGCTTTGAAGTATTTTTGTTAAATACACAAGTAGAGCTTTGTATTTAACTGTTGTGAATTAATGTTTGTAGAGCGTGAAAGACCATTCTTAAAGTTGCTTCTGTCCTTTGCTGGGGGGGGGTGGTGTGAACTGGCCTTCACTGGAAGGACTCCTCCCCACAGCACAAGCTCTTGTATTATTCTCTGCTTTAGCAATGTTTTATCTTGTCTTTCATCTAAAATCTAAAGCTTAATACTTGTACTGTAAGAATGTAACACCTAGATGCCAAGTTTCATGGCTGCTTGTACTCTGGCAGTAAAGCTGTAATGGCCTTGCGAAGGGGTATTTTATTCCTAGTTGTTTTCTCTTCCCTTTTTCCCTCCTCCCTACGGATTGCTTTTGTGCAGAGCGCTTTTGAAAACCTCGCTGTCTGGGTACGTGGTGTGATCTGCCAGCTACCCCATGCTCATCCTTGCATTAACACAGAGGTGACTTTCAACAGCTGCCCTGTGGGGCGGGTTTGTAAAGCTGCGCCCTGTTCTGTGCGCAGAGCGACGCAGGTTAAGGTGTTCTGCATAGAGCCACTCGGCTTTATGGAGAACTTTTTTCGTCACTCTTTTTAATGTAGTGAAAAAGGTGATAAAAATACAGCCCTACTCTGCCAAGGGAGATTGAAACTCAGCTCTCAGGCCTTGCTTAGCGCTGCAAGCTGGTCATGAGAGCAGAAAGCAAGCATGAAATGTCTCTGAAATGCTGGAGCATTCACCTGCCCCCTGAGGGGCTCGAGCTGGGTACTGCCCTTCAGCTGAGGGGGCACTATCCCCCTGCCCTCATTACAAGCAAGTCCTGAACACTCCCCACTCCCTCAGGAGCCAGCAGTGGTGCTGCAGTGGTTACTCAGCCTTGACTCAGTTCCTGCAGTGTTCTCTGAACAAATGTCCTTTCTGAAGGACATTTTTTTCTGAAAAAAAAATGGCACTGAACCAAAGCTTTCAGGGTTTAGCAAAAGGAATTTTGCTGTTTTTATTTAACTTTCCTTTGAACACAGTGTCATTTGTGCTTCTGATCTCTGACCAGACATCTCTTAAAAAAAAAAACCTCCAAAAAACAAACCACCCAAAAAACCACCTCAGAGTCCTCACGTAAACCCCTGGCCTACACTAACTGCAGCTTAATGATCTGATGGAGAAGGCAGGTAGGAGAGCATTTTACTTAAAAATTATTTCCACAGGAAATGATTTGATTTACATTTTTCACGAAATTAGTTCGTTCACCAACTGGTTACAGAGGCTACATTTAATTAAAACTAGCCACACAGGTACTTCCTTTCTATTGCACGTTTAGAGTAGGTTCAAGTCCATCACAAAAAGGTTCTTGCAGCCCAAGAGGATGGATGAGTTTAAGGTGATCATAAATGCATGTAAGATGTCTGTAGCAATTGGATAAAAATTAATCCCGCAAAAGCTGAAATATACTGAAATGAGACAAATGGCTTCGAAACAAGAGAACCATTTCCTAAAATCCTGACTGCAGGAAGTGCGCTAGTCCATTCTGCTGAGCTGCTGGCCGGGCGTTGCAGCCGGTCAGGGTTTCTGCGCTGCGGGCTGTGTGTAGTCCTTGGGGGCTGCCGGTGGCGGTGGGGGGCCGGGGGGGTGGTCTCTAGGTCCCGACGGAGGCAAGTCTCTGTTAGGAGAAGCCGTATAGTCTCTGGAGCCAGGCGGGGGTAGCCGTGGGCCAGGAGGGTAATCCCTCGGGCCAGGAGGGCCTAGGGGTCGAAAAGGAGGGTGCCCACGTCCATAGCCTCGCGGGTCCGGAGGCGGCGGCAATGCGCCGGGAGGCAGATCTCTCATTCCTAAGGGCGGGCCAGGTAAGAAATCTCTTGCAGCAGGAGGTGGTAAGGGAGCACCACGGACTGGAAGAAAGGAGAACACGGGGTTAAGGGACATCCTGCTTTAACCTGAACTGTGAAGCTCCTGACTCATTCTTCATTTTTTGGAGCAGCTCCGAGGTGGGTCACTGGCACATGCAGGCTTCCCAGGCTGTGAACTGGGCTCTAGTGACTCCTGGCTGCTGGTTTCCATTTCAGACTAAACAAGGAAAACCACCTTGGCAGTGAGGAGGCTTGAAAATCCCCCACCTGCCTACCGACAGGGCAGGCAGACCCCACAAGGCCTGGGGAGCTGCGTGCGATCAGGTGGCAGACCTCAGTTCTGCCCCGCGCTCCCGAGAAGCGCAGTTTCAGCACCGGGTGACACGACCGTACCTAGGGGCACGGGCAGAGGTCGAGGCCCGAAGTGCCCGCGGAGTGGAGCTGGCGGCGGTCCGTAGCGAACGGGCGGTGGAGGCGGAGGTCCCATCACTGGGGAGGTCATGATAGGCGTCCCGGGGAAAGAAGGTGGGCCTTTGGGACTGGGGTTAGCCTGTGCGACATTAGGTTAATGCCTCAGTGCGTTATTCATCCTATGAGACGTACCAATGCTGCCGACCACCACAACCGCTTGCCCAGAGGCCGCGACATGGAAGAGGGAAGGGAAGAAAGGAAAATGCACACCCCAAAACACATTAACCAAGTAGAGAATAGGGGGAAGCCACGGCGCCCTCGCTGTCCCGTCACCCAGAACACTGCTGGGGCCACCCAGGAGCGAGTGCTCAGGGTGCCTCCCCGGGGACAAGCCTGCTGCAGCTAAAGCTGTACCAGAGACGAGTTCGATCCCTTTTGAAGTGCCCCCATGGGACACTCCTCCGGTGAAGGGCCTGGCGCCTTCAAGGACATACAGAATTGCGCTTAAATACCGAAGGTAAGCAGCTGCCTAGGATTACTGCAGCAGTCACTCCAAAGCGTTTGCCTGCAGTCCTTAACAAGAAAGATCTCATTTCCTCAACTCCATAAAAACCTGACAGCAACTGTTCGTCATTAGAGAGACCTTCTGAGACAGAGGTACAAGCCCTCGGTTAGTTTCGCAGAGCATTTTGTTATTCAGCAGGTCAGCACACCAAGCCTGTTATTCCTCTCCATCAAAGCAGAGTAACGCCATGTCCAGCCTCCAAATACTCACAGTAGCTGGTTCAAGAGATGAAGGTGAATCAGTAGTTACACAGGGGGCTTCAGACTCTTTGGGAGAGGGTTGCTTTTTGGGGGTTTTTGGACAGCAAATAAGGATAGTGATGGGACATAGACAAGACAGAACATGACACAGTTAAAGCAGCAGCAGGAAGTACAGTGAATTGTGTACTAGAAACGCCTCCTGAGGGGTGGGGGGATCAGCTTACCACTCCATCCATTGCTGTGGAAGGGGAGGAGGTTCTTGGCCCGCTGCTGATCAGGGACGCGACAGCAGGCCCGAGATCTGTAAAGAGCAGCACAAATGCATGTCTTGCCATGCTTGGGGTAAGGAACGTGGCCTTAAATTACATCTCTGAAGTGAAAGAATAACTGAATAAATTGCAGCTGGCTGCAGGCCATGTAGCTTACCAGGAACAGACATCCTCCCAGGTAACTCCGGTGGCCGTCGTGGAGCAGGGGGGCCATCCACCACTGCACCTTAAGAACAAGAACCCCAGAGATCCCGATCAACGTGTGCCTGAGCTACTTCCTTTTTTTTCTTTTTAACCCCACTCATCTGCATGTGAACAAAGCAAGTAGCAACGCTATTCCCAGAACAAGATCAGGCCTTCGCATTCTTGGGTTTGCGGCACAAGTTAGCACGGAAGGGAAGCTTCACTGCTTACCAAATTCACCTCGTGGGCCTTCCCTTCGAGGAGCAGAAAGGGGCCGAGCAGGAACTTCTATCATCTGTGTGGGTGACGGATTTCCTCCGCTCACAGGTGATGGGCCAAAAGAGCCATCTCTGCTTAAGGGCCCTACGCCAAAGAAGAAAAAACACTTGATTTACTTTTCTACGATTTACCATGGCCTTATTTTCTTTTTTAGGAGATAATGACTCAAAGACCAAGGGTCTGGGAGAAACAGCAGCCATTTACCTCGTCGCGGTGGGACCTGGCGATCGGGTCTGCCTGGAGTTGGCTTTACAATTAATGGCCTTTGAAGCATGACAATTTTTTGGTTTACTTCTATTAACCTGATTTTTAAAAAATAAAGACATTTTAATTCAAATAATACATGAGTTATATTTGTTACAATATATTTCAATATATATAAATTTATATATAAAAAATATATTTTTTACTGCATTGTAAAGTGTTACAACTTTCACCAAGAAATTTAATTTTAACCATCAAAACAGTTTAGCGGTAGTTTAAAACCGGTCACTCAAACACGCGCCGCGCAGCCTGAGCGCCGGGTGCTGTTTGCGCTCCTTTCCTCCCCAGCAGCACTCAGCATGTTCAGAGAGTGCTAGAAACGGTCTGCACTGTACGTACTTCTGCCTCAGGTTGGCTGCTTCTCTTTTTTCTTCAGCCAGAGCTCTCTCGGCAGAGCGGGCAATAAGCTGTTAGGGGAAAACGTTGCCAACTGCGTTAACTCCACCAGCCTGAAGTCAAATACAAACTGCAGCAGAAAAGGAAGAGCGTTCTTACCCAATTGTCGTGTGCCTTTTTCTCATGAGCAGCAATCTGAGAAGAGAAGAAGCGTTTTAATTCGTTTTGTCCAACTACTGGTACTTCCAGTAACTCACTGCAGAGCACTGGAACGATGCCGTGAAAGGTGATACAACCAGCGAGCAAGAAGTTTACCTGGTTTTTGTAAGATCTCTCAGTTTTTTGCAATTCTTCTTCCATATCTTGGATCCTCTGCCTGTACAGAAGGAAAAAGGGGAAAGAGAGAGGTTTAAATCAATTTTCTTCAGTAGCTGAATAAAGGAAAATAATGGTCTTCAGAAACTAAAGTTACTTGTAAACTTTCACTTCCTCGATGGCCAGCACAGCTTTTTCATCCGCAGCAGACAACTTCTGCTCCTTCTCCTGACGCTCATATTCTTCCTGGGTTAGTTTTCTACATAGGGGAAAAAACCCAACAAAACACAAACCACCTCTTAGAACTTTCAACTGCTCCACCACAATCTCAGCTTTCCTAAAAAATTTAGCTGAAAACATCCCTGAATCCTAATTCAAGTTTTCCCCACAAAACTGAGATGGTGTTAGAGACATTTCAGTAAGTAAATCAATGAATAAATACATGAGGCACGAATACAGATGCACAATTAGTTCTTCACCGACAGCAATTCATTCATCTCACCTACCACCACGAACTCAGCCTTAATTTAGCCCTTTGAGAACACCAACAGCTCATAAGGGTAAAATACCAAGTTCCTGCATTATGAGAATTAGACTCACTGAGCTGAGATCCGAGTAGCTGAAACAGACCCTAATTAAACAGTCACTATCTTCTCCTTGACATTTCCGGACAATGTGACATAGCAGCCACAGAATTTGCAAGCCAAGCCACCCATTTTCTCTCTCCAAAAGTTGTGGGTTTTTTGGAGGGATTTTCTTGGTCTTTTTAATGATAGAAGGATTGTGAAAAGGTTGTCCCTTTGCATGCACTATCTTTGTAATGGCGGGAAAAGTGAAAAAGAGGTACTGGGTTCAACCGTTCTGAAACGGTAGTCGTCATCACTTTTCACTCCAAACACAACTTGAAGTTATTTGATGCCACTGAGCAGAGAGCATTTGGATAGTGCGTCTGCCATAATATGGTATGTTGTGGGAGAGTAAGGAAAGGCTTACTTCTGGAGTGCCATCTCCTTCTGCTGGTAGAGTTCACCAAGAATCTCCACTTTCTGCTGCAGGGTTTTGCATTCGTTTTCCAGCTGAGCCTTCGACGACTGGAGCGAACAGGAGTCGTGTTCTAATTTTTTTATTTGCTCTGTTGGAGAAGCAGAGGTAGGTGAGGAACTTCAAGGAAGTTGCAATGGGAACCATTATGCCACTTCAAATTATGTTTGTGGTTTAACAAGAAACAGGGCATTTCATCCTACGCAATTCTTTTGCTAAGCCTACCTTCCAGCTCATGTCTTGCTGTTACTTCATCGTTCAGTTTGGACTGCAGAAGATTTCTATCTTCTTCAACTATGGATAACATAGTTTTTACCTGAAAAGAGGAGCATAAAGTTTACTGCTATGTGTAAGATCATAGTGTGGCTGCATTTATTAGACATCTTGTGCAGCATACCCTGGAGACATCCATCATCTGCTTTATCTGAGTCTTCATCTTCTCACTCTCATTATCTAGAAGAGAAAAATATATTTTCTTTCCCTGTTTCTTAACCCCAGTTCCCTGGATTCTACAGCTGTTAAGAATAACACTCCCTATATTTTAATCTGGGATAGATCTCCCTCAAAAAAGAGGGGAGGTGGGGAACACCACCCAATAGCAGTTCCATGACCAGCACAAAGAACTATTAGATTTATGCCAAACGGCATTCAGAAGATCACGTCTTGTCATTTCTTCTAGCCACCACAGTAATATTAATGCGAATGCAGTGCCTGTTAATGGATGTGCTATCTCAAAATCAATGTACACTATATGGTTAGAAAAAATTTAAAAAGACTTCAAACCCAGAGATGCAACAAATGCGTGTGCAACATCAGGAATGACAAACTTCCTGAATAGTTTTGAAAGTGTCTATTTGAGTCTTTCAGACTTAAAAAGATGTGATTATGTAAATTAGTTACCTAACCGAAGGTAAGCACGATACTCATTAAAAAAATCATATTAAAATAAGCATAGCATAACAACAAAGCTGAGGTTCTCAGCTTTTGCAATGCTCTTAATTGCTAACCTTTATACACTGTCATTACACTTACGAGATACTTAAAACAGTAATCTAAAAGTAATCACAGCCCTTTTTAACGTTCTCCCCCTTCAGTTAGGAGACATTTTGTGTTGTCTGAGGATCAAAGCCGGCAGACTCTTAACCCACAGGCAGCTGCACGCGTGAATTCCCCTTGCTCCGCCTGTGGCTCGACAGGACCGTATCACCGCATCTGCTTTAGCCGCCGGGCGCATCAGCCGGCAGGTCACACTACTGCACCTGGCAGCTCCCCGTTGGCCAGGTCGTCTCCGGTGCTCCACTCAGGCCCTTCGCCATCCTTCTTGGCCTCAGATGCCGAATCCATGTCGAGCTGCTTCAGCTGCATAATGCAGTTAGTTAAAACCTAGTATTGAAATCAAAGGGTCACTGAAGGAGAATTGCTCTGCGTTTTGTAAAGTATTCCAAAGTATTTCACGATGTGCAATATTAAAAGCAAGCTTGTTATAAAGAACCTACTTCAATTTCATTTTCCTTGTAGGCGAGTGCTTCTTCTATGTCCTTCTGAGATTTCTGATACAGTTTGATCTGCTCGCTGAGCTCAGCGTGCCTCTCACTCCAACCTTCGGCTTCTTTTAGCAGCTGCATGAAACACCAAGGGCAAGATGATTACTCGTTTTATTTTTAGTACAGGGTATATGTAATTAACGTCTATTTTACTACCAGCTCTGGTGATAACTGATGACCACAAATTAAGGGTAAACATCATGGTTATCATGCTCATCACTTGTCCACTGGTAGAACTGGATGCTGGGAAGCTTTCTGCAATTTCTATTATTTCTATCACAATTATGTGTGTGATTTCACAAAGTTGACGTTTTCTCAGCTAATATCCCAACATCAGAACCAAACTGCTCACGCACTTCAAAAATACGAGGAATTAACAGCAATCCAGAGGTAAAAATCAAACTACATTCCTTAAAAGGCAATCTACTTCATATACAGAGAGAGAAACCAGATGGATTTTACGATTATCTGTAAAAGAACTGCCAATATTTCAGGGCCAACGAGCCTCGTCATTTAGCTTCGCTTCAGAATTGCCTTTGGCAATTCTTTACCATGAGTTCCTTCAGTCCTGATCCTGCAGTGACCATCACATCACCACAGACTTTCTGTGAAGCTGCTGACAAAAACTGAATCATCGGAACTGGCAAAGCCTTCGTACTGAAGACACATGGCTCACCTGCACAAAAAGCCTGTGCAGACAGGCGCAGCAGGTTTAAATTTTCTCTCGATAATATGAAACGTGGAATTCTGACATGTTAAGAAAATGGAGACACACTGAAGCTACAGACAAAAAAAGCTAGGAGATTCTGTTCCAAAGAGAAACAAAGTTGCCTGGCCTGGGCATAACTTACTTGCTCCTTGCTCTTTTTCAGCCTAGCATTCTCTTCCTGCACATGATGAAGCTCAGATTTCACCTTTTCTTCACTCAGTTTAGCTTCGTTAAGGGCTATCTGCACCTACACGTAAAGGAACAAAAAGACAAAAGTCTAATTGTAATGGAGCAAGAGCTCTGCATGACCCGTGATGGAAAAGAAAAAAGGTAAATATGCACACACCACCTGGAATCTGCCAAACTGGAATTTTCTATTACATCCTAGATAGGAATTTTCCTGGTACAAGAACTTGTGACTGTTAAGAGAGTGTAGATAATGCTTTACCTCTGAAAGCTCTACAGAATGCACACTGATAGCCTCCTGAAGCTTCTCCAAGGACTTCTGGGTTTCAGAGATCTATGTAAGAAAAAGATGAGCAGTGACTTTGTATTAGCCTGGCACATGCCTTGGTTGGAGTCATAATTTTACCTGTGTAATTTGGAAGCGTAAAAGGAAATCAAAACACCAACAAAACCACTCGCCGCATCAGCAAGGCGACGAATAGAAACACACAGCACATTAGAATCCATTCCCCCCCGACCCTGCTGCTTTGTAGCTGGGAAAGTTCCCTGTACACCTGCACAGCCTAGAACGAAAGTAACACGTGCTGATGTCATTAGCAACCACCTCTGACTAAAACAAGACCAAAGAACTCACTGGAGCTTATTATTACTACAGAAAATTAGGCTTAGAAAGAAGAAGAAAAAAAAGAAAATAGAAAACAAATATACCTCTGGACAAGAAGAACGAGGGGCAGTTTAAGATCTTCACATTTACTATAGCACTAGATGCTTCCTCTAAGTACAAGAAAGTATTTCTCACCAACCTGAAACCTTCAGCCCATATTGCTAAGGAACTTCCTGGCTCCAACTAGGAAGTATTGGACTAGCCCATGACCTGAATACATCCGTTAGTGTGCGAACGCACATAACCACACAAGGCCATCAAAACCTTATGAAAAAAACTCCAAACTACAATCCACAGATTCTCCCCCTTGAAATTTGGATGAACCTGAAGTCTCATTTCAGTCTTCTTTTTGAGTTGGTTCATCTTGCGTGTGCTACTTCTACCCGTTTACCAACCAGGTTGTGACCAGTTTTTAGGGCGCATTAAGTTAGGGACAACATAAGACATCGGTGTGATCGCTCTTACCTTGTTCTGTTTCTTCTCATTCTTTTTTCTCTCCGTTTCAAGCATTGTGTGCAAATTTTTTACTTTGTCATCTAGCTGACGATTTGCTTCTTCCAGCCCTTTGACAGTGTCCTAAAAAGAAAAAAAA
>VWZZ01001285.1:1566839-1579745 GCA_013399095.1 Psophia crepitans | reverse complement strand
CCGTCATCCGCCTGCGCCGCCACCCGCATGCGCGGTCGCCACCTCCGCCACTCACCCGCCGCAGGAACTCCCGGGCCGCGGGCGCCGCTTCGCCGAGGATTCCCCGTGAGGCGGCGCCTTCCTCCGGCCCGAGGTCTGCCGGCCGCCCGGCCTCCCCGTCGGGGTCTGGAGGGAGAGGGAGAGAGGTGTCACCTCAAGGATCGGCCGTCCCCAGCAAGGCCCGCTGACAGGGGAGGGCCGCAGGGGGGATCCCGCCAGTGCCCCCCTCCCCATACTGGGGCTGCTGCGGCCTCTTAGCGAGATGCCAAATTACGGGCCCCTGTTCTGCGGGGCACTGAAGAAAGAGGCAAAAGCCCTTAGAAAGGACCGCGACGTTCTGCAGGCTGCTTTAGAAAAAAGGCACCGCAGGGGGGACATGGACACCAAGTGGCTTTGCCTCAGACAGCACGTGCAGCTGATTCAGCAGTGAGAACACCCAGGGCTCTCTGATTCGGAATCAATAACCCTACATCTTCTGAGCGTACAGCACTGTCAGCACAAGCTTTAAACCATCTTTACTTCAAGCTGATCCAAACCTCCTCGCACTGCTACTGTTGCCATGAATTCGGGTTCGCAGACTGAAATAACCACCTGCCCGCTCCGTTGGTACGTGTGGAACAGCTTCTGTGACCAGCGGTCCCACAAGCATCTGCCCTACTTCTTCCCAGCACCTTTAGCAGCCTTCACGGGAATTCCTGGCAAACAGCATTTAACCACTGTTAACCTCAAGTTACCATGAAGGAATGGAAGATGTCCTAAAATACAACTGCACATCCGACTGCTTAACCGCTTAAGCCATCCACCAGCCACTTAAAATTCATTAGGCGTCTCTACATTCAACCTAGAGTTGCCCTTGGTACTTAAAAGCCGCTCAAAAGTGCTTGGCTATGGGGCTGGTACGGTACCTCAGTCACATACAAAAGCTAAGCGAGATGTGCCCGAGTTTTGTCCAAATGCTCAGTGACGACTGATTTATTGTCAGAGGTGAATGCAGAACAGCAAAGCTGAGCTTAGTGCAGATGGAATCGAAGGTAGTTTCATGCCAAAACAGAGCTGGAGAGATGACGGTAATGGGATCTCTCCTTGGCATAATGATGAGTCAGCACACTTGCTCCAGAGGGAGAAGGCCTCAGCAAAACAGTCAAACATTTCTCTCTCCAACACACACCTTATCCAGAAAGAACCACTTGAAGGAAGCTATACAGTACTATAGCCCAGAGTCACAGGTTAAAAAGAGAGAGAAGAGAGCATGCATGATTCTATAGACTAATAGTTAGGCTGTCGGTCCCCTGCAAAGAGGAAACTTGGGCTGATGGTATCCTTTAGTGATTTCTGCTCTTTATCCACCACCATCCTGAGATACAGTCCACCAGCCTCAGCACAGAGCTCTGACTGACACTTACAGGAGAACGTCTCTTATTTCTAAAGGGCAGAAAGGCAACAGAAAAACCTCTCTGCTGAGACGAATGGTAACAAGACAATACTGCCACTAGAGGGCCAGCCGCAGATTGGTGAAAACCATTAGGATTACAGCAACCTGCAATGAAAATATTAGTGGAAAAGCTTGGTATTTACCTAAAACCCATTCAACCGTCCTCCTCTTTAAAAGCAAAAGAGTAAAATAAACCAATTCCAAAAGGTTACCTGCAACAGTATCTTCCCTGGCACTCTGTCCCAAAACAGTTGACCCAAAAGACGTATCATCCAGCAGCAATCCTCTTTCGCTATCGTATCCTTCTTCAGCTTCTCTGTTATCTGAGAAGTTGGCCTCTTCGTCCTCAGGTGAAACATTAACAGCCCTCTCCTCCTCAATAGGCTGTTCTGGCCTCTTATCTTCAAGCTGCTGAAATTTCTGATTGCTCTCATCAATGGCATTTGGGTTTTGGATGGCAACTGCTTCATATTCAGCCTCTTCTGCATCATCTACGACAGACAGGGAAACGTGAATTAAGCCCTGAACTAATGTGTATTTCTTACCTGCAGCTGCCCCCAGGGAAAGACTGCATTTGACAAAGTTTTCTTGACACTTTTTAAAGCACTTCTATGAGTGCAGGCAAAAATACGATAGGGACACCTGAGATTTTAGGTGCATGGATTTAGTGCCTGAATTTTGCATTTATCACTGGATCACTCATAATCAGGTGCTAGCTACTTCAGGAAAAAAAAAGACTGCCCTAAAACCTCCAGAAAATGCAGCACATTAGTATATGTGAATCCATATTCCTTGGGGGAGGGGGGGGAGGGGGAGGTACTAATCCTAATCATATTCATACACAGATCCCACTTACGTGACACAAAACCTGGCCCATAAGAGCAGACATGCTGAGCTCAACATTTTCCTTCAGGATTTGTCCCTGGGACACTCAAAGTGCCACAGATATGCATTAAAAAGAAAGAAAATCCCAGGGCATTCCACAGAGCCTCTTCTTAAAGGCCCTATTTTAAAGTTTCTCTAGGTTATATAGTGTTCTCTAGGATAGGCTTTTACTTCCGTTTCATCTATTTATTAACTGGATTTACATCCTACCTTGAATATGCAGCTGATCATCTTCCTGTTTTGGAGCAGATGCAAGTGGGACGCTCTCGCTAGCAGACGAGTATTTATTCCTTAAAGAATATATTAATTCTTGAATATCATCCATCAGCGCACTCTCCTCATCATACAAATCCATCTCTTTCACCACCTCCTCTTTATTTTCTGCCACTCTGGAATCCAGAACTCTTCCTACAACATCCATAATGCTCGATTCTGAAAACTCAAGTATCTGGTCCAAAGCTTCTTCTATATCTTCGTTATTATGGGTTGCTTTCCGGGCAAGCTCCATCTCCACCTTCATGTCGTGAAACATGGCTTCTATCCTAACCACATGTTGAAGCCCAAGGTACTTTTGTAGACGTATTACACGCTTTTCATCAAGGAAATCTCTCATTATTGTGAGCCGCTTCACAGACTCACTGAAGTCCATTACAGTGTCATTTGTGGCTGCTGAGCTGTCAGCAGGGTGGGGGAAATGTGCAGATTGCTGGTGGTCATTTCTCGTACGCTCTAAATTTTGCACCTCTTTTGAGTCTTTCTGTGGAACGCCCTCTGGGAGATGATCTTTCCTTTGGTTAAGGTCAGTGTTATCTTCTGTGTCAGAAGAGTGGAAATTATGTTCTTCCACAGCCGATGGTTCCTCAGCTTCGGAAGACTCATCATCTTCCACAACATGTTCCATCTCATCCAATTTAGCATCGTCGGTCACTGGTATGTCACCCTCTTTGTTCCCAGTCTCACTTGCATCTTGTGTGCCGATGGGTTTTTTAGCCTCCTTAGAAAAGGAATCTGTTTCGTAAGTGGGATTTGCAGTTCCCAAAACAGTTTTGCTTAGTTCTTCTAATTCAGGGTTTGTACTTCTAACATTTAGCGTATCACCCCCTACATTTGCAGCCCTTGCCTGCGACAGCTTTGCGCTTGCAGCATTCTCATCTTCCAGCAGCTCTTCCTCTGCTTGTTTTAGGTCAGGGTCATCTTCAGCACCTGGTTCTTCAGATGGCAATTCTGGTCGCAGTGTTTTTTCTTTAGGTAAATTTGCACCAAGACTTCTGTCTGAATCTGCACCATTAGTACTAGCAGTTCCTTGCTGAGTAAGATGCTCTATATTAGTATTCTGTGTAGTGCTTTTTGATTTTCCTCCAGGGGAACTTCTCTCAATGCTTTCTTCAAATACTGTCCTCTTGCCAAGGTTTCTTGAAAGCGCTTCTTTCACATCTGCCTCTGAATACTCAGTCTCATTTTCCCACGGGCTAGGTTGCTCCACAGCTCCTCTGTGGCTGTGGTCTCTCTCCCCTGCAGGGGTTTCTTTCATGTCTCTCCTTTTTATTTCAGGTTCTTTGTTAAGAGAGGTGGTTTTTTGGTTTTCATGATCGGTCTCCCCTGGTTGTTCCAAATCCTCTTCGTGTCTTAGAAGTTCTTTCTCCATAGCAGGCATTTCACTCTCCAGTTTCTCTTTCAAGAGGTCAGTATCTCTTGAGTCACGTTGAGATGCATTTTCTACCTCTTCCCCTGGTTTGGCTGGAACACTAACAGAAGGCTTGTTCTCAGCTCTTCCTTTCTCCTTTGTTTTCTCCCATAACTTTTTGTGTTTTAAATCACCTTCCAAGTCCTCATCCAAGGTGTCATCCTCAAACTTTTTCTCATTTTTCTCTATTTGAGTAAATGGCACTCTTTCTGGACTTTTGTTGATATCACCAACAGGTGGTTTTAAAGCATCTTGCTTGCTTTTAACAAATGATTTGGACTCCAGATCATCTCCTGGACTAGGCAAAACATGAGGATCAGGCACAGCTGTGCTCTTCAGCTCTTCAGTATGTGACTCAGTTCCACCAACAGTGAGCTGCCCTTCAAACTGTTGAGTTTCATTTGTTTTTTCATTTGCATCCAGATCACCTGTACCTATGGGTTCCTTTCTAAGGAGCTCTTTGGAGAGATCCTCAGGCTGAGTTGTTGCTGGTGCTTCTCTTTTGCTAATTAGCACCGCCTCGTCCTGTTTCTCTTTTGTTTGTTTAGATTTGGACCTGTCCGCACTTACACTGTCACTGAACTTCTTGCTTTTACTGAAGGCATCCTTAAAAATCAATGCATCTGAATTGGATTCTTCCTTATTGTCTCTTTGGTTATTTAGCTCTGTAGCACCCTTTGCATCTTCATCAGGTGCACGATTTTCTGACTCAACATCACTGTTTTCAACATCTTCTAAATGCGCTGGGGATTTATTTTCTTCCTCTGTCATAAAAGACAGCAAAGGAATTTCTTCAGACTGATCTGCAAAATCTGGCTCCTCCTCTGAATCATGAGCATTAATGCTCAAATCTTCATTAAAATCATCTTCCACCGATGTAACAAGGCGAGTCACTTCATCATCTGATACAACAGCATCAGCAGTTGAGCCAAAATTTGTTTTCAAGTTCACAGAGAGCTCTCTATTTAAAAGCGTATAGGCATTGATCTCTTCATTCTCTTTGTCAAGTTGACTGGTTTCACCCTGAGGAATACTAGTGTTTTTGGTATTTTCACTTTCTAGCCCTTTTAGTTTCCCATGTAGCATTCCTTTCAAGTGCTCATGTGCAATATGATCTCCCTGAGAGTTTTCTTCGTGACTATTGACACTGGAGTCTCCTCCAGAATTTTTAGTTCCTTCTGTAAGAGAACTATCTACTTCCTCGGTCATGGCGAAGGCTTCCCTGTCATCTTCCATGCTTAGCTCGTATGTCTCCAAATCATCAAGCAGCTTTCCTGTATCAATCTCTCCATTCCTTTCAATTCCTTCAGCTGGTTTTGTTCCTGGATCACTTGATGCCGTTTCCGCTTCATTTGCTATCGTCTCTGGCAATGACTTCAAAAGCTCATCAACATTGTAATTATCAAAATCATCCCTTCCGCCATCAAAGCAAACAAAGTCTGTTTCCTGAAACAAGAAACAATACGTAGTCACAAATATTATTTTCTTTATTACAGCGATGAGACCAGATCAGTTTGGTTGGTTAGAGAGAGATGCAGCAGCAAAGTAAATTACATTCATTGTGCAGAATCAACCCCTCAAGTCCTTAACCAAAACTCTCTGAAGTCAGTGGAAGTTTTGCCCCAGGACTCTTACCAACCTAAATAAAAAGCTTATGGCCTACCCCTGTCAAAGACCTGCTGGTGAGGAACAAACTGGAAGTCAGCAATGCAGTTGACAGAATTACACTTTACTCGTCACATATATCCTGAATCAAGGACAAGTCTGTTGCTGAATGACAGCGAAGAAAAGAAAACAGACGTCGCTAAGCTTGTTTGTCACAATTTCTTTTAGCTGGTCTCTCCTCAAATGAGGAGGTTCTCCAAGCAGGAGCTGCCTGTCACACAATTTTTGACAAATAAATGGCAGCGCAAGCCACCGAACACAAGTTTGTAAGGGTGTGAGGCTGCATGCACAAACAGGCCTTACGCACACAACTCCGGAGTTACTAGCTACGAGCGCGTGAAAGCCATTTACGTGTTTAAGGCTTGAAGGACCAACTCCAGAACCAAAGGGCTAAGTGCTATCAGGTTTTGTTTGTTTCTGATAGCACTTTGAAAGCGTGAGCAAACAAACAATTCTGAAAACATACCAAATAGCCTATCCGAGCCAGCTAGCAGCGTTTTGAGCTCAATCCAAGCAGGTTTTGTTAGAAGAAACACAGAATATTCAAGAAAAGAAAGATCAATGCCCACATTTTGGGCTGATGCTTACACACCCATCCACATACGTATCTGCTTACTGACTAAAAGTAGCTAAGGATCACTGAAATTCTCATCCTCTCCTCAGGGATTTCATTGAATGCTGAGGTAAGAACCAGTAAGAAGCCCAATTTAAAAATAACAAGCAAGACTCACATCTGTTGGTAATTCTAGCTCCTCATTGGAATAATTATGATTTATTTCAAGTAAATCCTTTGGAAAATATCCAAAATCGCTTCCAACCTGCCAGAAAAAACAAACACACACAAACAAAAAGCAGTGAAAAAGCTTTCAAAATCATGTGACGATATTAAAATCCTAATTACAGACACTAGTAACAAACACATCAAACAAGTATTGCTAAATGAAGTTTAACACAGCGAATAAAAAGATTAGCGATACCTTGTTGACGCAACAGTTTTCACTGGTGTTTTATACTGACATTTCACAACAGCCTGGTGAGGTTGGTAAGTTTTACCGTTCATGTTTTAAAGCCAGACTTATAACAACTTATTAGGAGAGTGCAGAGGGAAGCCCCGGCACTCTGGCTCACGTGCTTTAACTGCTGTTGTGCCCTCACACTTGCACCATACGTCTCTCCAGTATTTTCTCAAGTAGTAAGCAGAAGAGGATCTTTGACTAATAAGATTTACATCCAGGTACAATATTATAGCCTGAAATACAATCACTTTGTAGCTTAAGGAAAAAAATAATTCTTAAAGTAGATTTTAGGAAAATGCAGAATTTTACCTGAGGTAATCATCTTAATGATTCTAAGATCTCTTAAAATCCCTTCTGTAAATGCATTGTTGCTCATCAGTGACTAATACAAGCAAATATCAGTTGCAGGTGGCTATTTTCAAGCAAGGCAACACGCTAAGCCAAGGCAAACAGTGGAAGACAAGAATCTCTGTTATCACTCACCAGATAAGATCTACACAGTAATGCTCTCACTTGAGAGTTCTGACAACTGCTGTCAAGAGGCCAATATTAATAGCATGTTATCACTGCGCAGATTAGATAGTCAGGTAATTAGAGCCTGGTGGACACAGCTAGAAAGGTACAGAGTTCCTAGACGACCAAAATATCCGGGAGAATAAAAAAAAAAAAGTGTTGGTCATTTTGTCAATGACTTGTTATAGGAGGAAGATGACAATTGCCAATTTTCTTGAAAAGTTTATTTGGCAAGAGCACTCAGTTAAAGATCAAGTTAAAAAGGAAGCTGGTTAGGTCAAAACAGTTAGGGATATACAGATAGTACATATCTTTACATTGATATCACTGAAAAAGGGTCACCTGACCTGAAGTTTTCTGGATTTACACTGGCATTAAAAAAGAAAAAGAGAAAATGTATCCAGTGAATAATATGTACTAATACCTTTTTTTGTTATGCAAGCAAAGTAAGCACTGATACGTTATGGGGCTTCCTTCTGTTACAGTATTTCTCATTCAAATCTTACCTTTCATAGTTGAGATCTCTGAAGTTAGTTATACATACATGAAGAAATAAATCTATTTACCTTCCCACCTTTTATAAACACATAGATACTCATTTATGAAAAAGAGATAACATAGGCAGGTTTATTATTGGGAATGGGAAAGTAAACTACACAAGTCAAACAAAAAAGCTTGTCCTTGTGCCACATAGTACAGTTTTATTCTAAACTGGCCTGTTTCTCTCTATGAACTTCTATTCTAGGTTTCAATTTTTCTGAAAACAAAAGCTAAAGCTTGAATGTAGCCTCCTTACAGACTCATCTCCGTGACTACCATTATAATTAGGCATCACAATTTGAAATTCATTTAGTGTAATCCAAGCTGCTGACCATACAAGTCCTCTGCAGTGACCCAGTTTGCTACTTATGTGGTTTATGAGCCATATGGGATCTGCATGCCCAAAATTTCATCTGCTCCTCTCCCTACAAGTCCTCTCTTGTAAGGGAAAAAATGCCCCATTGTGCAAATAAAGGAAACGTTCTTTATTCTCCGCAGATACGACAGAGGAAAGGCATTATGAATGCCAAGTAAATAAGGGAAGAAAAAAGCGCATCCTTCATGTCCACTCACTTCCCAGTTAAAGTGCCACATGGGGACCAAACACGTAGCTGTGCGTACAGCGTCTGTGCCCACGTGTGGCAGCCAGCTGCACCAGATTCACTGACCGAGAAACCAGCTTCTCACACCACCTACCTCAGTGACAGAAAACAGCTGGGAAACAAGATGTTCAAATGTTTTGAATCTTAAAGGCCACATCCCTAAAGCACGGGCATCGCAGGTACCTACAACTGCAGAACATCGGTCAAAGAAGGGCGCTGGTTTGGTCTGCCCCTCCTGAATGCTGGTGGTGTTATGAGAACACAGAAGCAACAGGAACAAATTCCCTGATCCTCTGAGACCTCCAAACATACTCTGCCTTCCTGTCTTACCTTAAATTTACCTCTCCTGCCTTACTTTCTACTACCCTATGTATAAGATTTGAAAACAAACTGAAAAAAAAATAACTGACCACCCAAAAATCCCTATGATCTGCAGCCAAGTACATTTCTTGTAATATGACGTCAGAAATACTTTCCTCAACCTTGAAAAAAAGAAATGAAGTTCAGCCCTTTGCTGCAAGATAAAACAACAATCTTCTGCAGCAAGAATTTCAAATGTCTTTTGCTGAAATGTTTTGTTAAAAAGCAGCAGCTTTCACTTGAATTGTCTGAAGTAATTTTGGAGTTCTGGACCCTGCTAAAGATGAGGGCAAAGTGCAGGAGAAATGCACAGGAGGAAAGCCTACATAACACAGCCGTGTAAGCTACGTGAGGCGGACGCTGAAGAAGAGATTAGTTTCAGGGCAGGACAGGGTGCATTTGGACAATCAGAGCACCAGATGTGCTCCACCTTTCGGCTTTGGGAAAAAAAATAATCAAGTATTTTCCTGGAACTCCCCTCTCTACTCCACTCCTGTGAGACCCCACCTGGAGTACTGCATCCAGCTCTGGGGTCCCCAGTACAGGAAAGACATGAAGCTGCTGGAGCAGATCCAGAGGAGGGCCACAAAGCTGGAGGGGGGAGGGTTGGAGGATGGAGCCCCCATCCAGAGGGCTGGAGCACCTCTGCTATGGGGACAGGCTGAGGGAGTTGGGGTTGTTCAGCCTGGAGAAGAGAAGGCTTTGGGGAGACCTAATCGCAGCCTTCCAGTACCTGAAGGAGCCTACAGGAAAGCTGGAGAGGGGCTGTCTACATGGGCAGGGAACGACAGGACAAGGGATAATGGGTTTAAACTACAAGAGGGGAGATTTAGATTAGATTTCAGGAAGAAATCCTTCCCTGTGAGGGTGGTGAAGCACTGGAACAGGTTGCCCAGAGAAGCTGTGGAGGCCCCATCCCTGGCAGTGTTCAAGGCCAGGCTGGATGGGGCTTTGGGCAACCTGGTCTAGCATAGGGTGTCCCTGCCTATGGCAGGGGAGTTGGAACTAGATGATCTTTGAGGTCCCTTCCAACCCAGACCATTCTGTGATTCTATGAACCAAGGTATTTATGAAATTCGTAACATAAAATCCCTGTTAAATAATGGTCATAGAATATTGTCAAAGCATTTGGCTTTGCTTTATTCATGAGGTTTAGGCAGCTCTGCTAAAAATTGCATGCCATACAATGTATAGAATATATATTATAGCTGGGTTCTAGATTTTTTCACGTGCAAAATACTGAGCTCAATGGGAGTTCTGCAAGCAACAAAGTAAACAAGACTGGGATCATAAACTGAAGGATCTATTTTGTTAAAATACAGCATGTTTGCTGGCACAGGGCACTAAAAAAAAATAACCCACCCAAAATCAACAATGGCTTGAAAAGGGCAGAGTGAATTAGAAAAGCGAAGGCAAATAAAGCCAGACCCAACTGCTATAGATTTTTCAGCCTTGGTAAAAGGCTCTTTTCCTATCAGATCATCTCCCTTCAGGTCAAAAATACTATTGTACTCCTCATGGCTCCTCAAAATCAGTTTCAGGATTAGAGCCTGTATTTAAAACTTGTTTGAAATAAGCCTCAGGTTTCAGTAGTTGAAGCTTCTCATAGACACAATCCGCCCTGCCCATCTAAAGATCAGAATACCATTTACCCCTTGATCTCATTGCTTCCATTATGCCCTAATAAATACGTTCCCCCAAAACTTTGGGGAACGGAAAGAGGCAGTAGGGTAGATGCATGAGGTCAAATGACACACACCAGCACGCATAAAGTCACGCCACGAGATCCCCAAAGGGCTGTGGCAGAAGGTAACATGCCTTCCATTAGAACTTGTTTGATCACACAGACCTCACTAGATAGCCTGTTTTTAATTAGCAAGCGACAGCCTCCCCCTAGCTCCAAAAGTGCACACAGCAGGCACGGCTGGTCTGCGTAAATCAAGCTGCCCAGCTGAAGCTGTCATGGGAAGTCACACTGCATGAGAGAGACCCCAGCACTATCTGTGAGCCAGGGACAGAGTCAGACACACCAGGGCCCTACTCAACATGCGGGGGCGGGCACACCTGACCCCGCTGCAGTGTTGGCAAACTGGTCGTTGTGGTATTACGATTAATGCAGAAACACTCAATCAAATGGGAAATAAAAAAAGTAAGGACTATAGCCACCAACTGAAAAGAATTAGTCTGTCATTGCTGCCCTAAAAGGAACATAGAAAATAACATAATGCAATTTAAAAATGACAACAAATAAAATGGAGCTTTGCAGTTCTTTTACATCTGCCCACTTCAGCTTTTACCTGGTAAACTCAAAGCAAACATACTTTTAACTTGGAGACACACCTAACTGTAGCACGAGCTTCCTATCAGTGAACAGTTAAACTGAATATTAACTCAGCAATTACCTTAAACCTGCCGTCTGATTTTGCAGCCTGCATTACACCTTGTTAGAAGATGCAAAACTGGCCCCACGTTGCTACTCCGCATCTCAAGAACTGGCAGCCCTGGAAACCTGTGCCAGCTAATTAACCAGATTATTTATGGTACAGTACATGTCAGAAGGGAATTACCAGCATGATACAATTATAAACTCTTCTTTAACCACATGCTGCAGTTTTCTGCTCTCTTCTGTATCATTCTAATTGGATTCAGCTCCTGCTGAGAGCTTGGCTGTCCACACCCAGCCCGAACAGGTTAGCGAAAGTGATACATCCTGCTTGCACTAAACCACGGTCCCACAGTCAACACCCAGCTGCGGCTCCAGCAGCCTAGACCACCCTTGCAGGCAATTATCTACCCCTTGTAGAAGGCAGGAGTAAGAAAGGAGGCTGAAGTAAAATAATTTGGACACAAAAGAGCAGGTGGGGGACACCAGGAACTATCTCTAAGCAACCTCCAGAGCACCAGCATTTTCAAGGGAAATCCACAAAAACTGCTCTTCTTCCCAGGTACCTCAGGTCTGCTTCTGTCAGGCAAATAAGGTGTTTACCATGAAAGCCCAGAGGAGCTAAATACCTGCACAGATGGGGACCCTCCTTTCCCATTAACCCTCTCCTGACTGCCCAGAGAAGACAACAACTCAGACGAGGCCACTACTTGGCAAGCTGCTACAACGTGCTACTAAAGCAGAAAGAGACACAGACCTTTGAAAAATCAAAATTTACCTCAACTCTTTTTAGTTTTACTACTCCTTTTATCCCCTGCAACTCTGCACACAGCCTAGATAAAAATAGGAAGATAGCAGCCGAAAATTAAGAGGAACATGATTAACACACGTACGTGGAATGAATTTTGGCAGGATTACACAGAGCACAGGATGAGACTGTGTCGGGGTAAACACAAGCACAGGCCTAAGCCTCCCTAGATGGGAAGGGAGGCTCATGGGCCACCACTTCCAGCGCTGCAATAGCAAGCCTTCAACACAAGGGCAGTTTTCTAACAGTTTTTAGCACGCATTAGCGTTGCCCATTTTTCACAGCACTTAATGCCTTTGGTTTGATCAAACCGCATCCCATTTCATACTGGTCTCAAGACAAAATGGCATTCATTAGGCTATTTAGCTATGTTCAAAACCTTAAGTGTTCTCCTACGAGGCAAAAGGAAGAAAAAAAAAGATGACCAACAGAAAGCACCGAGAAAGGCAAACAGAACCAATGCTTTACAGTACTTACACTTCCAGCCCAGAGCTCGGTCGACTCTCCTATTAGTTTGTAATATACATACACCGCTTCTCCCTTCTTAAAATTTACAAAGCGACAGTCTGGACCTGTAAAATCCTGCGTTGCCTTCCCTCGGCACATTAACACTGCCCAAAGAAAACAAAAAGCGGAATGTTAGTTTTCAAATAACAATAAAACAGTCCCAGGAGAGGGGTCTCCACTAGCTGGCAGAAATACAGACCACCCCACACGCAGCAGTTTCCTATTTTTCAGACTGGGTCAAGATATAAGAACTTAACTGAAAATACAAGTAAAATAGGAGATTAAGTGTAAAAAAAAAAAAAAAAGTAAGCTTGCTGATCAAGACGAGCTTAAGGATTACATTTCAGAAGCGGACTATGAAGCTAATTATTAGTATTAAATTAGACGGGCTGAAAGATGCCATCTGTGTCCTAGCCTGAAATTATTCAGCACATGAACACCGCCCAGGGAGCGGGTTTACTAGAAGAGGGGT
>VWZZ01001285.1:1530330-1566498 GCA_013399095.1 Psophia crepitans | reverse complement strand
CGGCCCCGCCGCCACGGCGGGGAGGAGGGCAGCGCGCGGACCCTCCCTCATCCCGATCCCGCCCCCGCGGGGACAGGACCCTCAGCCGCCTGCTCCACGCTGAAGTCCGGCTGTTTTTCAGGCTCCCTCCTCGCAGAGGGGCTCTCCCCACCCTGGAGGGGTGAGAGGGAAGGTCCTGCCCCTCATTTGTGCTTATTAATGGCGGTTTTCTCTAGCAGAGGATCGCTGAATTAACAAGAATGACCCAGGCAGAAAAGGTGTAATCCCCCCCCGTAAGGGTAGGGATCCAGCAGAACCAGACACCCACCCTGCTGTCCTCCCTCCTGCCCACCAGGAACGTCCCATCTCTCGAGAGAAGCGGGCAAACCTGCGGCCTCCCCCTGTGACCTCCGAGAGTCTGAGGTTGGGCTTGCGGTGGCACGGCCGGGTGAGCTCACTCTCCCGCAGCCGCGCCGAGGAAGGCGCAGGCAAATGAGGGGGTGCCCATCGCTGCAGACGCGGAATCCCCGGCAGGCCCGCTCCTGCCCTGCTGCACCTTCAGCTTCCACTTGCTGCTACACTTTATGAATGCTTGCAGACTGAAAAATGGGCTGCGTACACCCGTGCCTGCGCTTTTCATCAGCTCTTCTTTACATTCACCACGTTTATATTGCTTCAGAGATCTAAATGGTAGAATAACAGCCTAAGTCACAGCGGTCACTGTGCTGGTTGTGGCTGGGGTAGAGTTGATTTTCTTCACAACAGCTGGTATAGGCTGTGTTTGGGTTCGCGCTGAAAGCAGTGCTGATAACGCAGGGGTGTTTTCGTTCCTGCTGAGCAGTGCGGACACAGCGCCAAGGCCTTTTCTGCCCCTCACCCCACCCCACCAGCGAGTAGCTGGGGGTGCACAAGGAGCTGGGAGGGCACACCGCGGGACGGCTGGCCCCAGGGATATCCCATACCATATGATGTCATGCTCAGCACATAAAGCTGGGGCAAGAAGAAGAAAGGGGGGACATTTGGAGTGATGGCGTTTGTCTTCCCAAGTAACCATCACACGTGACGGAGCCCTGCTGTCCTGGGGATGGCTGGACACCTGCCTGCCATGGGCAGTGGGGAATTAATTTCTTTTGCCTTCCTTGTGCATGTGGCTTTTGCTTTACTTATTACACTGTCTTTATCTCAGCCCATGAGTTTTCTCTCTTTCACTCTTGCCATTCTCTCCCCCCTCCTGCTGTAAGGGGAGCGAGTGAGCGGCTGCGTGGGGCTCAGCTGCCGGCTGGGGTTAAACCACAACAGCCACACACAGGAGAAGAATTAATAAAACTTCTTGCCCCCCCCCTTTTCAGACCTGTGTGATTAATTCAACACTGCACCTGACTGGACAAAGGGAATAAAAGACACAGCCAAGATGGGATAGGCAATATATAGTAGAGTCTTCTTAGACAAGAAGACAAGGGCAAAAAAAAATAAAACTTCACTTTCCAAAGGGGAAACTCTGAAGCTGCTCCCAAAATGAATAGGCACTTGGCAAAACTGATGGTCAAGGTGAAGGATTCTGCTTTTTTGTGCATGTCAAAGGACAACTCTGGACAGCTGAGGTTTTTTGGTTGGTTGGTTGGGTTTTTCTAAGAGCCCTTTTAAACGATATATTTGCAAGCACTTTTAACATTAGCTATTTGGGGTTGGTTCTGTGACCATGATAGCAGCAGTCAGTCCTACTGCTCCATTTATTGCCAGCTCCCATTGCAAGAGTTAGCAATCACCACTGCTCATGGCACTAGAGGCACTGCTCGCATTCATGATTACCGATTTTTGCTCTACGTACTCTCATTTCCACAGCCCTGTCGTACAGGGCCTGAGATCCAAGCTTAGTTACTGCTATATAATCTCTGAAAAATATGTAAGCAGTTCATTTTCAGCCCCCATCTAGAGTAGTTTAGTATTTCAATCACATTATGAAAAAAGCATCAAGGCAGAAACAGGTATCTTCCTTACTGCTGCAATGAACGGCTTTGGTACCTCTTTACCAAATGTACCTTGGACACCCTGTTGCTTCTTGCAGCCTGGTCCATCCCGAGGTGAAGGGAGCATCCACACGCTGCAGGAATTCAATGATTCAATCACTCCAGGCCCAGCACAGTATCACGGCTATAGCATGCAGCACTGCTGACAGCTCCCCTAGAATTTTGTTGATGTCTTTGTATTTGTCCTGGTTTTGCTGGGATAGAATCATAGAACTAATTTTCTGGACAGCAAAGCTGCATTTCAGAGCAGACTGCAGCACTTAATTCTGGGAGACCAAAGCTGGTGAGACACTTTGATTCAGTTGATGGCCAGCTATGGAATGCAGGTTGCCACAGTGATCAAGGTCTTGAGCAGTTTTGAGACAGTCAGGTGCAGAAGCTGGGAGGGGCAAAAGCCAGGGCATCTGCCCCGAGCTGGCCAGCAGCAGCATTCCATACCATAACCGTCACGCTCCCTGTGCATTAGGGGATTCTCTGGGACGACCCTCTCTGTGATGGCTGCCATCCCTGGAGGGTCTCGCCTGCCATCCCATCCCTGAGCCCCACTCCATGCTCCCGAGCCCTGCCCTGCCGGATGCAGTGACTGTCACATTCTGGCTGGAGCTGCGCTGCTCGCTGCGTGCGGCACCAGCACTCGCTGCTGAGAGGGTGCAGCTCGCCACCCTGATACTGGCCGAGTATAACCACCTGTATTTTATACTAGTATTGGTGTTATGGTTTTTACTCTTATTAAATCTGTTTCTATTTCAACCCACATGTTTCCTTTTCCCCATTTCCCCTCCTCATGTGAGAGGGGCCATCAGGAAATAAAACAACTGTCTAAACCACAACAGTATTTCACATCCTTTAAATGAGGTGGTATTTGTTTGCTATTGCTGATATTGGCTGATAAAAAGCTCTAAGAAAGCCTAACTTACGAACTTTAGAGGTGAATTTTATCACAATTTACAATATGGAAGTAAATATATTCAAGTCATATTTTATGACGACTGTATGGATGAAAGACAAGTCATTTCCTCCTTGATACTAACATTTCTTGTGGCTTAATTCCCAGCCCGATCCTCAAGTCCACTTGCTTGTGAAGACAGAGCTGCTTGGTAATTTCCTGTTAGTACGAGGTTATCAAGTTTATCGTTATTGAAAGACCAAGATAAAAGGTAGCTGTGTCTGTGGTCATAAAGACAAGGGCAAGACAGGGAGATACAAAGAGGAACAAGATCACATACTTCTGGCACAAGTCATTACCTTTATTGTGCAGTAACAAGTAGCTCACCATCAATATGTACACACAACTTCACCACTGCAAGTGTCCAGCATTCCTTCAAATTTCAAGTATTTCACAGTAAGTGTACCCACTTATTAACATACCCAGCTTTTCCCAGTGTGTGACATTCAAAAAAATATTTCACTTAGTTCAATTTCAATATTTCAGGCAAGATTTCCTTCAGTCTTCAACCTGAAACTTGGAAACAGATGTATTCAACTATGAGAGTCGACCTGCAGTGCATAAGGAATCTAACAATTGTATGTGTTGATAGCTACAAAGCCATTCTCCTGTCCCTGCTGCACTAAAGTATCTACCAAATTAATAACTAATACCCATTAACAACATCAGTTGGCCCCATTTACAGAAGAATCAGCAAAGACTCTCGCTTGTGTATGACACAGGAAGATAAAAATAACAAGCTGAATGTAAATGAGTTTCTAAGCAAACATGCAAACTTTAAGAAATAAAGCAGGGTAAGCTGGGTAATGAGATCAGGGTACCGACATAACAAGAGACCAGAAATGTTGTAGGAAGTGACACCACACTCAGGGAACACCAGCCATCAATGAGACAGGCATACAGGGTACAAATTATGAAGGACAGGCAAAGATGACACTATTAGAGAAGAGGTGCTATCTAACAGTTTATTGTCAAGTAAATTAAATATCAATAATACAGAATACTTATGAACTGAAATGCTGGTCATGTATTGGAAAAACACAGGATTTTTTCTAAAAAAGGGAGACTTCGGCTATCGCCAGAGTTTTCTTAGATATCATGCTAACATATGATACGGAGGTTAAACATTTCTAGACAGTACAAAGAACCGTTCTGCCCTGCACTATTCCCTTGACACTTGTTATTGATCGCAGCTGAACCAGGACACTGGATTACAGTTCATTATTTACTATCCATCACATGGCAAAGCTGTTCCCCCCCCCCCCCCGCTCGCTCACCCCCACCCCACGCCCCACNGGCAAAGCTGTTCCCCCCCCCCCGCAGTGTTCCTCACCGCCCCGCGGCCCGCAGACGGGGGACACCCCGCCGCGCCTCAGGAGCCGGCTCTCTGCTACCGGGGCAGCGCTGAGGCAAGCGTGCCGCCAGAGCTCGCACCGCCCTCACGCCCCGCTGTCCTCAGCCCCGCTCCAGCCCACAGATCCGATCCGCGCTCTCCATGAATGAATCTGGGACTGACTCCGCACGGAAGCGTGCCCAGCTCTGCCGGCCGCCCGGCTCGTCACTTAACCCGGCCAGCCTAGGCGCACACCTGCTGGCACCAGGGGCTGCCCCGCAGCCTGCAACACACCCACCCAACCCCTGGAGCTCGCAGCCCAGGGGCGAACGGCACGTTTTTAAAGCCAAGCGGGAAGAGGCGGGCAAGGCAGTCCGTACCTCCTGGGGCTCACCACAGCCACCGCGCCCACTCACCTGAGCCCACCCCCTCATGGCGCAGGCGCACGAAGAGGAGTGCGCCTTCCAGTGTGCGACGGCGTTGCCGGCTTCCTCAGCGCGCATGCGCAAGGGGCGGCTTTCCCTCCTCCCCCCTTCGTTCCACCCCGGCGGCAGAGTTGCGCCATGTTTCTCAGGACGCATGTGCTACCCGGCCGCGCATGCCCCCTGTGAGCCCGGCCGTTTGCCGGCGTGAGGGGGGCGGTGGCTGTTAACGCGAGCTGTGGCTAAGCCCGCCTGGCTGCCCCGTCACGGGATGGCCGGATGCCCGCGTTCGGTGTGACTGGGTTAGCCTGGAGCGGCTGGACGTTCGCGAGGTCTCCCCACAGCGAGGTCACTCCCTCAGGATTAAAGATGGCCGCTGGCTGCTCGGGAAGGTGCTGACGGCCTGCCCGTGGCGCCATGGACAGCTTCCTGGAGGAGGAGGAGGCAGCGGCTGGAGCGACGGCGGTGAAGAGCCCCGCCGCGCAGGCGGGGAGCGCCCTGCTGCCGGCCCTGCACCTGCCCTTCCTGCCGCCGCACCTCTACCGACCGGGTAAGGGCGGAGCGGCGCGGCGGCTCCCGCTCGTCCCCGCCCTCCTGCCGCGGCTCCCCGTGCTCCGCCGTTCCCTTTCTCCGGTTTTGAAGGAGGAGCACCGCCCTCTGCCCCCGCAGGGCCCGGCGTCGGTGAGGCTGGCCTGCCCCCTGTCTTGGCGGCTTTTGGTCGCTCTCCCGCCGAGGAGTGGTTGGGGTTCCCGGTGCCCGCAGTGCGGCTCCCGGTTCCCCGCGTGGGCGGCCTGCCTGGCAGCCTGCGAGCCGCCTGAGGGCGGCGTGTGCGCTGCTCGTTAAGTGAAGGCTGTGGGGTCACTGCTAGCAAAAGCGTTGTGGGTGCAAAACCTCAGGAGGTTTTTGTTTCAAAATAGCAGAGAAGTGAAACGCTTTACATCAGCTCTGCCCGTATCGGATCACTCCTCAGAAACTTGCCGGGACTTACCTACGGTAACCTTCTTCCTCGGTGTTTTAATCTTGTGGTGGGTTTTATTTTCTTAGTACTTGGAACCTGTGAGGTTACAATAGGGGTGAAGACTACACCCATAGTTAGGTTGGTTAGAGGTAGTTTTGTAAAATACATTGAAGCCATTTGAGTTACTCCTTTGCCAGCAGTGTCCGGGTAGGAGGCTGTTTGGTGAGCTCAGCATGTCCTTTGCAGTCTTTTATAGCTTTAGTGTTGTAGGGGCGCATTAGACCGTGGCATACAGCCGTGGGCTTTAAACTGGTCTGCAAATGAGGTTTCAGTTTCATGTTATAACAGGAGTTGAAGTAGTATCCATGTAAAAAAGAGTAAGTGGCCTCTTTACAGTCTCGTACTCAAGAGTAAGTCTCTACGTTTATCTCTGTTTTTAGTGGAAATTGCTTAGCCTTTGGTACTGGGATGGCCTGTTTGTGTGCAAGTCTTCAGCACAGTGGGGTCACAAACTTAAGATGATGATTAGCAAGGGAAGAGAGTGGTCCCCAAAATATAATGAAATTTACTCTGAAGTTATCAAAGTACCAAGGTCTTCTAATTCCTGTAGGGCAGTAGTGTGTAATAATTGGCTCTTCACTGTTTCAAGTGTCTACAGCTGTGTGCTGCTTGTGAAAAATGCCATTTCATGTTATATTTCCAGCTTTTGACATCCTCTTGCTTCCCTGCAGACTAATAAGTGAGTTGAACTTCAGAATCACATAGCTTAAGACCACTTCCTGTAGTGTCTGAGAAAGACCACCCAAGAGAGATACTGAAATGGTAGGCATGTTGTTACCTGAGTAAGGGCTGTGAGGGGAGTGGGCTTGGTTGATTTCTCTTTTGTTTGTTTGTTTAGCATCTTCCCATGAACACAAACTAAACTTCAAGAAGAGCAAGGAAGTATGTTTAAGTTATATTCAGGATGCCATGCTCCAAAAGCAGTGGAAAAGGGCTGCAGAGTTTCTGACTTTCTATGTTGAGTCACTAGAGAAAGACTTTTCTACAGAATACATGGGTCCATCAGAGGTAAGCCAGTGTCCCTCTGCAGAGTTCTTTTGCAGTTGAAAAAATACTTGCAAGAAGCATCTGTAATACTTCAGGACCAACATTTGCCTTAATTAACTAATCATAGGCTTGATTTTTTTTTTAATAAAAAAAAAAGTATCAGAAATTAAGACCTGAAAAGTTAGGCAACTTTCATGAACTGAACTAGCTTCTTCAAAAAAAAAAACAACCAACACCAAAAAAACATTGAAGCTTCCAAAACCAAATACGGAGCTATTTGGGTGCTGATGTAGAAACTCTTGGATGGCAGACTGCAGAAAGTACACCAGACCTCGTCATCAGTAGTGCTCAATGCAGCATGGTGTCCAGTTATTCACAAAAAGTCTGGGTTTTAACCAATCTTGCTGGAGCTTGAATTCTGCTGCTATCTCACTTTCAGGGGTGCTGAGAATCTACAGTGCTATCTGATGTTTTTCCTGAATGCTCAGTGCTCCTGAAAAGTTATCTAAGCTTGCGTGCTGTTTTTGTGTGTTTGGGTGGTGGGGATTTTTTTTTGTTGGTTTGTTTTGTTTTTTTATGCATAGGTCCTTGATACAACAGATGAAAACTTGGTGTGGTATAAGTTAATTCCATCAGGAGCTTATCTATCAAAAATAGACTTAATGTAGTCTTCTAAAATGGAAAAGCAGCAAACATGTTTGCCACTGGCATGCCTACAGACAGAATCTGTTTGAAAGTTGGTGGCTTTTTTAGGTCTTTACCAGCTCCTCCAGTACATACAAAACTCCTAGCAAGTACTGAGATTGAAGCAGGAAGAAAAGGATCAGGGTTGTTAAATAAATGAGCTAGAGTACTTCAATTTTACTAGCTTGCTGGAATATTTGGTTACATTCTGTAGGCAGACAATGAAAACAAGTGCATGTAGTTGGGAAGCCATGTCTAATTGGAAATAATCTTTACTGCTAAGTTCAAAAAATTATGTATATTTTTTCAGCATGTCAGCGGAAACATATCAAAGGGAAACAGGTTTTCAGTAACTTTGAAACATCCTGTTGTCAGTAACAGGAGAGGGAGAAGAGAAGGCTCCTGGGAGACCTAATTGCGGCCTACCAATACCTAAGGGGGCCTACAAGGAAAGATGGAGAGGGGCTGTTTACAAGGGCAAGGAGTGACAGGACAGGGGATAATGGATATAAACTAAAAAAGGGGAGATTTAGATTACATATTAGAAAGAAATTCTTCCCTGTGAGGGTGGTGAGGCACTGGAACAGGTTGCCCAGAGAAGCTGTGGAGGCCCCATCCCTGGCAGTGTTCAAGGCCAGGTTGGATGGGACTTTGAGCAGCCTGGTCTGGTGGAGGGTGTCCCTGCCCATGGCAGGGGGGTTGGAACTAGATGATCTTTGAGGTCCCTTCCAACCCAAACCATTCTGTGTCAAATGCAGTTTTTGTAGACTTTGCTGGAGTGCTGCATTTGTAATGAGCAATTGTTAAGCACCCACTGAATGACTGTAAAAGACTACTGAATTATTGTCTAGATGACTATAGCAGTAGGCAATGCTTAGGGTTAATTTTCTATCTGCAATTCAAATGTACCTTTTATTCATATGTTATGGTAGCTACAAGTTTGATAAGACCGTGTGTATGGTAACTGTTGCCGTTTTTTGTACTAAAGTTATTTTTTCATCTTTCTCCTCATTAATAGATGATTTGGAGAATAGGAACTGAAATTCTGTGCCATCATTCCCATAGCAGCATGAAAGAGTTCAATTCTTTCATAGAACAGATGAAAACTTTAGGAGTAAAAAGGTATTTGAAGGTGAGTATGCTTAATGCAGTCTTGATGATTTTCCACATGGTTTACCTGAACACTTGCTTATTCGTTTCTTAATCTCTCTATTCTGTTATGGACAATAGTGTCAAAAAAAGATAGTATGTCTGAGTTACTAATTGCATGATAATTTAAGGGTTATTCTGTACCTAACCGTATCGTATTTGGTCTATATATTTTATCATAGATGTGCATTGTCAGTCCTTAGAAGTGCTTGGATTGTTTAGTTAATCTTCTAATTTGAAACAGTTAAATTCTTTCATGCATGCCCCAGTTTGTTTCCAGTCCTTAATTTGGCTGCTGTGCTCCTGACTAAACAACTGTACTTCAATTTTGCTGTTGTTATCAGCTCACTTTTCAAGTAGGTAATCTATATATAAAGCAATAGGACCTCTGTGTCGCCCAGTTGCATGTTTTTTTTCTGTGGTTGCTCATTCAAACCTATATTGTTTTGGTGTCCTTGACTGTTTCTCACTTGTCGTGATGCTTCTCTCTTTCTGATGTATTTGTTCAAGGCCTTCAACAGAAGCTCTATGCAACAGTTTACTAGAGTTAACTGAACGTTTAGGCTTTTATCCAGGGCCTAATCAGTGTAATAAGGTGGTAGGATGTACCTCTTTCAGGTGCTCTGCAGTTGGGTAGCCAAATGAAAAATCAGCAAATCTAACCCAACTAGATTTCCTCAGGTCCTTTCTGGACTTTCTTTAATAGGTACAGCAGCTGTTAATGGCAAGGAAGTTTTTTTGACACCTGCTTTCTGCTGCCTTGATAAGTACCGCTGAGTGTCTACCACCTGGTGGGTGATTTCTGCCCCACAAATTTTTTAAGAGCCCTTTGCCTTCCCAGGGATACATCTTTGTATATTGGATACGCTTTTGATTACTGATGTTTCTCTGGCATCATCAGACAGAAAAAATTACTTGGGTTCTTGGCTCATCTCCCTGCCCCCAGTGACACTTGTATTCTCCCATTCCTGCATTTTTCTCCAAAATTCCTTGTGAAGATACTGTTTGGATAAAAGAATGTGTAAAATGCTCTTCTAACTAAAATACTTTACTAACTGTGTTTGCAATATTTTATATGCACGTCAGTAATGAGTCTCATCTTTCCTGTACATCTGCGCAGAACTTTGCTGTATTGCTGAGATTCTCTCCATTTATGATGTGAAATGCTGTGGTATGAACTGTTTGAATTGCAGGTTTGTTTAGAGCATGCCTTTCATCTCCTTTGTAATGGACTAATAGATGAAGCTTACCAAAACCTGTCCCTGGCAGAAAGCTGGAGGTTTGGAGAACAAACAGTCATTCAGGATAAAGAAATGAAACTGATTCAGGCTTACAGGGGACTGTTGGACTACTATAGCTGGTCTAAGCAGAAGAACATCCTGTTAGAACATGGTAAGTCCTGATGGTGTTTTTGTATTGAGCTGTAAACTTCAACTTGTTTCCTCTTGCAGACACCATGGTTTGCAATGATATCTTTTCCATGCTCTTCTGCTTTTATCTGCATATAAAGGCACCAGAGGGAAATACTAGACTTCAAAATGTGCTGTTGTGGTTGGCACATAATTCCGTATCAGCAGTGATGGTGGTACCAAAATGGCACACTGACCTGCACTTTTCTGACGTGTCCTGAAATGCTATCCTGAAAATTTTTGCTCCTCAAATCAGGCTCTTTTTTTTTAATATCCAGACAGCATCATCTATAAGAGTGATCAAAGGAGCGTGTTCACCTGTAGCAATGGCTTCTTTATAGGTGCATAAGGGCTTGCTTGACTGCTGCTAGAATTTTGAGTGGTAGCAAAACCCCCAAAACTTGTGTTTGAATTTCAGTTTCTTTAAAATACCTAAGTTGCTACTTGTGTGTGACATCTAATTCTGCCTATACCTACTGGCTGGTTATCAGTTACATTTGATCTGTACTTGCTTCTGTGAAAGCTAAGTATTGAATTTAGTTTATGGACCTTGTGCTGGTAGTGTCTTGTCATGCCCCATGAGTTGAAATTGTTGAATGAAGAGCAGTGAAAATCTCTTGTTCCAGTACTAAGGAAACTGAGGCCTCTCTTCTAAAAGCTGTCTGGAATCCTTTGCTTAGCAAAATGTGATCATCTCTTAGGTGCACCACTTCTTCAAGATATCTTTGGGTTAGCAAAGCTAACTTTGTGGCATTCTCTCATGTTTTGGTAGGTCATGATGGATTTGAAGACTTGTCTGTTGAACAGGAAATGCACAGTTGCTTTCGGAAGGCGGCAGTGAACTTAAAGGAGATTATTAAAATACCTGGAGTCTGGGATCTCTTTGTGAAATGCTATGTAGATGTAAGGGCGTGTTTTACGGGTTTCTTCCTCTTCTGTTTCCCTGTCTGATTTTCATTAAGATGTCGGTCTGCAGCTTTTTTTTTAGATGTGTGTGGGTGACAACAAAGTATCTTAAAAGTAACACATCTGTATGTGTATCTCACTGGCTTTGATTTAGAGCAGTTTACTCCTGGTAGAACTGCAGAGCGCTCGCAGAGTACAAGAAGGACTTTGTGCGTCGCCAAGAAAAAGAAATAGACAAACAGCTTGCATGTTTTGTTTTCATGGTGCTAGTACAGAAATTGCAGCACAGCTGCTTTGTTTAAATTCCTGAAAGCAAGTTGTTCTTTCTTGGCAGGGCAGTGTTTTTCTGGATACACTAGATGTTAAAGACACCAAACATGCAGTCCTTCCTGTGTTTTGTTTTGTTGGCTTTAAAATACCTGCTTAGAATTTGTAATTAAGAAATAAAGTTAATCTTAAAATATTTACTTTTTGTAAATGCTGATAAGCTCCGACCTCTCTAAGCAGATCTTATGGAATTTTGCTTGGTGTTGGCAGCTGCCAAATTCTCTCTTTAGAGACATGGTAAGCTGCTTCAGTGCCTCTTAGCAGTGCACAAGTGCTGGTAATTCTTTGACAATTAAATAAGTGTTAAAGGAATCTTCTCCCATAGCAGCTTCTATGTGTGATTTTTTTTTTTTCTCTACCTGTGATAAGAGAGCAGCCAGTAAAATGCAAATGTGCTAGTTTCAGTCTTGGCTAATACGCGCTCATAGATGCAGACTGTGCTATTGGGTAGTTCTGTGGCAGCCCAAAATGAATTGTAAGCATATGATTGTTAATATGGGGTAAATTAATGACAGTCTTAACTTCTCTTAGTTGTTGGAGTTCTATGGAGACCATAACGAAGCCCGCCAAGTATTAAATGAATATGCCTACAACTCCAAATTTCCTGCTAATCCCAATGCTCATGTTTACCTCTATCAGTTCCTGAAGAGACACGGTGAATCAAAGAAATCACTCATATCTGCTCTCAAGGTATGGAATATATAGTGGATACAGTCTGTCGTCATTCATGTTGCATGATGAGCTGAAAATTTGGTTCAGTTGAACTCCTGTTACATTATTTACCCTATTGTTGTCTTTGTGGGAAGCTGAGGATTAGAGGAAAGTTAGTGGGAGGGATGCTAATGGGTGGAGCAAGTGGGATCCTTTGCTGTCTTCGAATTAATGTCTTTGTTTTGCCTTTAACTGATACATCATACAACTACTTTAAGTCACTGAACAAGCTTGGAGAACATGTTTAGATGGTTCCAGAAGGCAGTATCAGCAGTCTTGTACATAACACGCATTGATTTCTGTTAGTTTGATCTTTACAGTACTGAAGAAATGATTAGATGCATCCTCTTTCACATATTGATCCTATCTAGCAGTTAGTTTGTTTTCAGTGAGCTGTGCATTTCAGCTCACTGAAATTTAATTTCTGCTGGCTGTTGGCAGACAAAGCCTTGCTGTATTGAGCTTTTGTATAGTTGCTGTTAAATTCCTGCTTTCCTTGCCCTTGCTCATTGATCTTGGTAGCTCCTTGCAAACAATGTTTTGGAATCTGTTTTGCCACTTGATGGCACTAATGTGCTTTTGTTAAGGCAGATGTTTTAAAAGAGCTTCACAAAGTTTAGACTTCTAAACTGTGGCATATATCTATAAATTTCCATCTTTTCAGTGTGTTTTAGCAGTGGTTTTATACACTGGTCTCTTAGAATATAATGACAAATCAAAGAACTGTTCTGATCAGTCCAGAAACTATGATCCAATGCACAGAGCAGTAGACAGGGAAGCTAGAACTAGCGTAAGAAGGAGATGATATTGCCTTCTGTAAAGGGAACACTGGGTGTGGATGCAGCCTGTTCCTTGGGAATGTTGGATTTGTCACATACAGTGTTTTTCAGCAGGCATCAAGGTATTTCACCCATTGTGTCACAGATGTGCAAAATGGACCTCAATATTCATTCTTTATATCAAGGCACTGAGATACCGTGTTGCTTAATTTTCTTAATGAAAACACTCACAACTCTGAAGCCTGTGCTTCTCTTGATCGGGTAGAAGTCTTCGAAAGTTTTCACATGAGAATAATATATCTGGTTTTGTTATATATTGGTTTTATTTTTCAGATCTTGCACGATATTGTTCCTTCTCATGAACTAATGATAGATTTTAATACCATGCTTCAAAAATCAAGTAAGTATTTGAATGTATTTGCTTTTTTTCCTTTCTGTTAATCTAGAATAATGTTCTGAAATTATTCTGCAGCCTTCTTTCTGCTTTTCAAAGTATTTTTGTTTGTTAAGGAAAAAAAAAACACCACATCACCCAAATCCCACCTTTCTGCTCACAGGAACCTTTAAGTTGGATGTGTGAGCAGGTATTTACAAACTTCTGTAAACAAATGCCTTTGTCATTTTAAAAGGCTGAGCAAAGCAAGCTGTTTTAAGGCACAGCCGGGATCTCAAAAGTAACTTTTTTGGGTTGTTTTTTTGTTTTGGTTATCTTTTTTTTTTTTTTTTTTGAAGTACCTTCCTGTAAATACCAGGGCCTCCATTCCCCAATTTTTGGGGTCTTGGGTTTATGTATTTATTCTTTCTCTTCTGGAGGACTTGGGATGGCTCTATGCTTTAGTTTGTTGTTATTGATCAAAGAACAAAATCTTCCTCCTCTTCAAACTGGTAGAAGAGCTTTCTGGTTTGGAGACTGTTTTTCTATGCTGATAACAGCATTCAAAGCTGTGTGTTGTCTTGTGACCTGGTACGTTCTAGCAAGTCAGCAGATTGGTGAAATGTCCTTGAGTCGAGATTGTTCTCTCTTCTGCTTTTCCTCTTTGGGAGGTGGAAAAGAACAAAGAAAGTAGCAGCATTTGGGGAGGCAGGATGGAGAACTGTATTTCACTTGTTGCTTGCTAATGAGTTCAGCTTCATCTAGTTAATCCATTAATCAGCTTAATTTTTTTCCAGAGAAAAGAAAAAAACGTCGGCTGGGACTAGAAGTTATTTTTGCAGCCTTGGATTATGCTGGCTGGAAGGAAAATGTAAAAGCATGGAACTGTTTGGCAAGACAGATGAAACAAATTGTAATGTAAGTGTCTCTGATACAGTGTACTAAAAACAAACATGTCAAGTCTCCGCCTTTGGGCAATTGACGAAGTGACAGTCTGTGGTCTTTGTCTTCCGTGATGGTGAACAGAATTGTTGCGCCTGCCCTGAGTTCTGTGGCAGTGCTTGGCTGCAGTGTGCTTTCATTGGGAGGAAAGAAGAAATTATTGAGGATAATTCCAAATTTCAGGTGTTACCACCTGAAAAAAAGCCGTTGGGTTTTCTTTACCAGGTGACCTGCTTATGCAGAAAGAGTTATTCAGATGTGCAGGTAGTGTTTGCTGCCCATCACTAACCTCCCTCTTTTGGGAGGGAACATGAGTTGTTGGGTTTTCTGCTCTATTACTGCATGTGCATTACTTGAAGGTGGTTTGAGAATTGCTGTGCTGCAGTAGGGGCAGTACAGCCTGGTGGGTTGTGCGATGGTGGGAGCCAGTATGGAGTGCAGTCGGCGTATTCTTATAAGCTGAGCCAGCGTGCCTGGGGAGTGATGTGTCCTTGCCAACACTGACAGACGTGGCCTCTGATTTCAGAAGGAACCATCTCAGGCAGTCCATGCCCAGGAGGCCTCTAATGCCTAGACTTTAGTTTAACCAACCATCAGGGGGTTGTGTTGTTTAAGCCTATATATTACGATAAAATAATCCCATACTTCATTTGACACATTTTGCTGTTTTATTGCCACCTCCACCTGTGTAGCATCTGTCCAGAAGCTAGTGGATTAAACCTAGGAGTATAGAGTTAGTAAAAATGGCATGATACTCTAGTGCCTGCATTTTTGTATTTGAAGACACAGCTTCACAGTATCTTGAAATATACTGGGCATCTTGGGCTTTTTATGGGAGTATCACTTCCCTGTTGTAGGTAGTTTCTATGTCTGAAGTGCTTGTCTTAAGGTCTTTATGGCATAACAGTTATTGGGATGCCTATTTGGGCTAAGTTAGTCTTTGAGCATGCATAGTGTAACACAAACATTTTTTAAACAAACCTTTTCATGCTACTAGTTTGTTGACAAACTTGAAGAAACTTTCTTGTTACTATTGACAAACTGGCACACTAATCAAAGGCTTCATTTCAGACCATCTGTGTTACTGCCAAGTGTAAATACTGCTAGAGTTTGCCTCCTGCCTCATTAGTGTTGCCAGGGATTTCTGTTTAGATTAGTGTTTTAGTCTGCAGTGTAATGTCACTCTCTCTGCAGTAGCAATTTGAGACTTGCAGCAAGTTGATTATAAAATTCACTGCCTCTTAATCATCTTTTCATCCCAATTTAAGCTTTTTTTTTTTTCACCTGTTTTACCTTTTTCCAGCTCTGGGAAGCATCTTGACTGGATCAAGCAAGAGTGGAACTCCAGAAAGGACTGGTGGCCAGCCTTCCATTTTAGCCGTTACTTGGCAAAACGGAATTGGCAGGAAAATGAAAGCCTTTCATATGAAAAAGCTGTGGTGGCTGGAATCTTACTGGGAAAGGGTAATACTGAATGTTCTTTCCTTTTCACTACATAGAAGAGAAATAATATCTAGTTTGAGCCCTAATGAGACAGGATGCGGCTGATCTACTCTCCTAAAAGAAATGTAGTTTCTTCCTTCTAGGAGAGATGGTTGTCTTTGAGGTTGAACATGAGAAAAACATTTAAATTGGTTTGGTGTTTGACAGTGATGCATATTTTGCATAACTTGTCTTATCCTGGTTTAGAGTTCTGTTTTATCTGGCCTTGTTGAGCAGTCACAATACTATTTATCTTGTTTAACCTTCAAACCACAATTTCAAAAATGCACAACACGCTCCGGAGTGAATACCATGAAGACTATGGAGAGTTTGCTTGCTGGGTGCCAGTCTAGGTAGTGTCTCAGCAAGTACTGGGGAGTAGCTGGTCTTTAAGGACTGCGGGGGTGTTGTAATGCAGCAAAGAGGAAGGGATAGTGGGCTTGAGTGAAAACCATCAGCAGTTTGGTAAGAAGGTGAAGATCATGACCTCTTTAGTAGCATTATTTGAAATGCTGCTAAAATCAAGTGGAGTATCAGGCCAAGAAGCAGTTGCAAAATTGAGAATGAGAATACAGCGTGGAGACAGTTTGGACTTTTGGTTTGTAGGCAACTTGTCTGTTGTCAGCTTTTTCATAAATATCTTCTGGACTTCACAAAACAGTTTCTCATATTGAAAGTGTGGGGTTTTTTTTTGCTTTCAGTAATATGTTAACAAATGTCTCCCAGCTTTTATTTCCAGATGGCTAATAAAATTGTTCCAGCTCTGATTTTCTCTAATTGTTTCTGTGCTTACTGTCAATATAAGTCTCTATTTTCCTTATCCAAAAGAAGCAACTAATGTATGAAATCAGTGCTGTTTTACACTCTTGAAAATTTACTTTCTAATCTATTTGAAAAGTAAAAACAGGAGAGAAAATATTTTGTGAGACGCAGCATACAGTTATATATATATAGAATACTTTCTGCGTCAAATGAGGATGGATTATTTAATGTTGCAGTTATGTCTCTAATGTGCATGTGTTGAATTATTTTATTACCTTTAATTAGTGAAAACTTTTAGGTGTTTGCATGTTATTTAAACAATGAAAGCATTTTGTATTTGCTTGTATCATGGTGTAGCTTACAATTTTTTTTTTTCCTTCTTCCTAGATTGTAAGTACTTTAAATATATATCACACCAAGGCTGCAAAGCGCAAGTGAAAAGGTTTCGGATGCTGAAGAAATTTGTGAATAAGCACAATCCTGTCTACCTGAGAATATCTGGTCTTTCAGATTCCTCTGTACAACTTTGATTAGAAGGCATCCTTAAGGTTCTTGCTGCATTTTCTCCTCTTGGTGAAACTGAATTCTGTATTGGTGCTATTCTAAAACTTCTAGGCAGACCTTATAGACCTAGTACTAGACATTTTAATACATTTCTGTAAAATCGCTTTGGTTTGTATTTATTTTATAATAAAATGAATATAAATCAACTAACAATGTTGAGAAATTCCTTTATTATTAGTCCCAAATTTCTGTGTGAAATGCAAACAGCATTGATTTCAACTACGTTTTGAGAAGTATCTAGTGTTATGGTGTGGAATTTCTGTATCAATAGGATTTTAGGGTTGATCCTCCTTACATTTAGATGTGTAGATGGTGATTTAAATGACTGCTGGAACATAGTTCAAAATCCATTCAGGACTAGCAGTGGCCTTCATAATAGGTGTAGTGTCTTAACCTGGGAACAGTCCATGACGCAGTGTGAAAATGCAGTCTCAACCTGTAAAGGTTCCATGGCTCACTGCTTAGAATGGATCATTTCCTGAAATACATGACAAATGGTGAGGCATGTGTCACCTTTTTTTGTTCTGCATATTGAGAAGAATTATAGGTTACGAAGATCTACTGCAGCTTGTTCAAATAGACTATGGACTTCAACATATCCAAAGGCAGTTTTCCCACGTGTCATACTTACGGGTTGTGTGCCCAGTTCAGGGATTGTTTTCACATTGTTGGTAGGAGAGAGCGGAGGTTGCTGTAGCCACATGGCCACAGAGGAAAGCTGGTGTTGCCGTGCTTTGGAAGAGCAAAGGCATGGAACTTCCCTACCTGGTGGAAGAGGATTTCTGGAATCTTTCTGCAGTCTTGCTCATGAGTTGCATTGGGCACAGTTGCTGTGTTTGGAAAGCAAATGCCAATGTGTTACCACAAACTAGCATTCCAGTTTGACTGAAAACAGCAACGAAATGGTTTCCAAACATTACTTCTGTTTTAATGACAGGTCTGTAGAACTCTGGTAGATAAAACTGCTTGAACTACCTCTGGGAATGAATTAAACAAGTCTTTAATAGCATAGTAGTATATGGGTAAGTACAGCTGTGCTTTTAAAAGCTGAATATTTATCTGGTAATTTGGTCTGGGTTAATATGGGTCTTGTGATTTGTGCCTAAGACAATGTGTCTTAAACATTGAGTGAGCTACTTGCCATAACTGTTTTATAAAAAAACAAAACCCAAACATGCAATTATTGATCATTCCTGTGTGCTGGTTTAGTTCTGACTCCCGAAGAATGCTGCTGCCTTGTTCTGTAATAGTGTTTTTTGGTATTTTTTGGTGGTTGGTTGGTTTTTTTTTTTTTTTTTTTTTTTTTTTAAGATCTTCAACTGAGTTTTCATTATTTTAATTTAGATGTTGAAGTTTCAGAATGCTCTTCCCCTGCATCGTGTGAGGTGTCTGTCCCACACCTCTGGGGAGCAACCCCCCTTAGTCCAAAAGGTGATCAGAGAGCTGCTCCCTATGACTCATTTGATGGGTTTCATGCCTGGACGATGGGGCTAAGGCTGGTCTGGGACAGCCCTGGGAGGCAATTGGACAGGGTGTCCTTTCCTTTCCCTGGAGTCCTTAATTTGGCTTCCTGCCTGCCACTGTGCTCCTCTGGGCTTGCAAAGATGGGCTTTGATGGGTTGGTGACTCTCATGTCATGGGTCTAGGAGCATCTCGGCAGGCTATTATTTGGGCTTCCCCCTCCCATTGTGTCTCTGTGCCCCTTTGTGGTGTTCGGAGGCACTTTTATCATATAACCTAACACAGAATAGTGTAAAGGTTGAATGCTGGGGCACCTGATGCTTATTGAGAGCTCCCATATAATTTTGCTTCTGTCCCTTAGCTGCCTGTGGGAGACATGTGTGCCTTGCAGCAGCTGAGAAACCATCTCTCATTGAGGAAGAAATTTGAAACAGAAAGCATCAGAGATTTGGGATGGTGACAAGAAGAATGTGGTAAGGAGAATGAGAGGACAAAGAGGAGCTTGATGTCTCTGAAAAATCTGTTAATCCATTGTGCTCACAGCTTTCTCCTATGATCTCTGGAAGCAGGGTTGCTGCCAAGCATCATGTTCTCTCTTGGTGCTAGAATTACCATGATGCAGTAACCAAGAAGAGCAGCAGCATAGTCCCAGCTTTCACGTAACTATCTCAAGCGTTGCTCTTTCATGTCCTGTAAAAAACTTGCTTTTTCCTGACAGCATAGTACTTACACCTGAGACAAACCTGTAGGTCACAAGTCCTGAGTGGAATTTTCCGTGTAAGTTATTCAGCACACACTGCATTTTCAAGCTTGTGCGTTGTACTTTGAATGTGCTAACTCCTAGTGGACTGGAATATTCTGCTTTGGCTCTAAATTATGTCTCTGAGGTTTGGTTTTGTTATGACTTGACATCATCCCTGTGTGCAAAACTTCTGTGAGGTTTTTTTTCCTTCTGTGAAACAAATAGCACATAATTTCTTTGCTGATTTCCTTTATGCAGAGGCCAGGAACTTGTTCAGAGAATCCATGTCTTCTGTCCACAAACTGTCTGTCCCCCTGTTATGCCACCTCTTGCTCTGGTATTTTTAATGTTAAAACTTAACATAATGATAACCCAAAATTACAAATAACTTCATCTTTACCCTCTTCTTTCCCTGTTGTTCCATTCATGTTTTTGATGCTCCTGCTTTTGCTTTCCTGTTTTAAGAATGTCTCTAGTAAAGTTCAAGAAAAGCAAGCTAATGGAATGTCAGCTGCTTTTTAAAGCATGTTGACCCTTGGGTCATGTGAGCAGTAAGCTCTGTGGGAGGTTACGCGGTCTCTCCTTATCCAAATCTGACTAAAGCTATTCCAGCTTTTCTACCCTTATCAGGGAGCAGCAAGGAGTGTTCTTGCCTCCTGGTCTTGAAGTATCCAGTAACTAAGAAGCGCTGTTCTTCACGTGGGCAAATATTCTGAGGTTTTGCCTGCAAGTGGCATGCAAAAGGCAGAGAGGCACTGAATTTCTCTTAATGGTGGATAATGTGAGTTACCCCGAAGAGCTCAGTAATGGTAAAGGAATTAAAAGCATAGGGAATTTCTAGGCTGTATTTACAAATGAAGAGTGCGTATATATCCTCACTTACCCTTGCTGTTTTCTGTGGTTTCAAAATAAGACAATTGCCAGGGGACACTAAAGTAACTCCTTAATTTTGGTGACTGTGTGCAATGTGCGAGAGCAATAGCTGAGATAAGCTGATACTTCTGCAGATTTAAATGCTTGGATTTAAAAAGCTTTATCTCATGACAGTGGTGAGTCTTGTGATCGGCCTCTTTGCAGTTCACTGAAGTCTGAGCAGAGACAGGATTATTGGTAGGCTGCTGTACAGTCAAGCTGCCATGAGTTAGAGCCGCAGCAAAAGAGGTGATGGTTAAAACCCTAGAGGTTGTTCTAAAGCAACCATTTCCCAATACAGACTCTGAGTAGATCTGTAATCACAGGGTATTCCTCGCTGTCATGTAACGCTGGTGGTTGTATTGAGAAGCTAGCACTGGGAGCTTTGACTTCTCCATGAGTTACATGCAGATAGATCCTGGGAGCAAATGGTGATGTGTGGGGAGGGGGGGAAGAGTTCTGAATGAGTGGAGGTGTCCCTACACGTGAGACTTTACCTGCAGCTTCCCTTTCCTCACTCTCTGCCTGTGTCCCGTGGAGGTAGAGCAGTAAGAAACAGCACCAAGGATATCTCTGCATTGGCCATAATAGTTTCTCCAAGGATTTGTGGGGATGAGAGATATCTAACTGCCTTTTTTTTTTTTCTCAATTGCTTGGGTCCTCACTGATGTTTCAGAAGCAATAGAACAGGTCACAAAGCCTTGCTCTCTAATAAGCTCTGTACGGAAATGTTTAGTGAGCGGGTGTGTTGCCAAAGCACCTTCCTAACAGCGTCAGACTGGCTGCAACACCTGCAGCCGCCAGGTAAAAGCAAGACTTGCTCCTCTTCCTTGGATCTCTTAGGCTCTTGGTGTGCTGCTGACCTTGAACTCGTGCCTTGTGATGCATGCAGCACAGTGGTGATGAGCGCGCTTGGGTGCACGTGGGTTTGTTGCGTTGTTATGAGTAGCAATGGGTATGCGAAAAGAAGACGTTTGTGAAGTGCTGAAGGAGCTTGGTTGTGATCAAAGTGCTCTTGGTCAGCTTGCGGAGGAGTGGAGTTAGGGAAGTGTCGTTCTCAGAAACACAGGCTGTGTGCGTACACAGTGTGTACAAATACAGCACACCTGTGCACACTGCTGATGCTGTACTTCACTGGCCGGAGGGCTTGCTCGTGCATTCCTCACCAGAGAGGAAACTGGGCAAAAATCTCATGCGTCTTTACATCAGTTTAACGTCAGCTGGGATCAAAACCACTAAAATCAATTCTCTTAAGTACAATATCACAGTCAACTTCAGGTTGTGCTGGGGCCTTAAATGTGTTTTCTCCTTCACCGCTTCTGATTTTTTTCTCATTTTAACCCTGAATGTGTACTTGGATTTGTGGGTTACAGCAATATCTCAGTAAAACTTTTTGTTCTCAAATTACTCGTACCTATGGTTAACTGCTGCCTTAATTTGGTTGTATCTTATCACCCCTCTTCAGTCTGTATGAAACCAGACCCGAGTGTGGTGCGTTTTAAAAGCTGAGTAAAATGGTAGTTAGCAGTTGAAAATTATTCAGTTGTGGTTTGTAAATGGGGAGAGATTATCAGGTTCTGTATATAAGTATCATATTTCATATTTTTATGTTGTTCATATTTCTTGGTGAAGGATTTCTCAGCCAATTTAAAGTGAGATGTAGGGATTAGATTTGTGAGTGCTTCTAGGGGCATGAGAAATGTCCAGAGGGGAGGGTTCAGCTATGTGACGTGTGAAATACCAGAGAGGCAGCCCAGAAGGTTTCTTTCCTGCCAAGTAGTAAACTTCAGAGAGAAAAAGGGAGAGAGAATGTAAGCAAACCTGAGTGAATGCTGAGCTCTGCGGATGGTAATTAATAAAGCAGAGAGGATGAATGAAGCATACTATGAACTAGTCCAGGATTTCTGTACATCTGACCTGAAGAAACCTGCGCTGAAGGAAACGAATGTTTGGCTATGCACTGGAAGGAGCAGCAGCAGCTCCGGCGTTTCGTTTTCTTGCTCGCGCGTTTTTCTTTGCCTCTCCTTGTTGTGCCTGATGGGCAGTCTGCTGGGGCATCCTCAGTGTCTGGATTACGGGCCGCCCTTCCAGCCCCCTTTTCACTTGGAGTTCTGCTCTGCCTATGAAAACTTTGGCTGCTGTGACCAGGAGAGAGACAACAGCATTGCAGCGAAGTACTGGGACATCATGGATTACATCGATCCCCGGGGGCACAAGCTGTGTGGAACATATATCAAAGATATCCTGTGTCAGGTAGGGCAGAAGAATTGTGTCTGTATCCTACGCTTTGGGCTGATTTTGGGGGTCAGTTGTGTTCTGATAGCCTCTTCTAGCCAGCTGTGTTGCTGTGAGAAGAGGTGGGGGAGCAGGGGAAAGCGAGCTGATGGCAATAATGGTACCTAATTCTTTGTAAAATGCTTTGTGTGAGGTGCATTGCTTTGTGGTGTCTGGTAATATATAGTGACGTTTGCAAGGAAGAATGATTTATGAAAGTGTTGGCCAGCTTGGGTGATGATGGGAATCCTGCTGCTTTGCCAATTTTCTCGTAACGAAGGGGAGAGTTACAGATTAATATTTATTTTCTGCTTGCAGCTACCAGGTGCTGGATTACAAATTCTACAGGATCAAATGATAGGCGAATTATCAGGGAAAGTGTTTGGATCCCTGAACCCCATGAAGGGTGTGTTTTGATTGTGTTCCTGCTGAGGATGCTCCAAATGCCGTGGTTGTTGAAGTAGAATGAAATTTAACAGGCAGTGCTTTCACACAGCTGCTGCAGGGTCCGGAGGCTTCAGTCACTGCGCTTTCATAGTGCTGTCTGCCCGCCGCCCGCCTGGCTCACAGGAACCGGCACTGTGCAGTGAGAGAAGACTAAAGGCACAGTTCTTCCTGAGCTTCCCCCTCCTTGTAGTTAGAGGGCAGAACCGTCCTGCTGTTTTAAAAACAGTCATGCAAAGCTGGGCTTACTGCGTGCCAAAACACAAAGCAGCCAAAAGACACACTTAATCTTACCAAGTATAAAACTCTTCTGGTTAATATTTCCTTAGCTCTAAAATATTATCTATATACTAAAATATTTCCACTTGTTAGATGCTGGCAAGATTCTGGTGTCTCCTTGGGGTGGGGTGAGGGGAACACCCTTTCAGCACCAGGGCTGAAAAAAGTAGCATCAGGGTTGTTTTTCTATTTACAGTTGGTAAACCAGAAAAAAGATGTGTTACAGGTCCTAGCAGAACCACCAATCTTGGTGTTACAAAGATTTTTCTACATGTTGCAGGTAGAAAAAAAGACTATAAAAATATGCCTATTGCCTCCTTGCTCATTCTGCACAGCATAATTTAATTTTGCATTTGTTGTAAGTGTATGTTGTAGCAAAACCCAAACCCACCCTGCATATTTTCTTACGTATTTTGAAAGTAATAAGTTATTCCTCTTTTCACACCTTTCTAGAGTAAGATTGCTGTTAAATCTTTGGGTAGGAACTTGTGATTGTGTTGTGTTGCTCTTCCTGTTCAAGAGGTGACAACCATGGAATTAAGATTGGGTTCTCTGGCAAATATTTGGCTGTTGAATTAGTGGAGGAGCAAAGATCTACCAAAAGGTTTTACTTTAGTGGTGTCACTTTGCTGGATCAAATTGTTACTGATGTTCTCGTGTGGAAGGGATGGCAAATGATGACATCTCCATTCTACCACCTCCACCGTATCCTGATAGTCTGTAGTCACTCCACATGGAACGTTGACCTGTACTTAGTGCCACATCGAATGCGTGTATGTGATCAGGATGTAACTGTGCCAAGTGCTTATTTCTGCTGTGTGCGGCAGGGCTTCAGATAAACCGCTGCTGGTAACAAGTGCTTTTGTGGATATTGTTTGTATGGAGCTGGGAATGCAAAGATCAGGCTCAGAAGCAATGGTAGACAAAATACTATTATTAGCTGTTTGTCTTTAGAACAAAACAAATTTCACGAAAGAGATGTAGGTGCTTATTGATAAGCCTGAATTATTAGTAGCCACTCTAATTTAGTGAAAACAGCATTATTTCATGCCTTCGGGGGAGATCAGTGTCGTAGCAATGCATCGTAACAAAGCAGCTCATTCAGTCAGGTGTTCTGTCAGTGCCAAAACCAGCAGACAGTAAAAAACAAACAACTTTATTCCTTNGCTTTCCTGCTGTGGTAACGAGTGGTGTGCTGAAGGTTATAGAGAGGAAGCTGGTTTTGGTGGCTGTAGCAGTCTCGCTGATCCCCCAGAGCCCAGGAAGGGTGCCATGGAGCGTACCTTACCTTGACAGTGGAGCTGTGTGTTTTTTAACGGAGAGGAGACAATTAGATGGGGATGTGTTCTGGATCATGGATTTCCTGCTGTCACTCTAAACCAGATAAGTTTCTCTTGAAAACGAACAGGCCTAGATGAGGCATCTGAAGCCACCTGGCTTTGCTGGTAGAGCTGCTTCAGTTTGCACCTGCCGAGATCTGGGTTTATTTTTACTAGCTTGGTCTAAGCATTTGTAGGTTTAGAGCCTGACCCTCAGCTGAGCTGTTCTAGGGTTTAACTTAAAAACTGAATATGGAACTCTGAAAACTGCCTGTAGTGTTCCTGAGGAGGTGTTGTGCAAGTTGCACAGCTATGAAAACTCCCTGGATGCAAACCTTGCTGCGTGCGTTTGCCTGACGGCTGAGAGGATGTTTTGCTGTTCAGAAAACTGCTACAGGAGAAGTTTAAAAAAAACAAACCAAAAAGGCCAATTAAGCCTTGTTCGAGCTGACTGAAAGCCGTGACATTAGCGTGGGATAGGAGCTAGTGCAGGGAAAGCAGCATGCTTTCTAAGCCTGACTTGCCTGCTGACTGCACGTTCTTTTTGCAGAGAAGCTATTGTAAAACAGCCAAGAAGTATCAGCTTGATCTTGGCAGCTTCTGCTTTTTCCTCTCTATAAAGTAGTGGGATTGTGTCACATGCGCTCGGGTGAAATGAAAGCAGACAACCAACAGTAACTGCAAGGCCACCTAATCCTGGGAGCTTACACAGACCTCGAGGAATGGCCTCCAACTTGAGCGTCTTGCTGGGTCTGTTTGCCACGCAAACGCTGTGAGGGAAGCGCAAAGGCTGGAGAAGCATGGCAGCTGCTCAGGGGCTATGCTTATTCAGGAGGATGAACTGAAAGACCCTTATACTAGGGCCTGTTGGCAGAACAGAGTGGGTAGAGCTTGGAGGTGGTGAGAATGGACCTTATTTCAGAGCAAGCTGGGGTTTTTCCTCCGATTGCTGGGCTGGGAGCTGGACTTTGTTCCCAACTTAGAGAAATTAAAAATGTTTTCTAAGATGTTAATCACTTCAGAACAGAATTGAGAGGAGGTTTAGACTGCAGGTGACTCGTGCACAACGGAGGGGGCAGCCAGCTGCAGCCGTGTGTTAGTGGGAATGAGGGAGCTTCCCAGGACTTGAAATGCCACACAGGTTAGGCTCTGTCTGCTCCCTCCCACCTTTCCCTGGTGACACCTCATCAAGCTGTCACCTCTCCTGGTCACTTGAGGTCAGCACTGTATTTTGTGAAAATTGTGATATAACTGGAAACTCAACGTAGCTGGGGGTGTGCAAGTGTGCACTGGCAAAAGTGAAGGAGGTGAGTGATGGTTAATGGACTTAGCATCAGGGGAGGACCATGCCAGCCAAGTGTTATTGAATGCCTGCACCAAAGCTGCTCTCCTTCAAGAAGGTGATAATAGAAAGGCAATTACCTGCAGCTTTGGCTTTTGGGGATGGCACGCAGGGCCTAATGGTGCCCCTTCCTTGTTCTGGAAGGATCTTAAACATGGGAAAAATGGTGTGGTTCTGTCATCTGAGGCTGGGCTCAGGGTGCAAGCACAGGCCTGGGGGACTGGGCTCCCCATTGCAGACTGGGGACTTCTGATCTGGGAGGAGGAGGAGAGGTTCCTTACAGAACTTGTCTTGCAGAACTTGTTCTGTGCCGCTTTATAATCAAATGGCAGCAATGAAAAGCGAGACACTTACTACATCATCCAAGGGTTGAACTGGCTTTGCGACTTAGAAGTTGTATCTGTTCTTAGTATGGCCAAAAGCCTTCAGGCTCTTCTGTGAGCAAAGGAAAGTTTACTATGCTAAATGTGGAGTGAGGGCCTGTAGCCTTCACGTTAAATATTGTGGAAAGGCTGCTACTTGCACCAAAAAAAAAAAAAAAGTACCTGTATAACTGCCCCAGATTTGTTTAATGAATTTTGTTTAATGAAGCGGAAAAATACTAACATAGTAGCTCTTCATTCTTCGGCTGTCTTACCTTCCTACATATGTGCCCAGTAAAAGCTCTGGATAGACTTTCAGGCTGCTGGCATGAAAACCAGTAAAATAACATTTTTGCAGAATTTAGTTCCTTCTGTTTTAATTTCTGCAATTTTCTGCTGATTAAAATAGAGGTGGAATTTTAATGGAAATGTTTTGTAAAAGTTCTGGCCCAGCATTTAGATTTGGTTACAAATTCAAACATAATGCCTCATTTTCAGTATTTAACAGGTATTTTTGCGCAGCTTAAAAACTTAATGATATTTGGACAGAATTTTTAGGCCAGGTTGGCTGGGGCTTTGGGCAGTCTGGTCTAGTGGAGGGTGTCCCTGCCCATGGCAGGGGGGTTGGAACTAGATGATCCCTGTAGTCCTTTCCAACCCAAACCATTCTGTGATTCTGTAACACTTGAAAAGGTTGCCTGCAGTTGTTTTTTTTTTCCTAAAGATTACATATAGAGTCAGTGTTAGCTATGTGAATTGCATGAGATGATACTCACTTGTTTGAAACAGTTTTGAATCTCAACTGCAGTGTGCTTCAGTGATAGTATGCATGCAAGAACACGAGTGAAATTGTACAGCGTCAGGCCAAAGATTAACGCAGCCTGGACATTGAACCAATGTACATCTTAAGCATCTACAATTTCTAATGGCAGAGTTTCACCTCCTTTTTTAACCTGTCTCCTGCTAGCTTTATCTGATGGTCACTCCTTTTTCTTCTGGGGAAAAGGGTGAATCTCCATGCATCTCACCTTCTCGGTGTCACTTGCAATATTTACAGACCTCTGTCAGACTGTTACCTTACTCTGATCACCTCTCTGCAAAGCTGCTCCGTTCCATCTTAATTAGCTGTTCTGTATCCCTGACTGTCCTTGGAGATTTGTTCCCCTGTGTTGCTTTGGGAAAGAGACCAGAGCTACACACAGTGTTGAAGATGTGGGTGAACTGGTGCCTGGTTTGCTTGCTGTCTGTCTGTCTGTCTTTCTTTCCTAATGCTTGATTAGACCTAGGTATGGGCTTAAGTGGCTTAACAAAATAAAATCATAAATGCATCTGGAAAAGGCAGTGATACTGGCTGATGTGAAAGATGTGTCCAGATTCAGGACTGCTGGTCTGGAGAAGTCTCAAGTACAAAGGCTAACATTCTCCATCGTGCAAAGGGTTGCTGCAGTGAGGGAGTTAACAAATTCTCTTCTCAATCTGTGAAGAACAGGTTACAAAGTACCTAGTTCAAAATCTAGCCGGGGAAGTTAAAGGTGATTTCTAAAAGCAAAGGTAGGAAGAGATTGCAAAAAGAAATTGCCTGTCACTTCCTTAAAACCCTCTAGCAATGGAGAGTCCACAGCCTCTATAGACATACCTCTGTTGGCAGTAATTTACCAATGCAATCAGCTGCACCTAAAGGAAGCACCTGCTGACCTCTAAATCCCCTTTAGCAATGTTGTGAGTGGCTTTCTACTGCTCCACTTCAAAGATGATTCATCATGTTCTCTGCCTTACTAGATTTTAAGTATATTAACCAGTTTGCTTCCATCAAGGTGTCTTGGCTTCTCCTGGATGTGTGTACGCAGCCACATATTTAGTTTCTTTTCCTTTCTAGGAATGTTCTCCGTACGCTGCACACCTCTATGACGCAGAAAACCCTCGGACACCTCTAAGAAACCTCCCAGGACTGTGTTTTGAGTACTGCTCTGAGTTTCACTTCAACTGCCGCTCTGCCATCAGCCTGCTGACAAGTGATAAGCACATCCAAGAATGCTGCGAGACAAACAAGACACGCTTTTGCAACCTCCTTCACTTACACGATGAGGACTACTGCTTCCCCAATGTGCTGAAGAACACAGCCCTCAACCGCAACCTGGGCTCAGTGGTGGAGGACCGCAAAGGCTGCCTCCAGCTCTGTCTGACCGAGGTTGCTAATGGCCTGAGGAACCCGGTGCTCATGGTGCACGCAAATGACCATACCCACCGCATGTTCGTAGCTGAGCAGGTGGGTATGGTCTGGGTCTACCTCCCTGATGGCAGCCGGCTGGAGGAGCCCTTTCTGGATATTAAAAGTATAGTGCTGGCTACGCCGTGGATAGGGGATGAGAGAGGCTTTCTGGGGATGGCTTTCCACCCCAAGTACAAGGACAATGGGAAGTTTTATATCTATTACTCATACATGGATAAGAACAGAGTGGAAAAGATCAGGATCAGTGAATTGAAGGTTTTGGCATCTGATGTCAACAAAGCTGATCCACTCTCAGAAAGGTAAAGTTCATGCTCGATGCTATTGTATACCATGATGACAGATAATTTTTCTTTGTCCCTGTCCTTCCCTCTTGCAGAACCTGCACATTCCCAGTCACCCTGGTCCAGTTGTGGCTGGCCTGCTATGAGGCTACCAGAGACAGGTTGGCTCAAGGTCACGGACCAAACTAGAAACAAAACTGAAAAGAGGACCCAGGGTCTAGGCTTTCCAGGTGGTCGTCTCTCTCTATCTTGTACTCTTGCCTTCTAAAGAGCAGAAATACCCTCAAGCCTACTGTGGAATTAACATCTGCCCTAAAAGTGCTTTGCACTGTAGGAGAACAGAGATGCTTCGCTACAGTACTGTACATTCATTTGATCTGACAGGTGTGCTCCTGCCCCACCCTCTGCTAAGAAAAGGAAGCTAATTCTCAGTCACGGAGAAGAATTTGTGTAAACAGCAGACTTACTTTCTCTAGAGTTTCACAGTCATTGTAAGCTGCTCCCGAAGCCCTCAAATTCCCCAACTGCTTGCCGTGTAAGAAAGCAGAACCCACCTGATGCGATCAAAATGTAAAGGGCAGCAAGCGTTCCTGCAGGTGAACACATTATGTATTTGTAGTTGTGTTTTCAGCTGAGCTGTGATACTCCTGTGCTCGGGGTGGCGGGTGAGCCCTGTAGCACAGGGGGTGTTAAGGCAGTGCAGGTCAGAGCTGTAGCGCACCAGGCAGCGTTCGTGCTGCATGGCTCGTGGGAAACGTTTGACGAAGCGGACAGGTCTGTACAGCTGGGAAATCTTGCTTTCTTCTGTAGAAGTGAGGCAACATTCTGCAGCTCACCTGAATGCTCAGTCCTTTCCAGTGACTACATCTGGGGGTGATTTTCTTTTTTTTTTTTTTCTGTTTTAGGAATCTTTTGGAGCTTGAAGAACCAGCTGCAAATCATAACGGTGGGCAGCTGCTCTTTGGTGTGGATGGCTATATGTATCTGTTCACAGGGGATGGAGGGAAAGCTGGAGACCCTTTTGGGAAGTTTGGGAATGCTCAGAACAAGTAAGTAAGAGGGCAGTTGAAAGCCTTGAGGTTGTCCAACAAGAAACAGGCTTTGGAAATGAGACAGCATGGAAGAAGAAAGTAAGAGCGCTTCCTGAAAGTGCTTGTGCATCTGCAAGTCTGTCTGATGCAGTATTTCAAAAACTTAAATTTTACATTTTGAAAGCTGAGAGAACCCATTTGTTGAGAGTTTGTTGTTGAGTCTTCTGTGACTTAAACAGGTTGCAGGACCATACAGCGTTGGTTTATCTCTTTTGGAAAGGTAACTTTTCCTTTGGAAATGGAGAAGAGGGAGAGAATTGTTTGTTTTCAGTTGGCTCTCATTCTGGGATTTGTTCTTGTTCTCTTTAGGAGTGCTTTGTTGGGGAAAGTCTTGAGGATTGACGTGGATGGAGAAAGCTCCGATGGAAAGCTTTATCGCATCCCTCCTGATAATCCATTTGTGTCTGATCCCAAGGCCCGCCCGGAGGTTTATGCTTACGGGGTCAGGAACATGTGGCGCTGTGCGGTTGACAGAGGGGACCCTGTCACGAAAAAGGGAAGAGGGAGGATATTCTGCGGGGATGTGGGGCAGAACAGGTTTGAAGAAATAGACATCATTGTTAAAGGAGGGAACTACGGCTGGAGAGCGAAGGAGGGATTTGAATGCTACGACACAAAGCTTTGCCGCAATTCCTCTTTGGGTAAGCAAGAGGTTTCTTAGGGATGGTTGTTATGCATGTGTATTTACTGGAATATAGCTCTTTTTTTCTAGTGAAGCTAAATAATCCAGTGTTGTGTGTTAAATGGAGATTGTTTACCACTTAAGAGCAGAATATTCCTTCTCCCCAGCTCTGTGGCATTGGTATGAAGTGATGCCCTCCTTATTCGGGGAATTCCCTGTCACACACTGCACTGGACAAGGTGTCTAGGGTCCAAGCCTGTGTCTTTTGCAGACATACAGGATTTTGCCAGTGAAGTTTGGAAGGCCAGGGGTTTGGTTTAAGCAGAAAAGCAATATTGTGTTTTCTTCAGAAGCTCTGAGCCATGGCTATGGCTAAGAAGAGTGGACCACGTTGTTGCTGAGACTCTGAAACAAGTCCTGTGGAAGAGGCGGTGTGTCCTAGCAAGAAGGGTGCTGCAGCAGAATACCCAAAAGCTGTGCTCTGGGTCTGACTGTGTGTGCAATGGGCAGAGTCATATCCTGTTTTCAAAAAAGAGTAGATATTGGTGGTCTTCATAAAGCCCTTTGGAAAGCATGGTAGAAGAACTGGGTATTGTTATAGAAGCATAGAATCATTTTGATTGGAAAAGGCCTTTAAGATCATCAAGTCCAACCATTAACCTAACGCTGCCAAGTCCAACCACTAAACCATGTCCATAAGCTCCACATCTGCGTGTCTTTTAAATATCTCCAGGGATGTTCCTTAAGCTGTTGGAAGAAAACACCTGGTATTGAGCTCATGTAGATGTTTCTGAAACATTTGCATGAGCATGCCAGTGTAGAGTATGTGTTAACAACATTTCTCACCTGCTATACTGTTAGCCACATGGCTCTCAAATCTGCGTGGGTGGGTGGTTGTTTGGTTTTTTTTTTGTTTTTTTTTTGTTCTTTTTTTTTGGTGTGTGCTTGTTTTTTTTGGGGGGGTGGCGTTTGATGGCCAAATTCTCAATTGAATTAGTCTTTGCTGTTAATCTATGGGTTTTAATGAATTGCATTTGTGATCTTTATCCTCATCACTAAAGATTAAAGACAAGCTACTTAATCCAGAGGAAAAAAGTCAGGACAAGACTACAGTTTTGTGGGACCTGCTATTCAATCCAAGAAAGGGCTGAATTCAATTTTAACATTCCCAGAGGAGAAGCCTTTATTTCACAAGTCTCATGACGTAACACGGAGGTGGCACACTTATGCATGTTCTGTCCTGAGAACATCAGCAAAGTGATGAAGATGTTGAGTTAACTTGCAACTGTTTGATCTTATTTCCTCCTCTAAAGATATTGGAATCTGTAAAGACAATCCCTGCTAAAATGACTGGTGCACTCACAAACCTGCAAGAAAGGCTGATACCTTTCTGCGTTGCTCTGCTTGATGCAGAGAATCTTGATCCTGCATGTTATGGAAGCTCATCTTAAGCATCTACACAGTGAGCTCCTTAAAGCACCTGGGTTTGTTCTGTCCTGGAGTGAATTACTGAATTCCCAGCAAAATTTAACTGTGTTCTTTGTCCAGCTGTACTGGTCCTTCTAGTAATTTTTGTGCCCATTGGTTTCATTGAACAATTGCTTTTTTATGCTCTCTGGATGTAAATGTTGTCACTTTTTCTTGCTTTTGTGTTTCACAGATGACATTCTTCCAATATTTGCATATGGCCGCAACGTGGGGAAGTCGGTCACTGGAGGTTATGTATACAGGGGGTGTGAATCGCCCAACTTGAACGGCCTTTATATTTTTGGTGATTTCATGAACGGGTGAGACATTGGGTTTTTTCTGCAGCTCCCATTCTGTACCCATATTTGCATTATCTGGGATAAGGCAACCTAAGTGTTAGCAGACCATCCTGAAACCTTTTGAGCTGGAGTAAATGAGAATTCTAGATGTCCGTGTATTTGATTAAGGGCTCTGACCATTATAACAACATCTTGGTTGGAATCTAAACTCCTTCCAATTTAGAGTCCTTAGGATAGCTTTGCTTTTGTCCTGGTTTGTTTTTCTAAAAATCAAACATTAAAGCCAGCCAACAGTCAGGGTCCTCACTGACATTTTTTTCCTTGGTAATGCATGATTTTGACAGGAACTAATCTTGATACTGGAAACATAAAACACAGGGTTTTATTTTTCATCTAGTCGACTTATGGCTTTACAGGAAGAGGAGAAGACAAACAAGTGGAAGAAGCAAGATATCTGCATTGGTAGCACAAAAGCTTGTGCTTTCCCTGGAATGATCAGTTCTTACAGCAAATTCATCATCTCATTTGCTGAGGATGAAGCAGGTAGGTATTGCGTTAGCCGTACCTTCAGTGGAAACTGGTAGCAGGCACCGCAAAACGGGCTTGTGGCTATCTCGGCCCAGCAGGTAGGCTTGGTGGGGGGTTCAGGGAGGTCTCCTGCCCTGTGAGGTTCTTGCAGATCGGCTTGATGGAGAGCTCAGGAGACAGATCCTCATGTGAACTTGCAGTCTGAATGCTTTGGGTTCTCTAAGGAGTGTGAATGCCTGTTTGCCTCAGCCTTTCCCTGTCCTTTTGTTGTTTGTTTATGCTGTTTCATTAATTAAAAGACTGTATCAATGCAGTTTGGTCTTTCATTGTAATAGCTCATCCTCACTTGAGTTCTTACAGCTTATCTGAATTTTCCCCTCTTCATATTAGTATAAATTCCTCAGTCTTACAACAGCAGCGCTTCATGCTGTGGATTACACACCAAGGCTTTATTTGGGGATGAGGAAAGCCACTAATTTGAAATTTGAGTGGAAATGTCCTGGTGCATTAGGATTATTGCTATGGTCACAGTGACCACTGAGGTGAAAGTACCAATGCATGCTTTGTTCACTTTTGTACGGTCTCCTGACAAAGAGCTATGTAATACAAAAAGTCACTGCAAATTTTTTGAGAGCCCAGATGTGCTCTCATGAGCTCTGATGCTTCAAGATTTGGAAGAAGAGAGATTTGCTTGTAAGGAAGACCCTAGATCGTCTGGTTAGCGTATTCTGTCAGAGGCAGAGAGATGCAGGGTTTGTTGTGAAATATATACAATTTTTAACCGTTCTAACAACGTGTGCAGTGAGTGGACATTAAATATCTCTTCTACTGGTTGTTCTTTTAGAAACTGATATGCTGTCGTCATACAATCTGAAAAACAACAGTTTTGCCTCCCTTTGCAAGCTATTCTCGTTTGCCTGGATATTGTTCTAGCGGGTGCTGAAGGGAAGGCATGAGGAGTAGTTGCTCTCCTCAGCAACCATACAGGAATAAGAAGCTTCTGTCTTCCACAGATGAGCCAGTTTAGCTCCTGTTGGATTTTTTTTGTTTGTTTGTTTTGGTATGACTGAGATAGCTAAATATTTGTTGTGTGGTCTTCCCCTCTATTTGTAGCTTCTGGTTGCTTCTTTGGTACAAACAAATTTAAAAAACCCACATATTTATACAGACAACAGTAACGTTTTGGAGGGCCACTGACACGAGGTAACGAAGGTCCTGTTTGGGCACTGTGCTCGATCGAGGGCTGCTGGTTCTGCCTAGAACCCTGCTGCAACCAAGAGATCACTTGGTGACCTGGGAGTCCACCTGCAGAGGCGAGGGGGAGACCAAAGCCCGCTTCTTAAAAGTAAGATGTGACTGAGGGGATTTTCTGACCAGGTGAACTAGAGAAGAGCTAGGGAAGAGAGGGAAACGGAGAACTGAAATTCAGTTTGGGCATGTGAATCTGAAACTGATTTTATTTTTCCACTTCCATTTAGGTGAGCTGTATTTTATGTCGACTTCTTATCCCAGTGCCTATGCACCACATGGATCGCTCTACAAGTTTATTGATCCTGCAAGGTTAGTAATTAAAGATGTTTTTCCATGCCAAATTCTTCTATAATCACCATATATTCTCCAGCTGTCACAGTAGAAAGAATGCCAGGTACTACTGATACATAATCTCACTGACCTCCACTTCCAGTCCTTGGTTTTCCTTCACCCACTGTACATCTGGTGAAACTTCAATCAGTTTTCGTAAATTTATTCTTTACTCATCGTATCTGTGCACCTAGAAATAGAGTTCAGATGCCTTGAAGGTCTGGGATGGTAAGGATCAAAACGTCTCCTTGGCTGCCTATCTGAAGTACAGCGCAGTGGTGTTTTAAAAATGACAGTCCATATCCTTCAGGGTTATGACTGTGATGTGATGCACTTTCATATAAATAAATTCCAGTCCACAGTTTGGTTCTCTTCGCAAAGAACCTGGTGGTTCATGTGGTGTCCAAATAATAATTGGAGCCTGAACCTGAGATTTTCCAAGTAAAATATTTTTCCCCATTAAGCAGTTATCCCTGCTAAAGTCTGTTTTTACAGTAATAAGCATGCTTATGTAATTTTTTCCCCTCTCAAGCTTTTGGATCTTGCTAAAAAGCATTAAATGAGTTTCAAATCGCCCTGTAAAGTAGACAGAGTACTAATGTGTCTGTGCTGTTGCTGAGATCTCAGACACTAACAAAACAGAGAAAACAAGTTATGTTTTCTTGGCAAGTTAAATCCAAAGCTAGATAGCTAACTCAAGCTCTGTACCAACATGATGGGAATAGGAACTCTAGTCTTTTACTTGCTGTAACTACTTGAGGAGACTCCTGCCTTTAACAGTTTATTAACTGTGCCTGACCAAATGGAACAGTTTCAACTAAAAAAAAATAAACATTTGTGAGCTAGCATAAACATTGGGAGCTTGAACATGCTCTATTTCACAAAAAAGCGCCCTGCAGTCCCTATGCCACTCCTTAGTGCTCCATGAAGACTGCTGGGATGATAAATCTTCTCCTCTTTTCCCACTGCAAAGGAAGAAGTGCAGCTTTCTGTTTCACAAGCAGCCTGCAGGAGCCTGCCCGAGGACCGCTGTGCAGCAGTGCACCATGTCGTGGTGACGCCACGGGGGGCAGCCAGCCCTGGCCAGGAGTGCCATAGTTTTGCTGCTTAGAAGGGCTTTCTGGAAAGAAGCCAGCTCTTCTCTGTGCTTCATATCTATCGTGTCTAGCACAGGACCAGGCACTTATTCCCTTGCCTCTTTGGAATTTATTCTTGTATTTTCTGTTTTTCCTTGTGTACCTTAGCCCGGATGCTGCTCTGCTCAGCTTTGCCCTTGTCTGTTTGCTTAAGCCATATGCAAGCTTGTTCAGGGTGTGCAAAGCACTGGCTGCTCCTCAGGAGGCTGGGCTTGCCTGGCCCTGGAGCAGAGAGCCCTATCACCTCCAGATCCTGGATTGTACTCTGGCTACCTCCTGATTGTACCACGAGCGGGGATTTTTTCCTTTCTCCTTTGCGTTTTAATGCTGTTTATAGGATTCATCCGTTTCCATCTCACCGTGGCTGGGATAACTGGCTCCTCTGATGCCTCTAATGGGTGCAGTCCCAGTTTGTCCGGCCCAGACACTCCCTGCTTCCTGCCCACACTTCAGCAAGCCCCCTGTCTGCTTCAAAACGTTGATGGGACCACTGCCATCTACCTGATGGCAACGCAAACTTCTCGAGGAACCTCCCAGGAGAGCTGATGGCAGCAGTGCCCCGTGTCCCCACTGCGGCTTGCTCAGCAGTGCTCTCAGAGACAGCAGAGTGGCTGGTGTGCCTCTGCCTGGATTGGCACCAAATCCCATCAGTTGGGAACGGAGGGAAGAGGTATTAGAGAGCTTTACAAGNAATGCTAACAACCCTGCTTTAGAGACTTTTTTTTCTAAATTGAAATGGTATGGAGGAGGCACTTGGCTGTTGCCCCTGTCTTGAATGCTAATCACAAGAAAATGTGATGCCTGAGGTCACGCTTTGCTTTGCCCTGTGCTGTCGAGCATGCCAAAGTTGAAGAGCCTGTTCTTCTTTGTCCTACAGCAGTTCCCGTGGTGGGTAAAAGAAAACACCAGTCTCTTGCTCTTCTTTGTACCCTCCTTCCTGTCATTTAACATGGGACAGCTTTACCTCAGGGAAAATGTTTGTGGTTTTTCCTTTTTTT